>CM026293.1:2646937-2983139 GCA_014851415.1 Cnaphalocrocis medinalis
TTTACTCAGTGATTAACTGGGTATCATATCATTACCATCATGATTAATTGTAACTGCAAATTAATTGTATACCAAATAAATAACAAGAAGTGACTTTTAAGACTAAAATAATTTTGATGGCTTGGATCCCAGTAGCTACGCTAGCTACTAAAAGGTTGGCAGCGCACTTGTAACTCCACTGGTGTTGCAAGTGTCCATGGGTGGCGGCAATTGCTTACCATCAGGTGATCCGCCTGCTCGCCTGCTACCTATCACATAAAAAAGCGACCTTTTAGCATAGTAGCACATATTCAAAAGTAGTTTTTACAACAATATCGTTAGCCACATTTACAAACGTCGTCGACAAAGGGCAGGGCGCTGCTTTTATTAAATGTCAGATGTAGTTTGTCACTCTTACAATAAAGAACGGTCGCCGCAGGTATGTCGCGGGCGTGTATGTAGCCGGCTGGTTTGGAAATATTGTCTGAGTAAGTAACCTCTTACCGAATAGTATAGAATAGAATAGAATTTTATATTTATTTCTAGCTAGTCACATGGTTTACATTTTATGGATAGATAGATAGATAACGTTTATTGGCCGCAAACTTTCAAAGGCCGTAAAAGCAAAAAACAAAAGAAACAAATTACAGTATAACATTACATTAACAATAATAGTAGGTATGTACATACAATAGTATTACAAATAGAAGTAAAGTTTTGCGGCCATAAGGCACAACCTCAGCATTTGCTACAGCAGCTAGAGGCTTTTGGTGTTATATAAATAAATTTGCATTAGTATCTTCTACATCGGAAAAATTACAGACCTACTTTTTCACACCACCGAAATAATCTTTCTGCAAAATATTTAACATGATGATCTCGCATTCCTCGCGCCAAAATAAATGTTTGTTGATGAATCAGATATTTATGTTGGGTCTAGGTGTTTGTGGTTATTCGTTGTTTCCATAGCACATAGAATCGCTTAGGGGACAACTCGAGCAAAAAAAAACTCGGGCAGGAATATCAAAATATTTTAGCTGGTCAGTGTCTGTGAGACAAAAATATTATTTAGGTTAGGTTAGAACAGTGACCAGCTAAATATCCATGGGATAACCTTAGGTTGGGACCAACACAATGATAGATAGATAACATTTATAGGCCACAAAAGCAAATTACAGAACAAAATAAAATAATTATAGTATATAAGTATCGTCAATAGTAGTACGATAGTATGTAGATAGGTATTACAATGGTGATATTTTGCGGCCAACAAGGCACAGCTTCAGCATTTGCTACAACAGCTAGAGGCCGCTGCGGCGCTGATTTTTAGGCTGAGCCTTGGGCGACGTAACGTGCAATTAAATACAATAAAAGCAACAAGAAAAATACAGCATTGAGGCAAAAGGAGAGAAGATAAACATTACAAAAAAGAAAAAAAAGAAACAGAAACAGTAAGCGCAATGTCTCAATTTAATTATTTTCTGATCATAATTCAATGTTACTGCCCTATTTATAGTATATTATGATATTTAAATAACAAAGGCGCCCAGTGTCTCTACTCGCCCAAGGGTTGCCCAGCTACACCGCATTTTTGCCACATTTTCCGCATACCGTGTAACACTTACATGAAACTTGTAACAGCTGTGATTTATACATTTTTAGAGGGATCAAAATGTATATTACACCAAAAATAGTTCCGTTTTTGGTAGCGCCTACTACCGAATGGCTTTGTTGGTGGCAATGTACTAGAAAAGTTATTCTAATTCCATGGTTCCATCATCAAGTTATCGACTGATCTGAACTGAGATGATCATCGGGTCCAATTGACTAAGTGTGGGAGAGCCACGCTTCGGCATAAATGGGCCGGCTCGACCGGAGTGATACCACTGCCTCACAAAAAACCGGCGTGAAGCAGCCCCTGTGCTGTGTTTGGCCGAGTGAGTGAGGGTACCGGAGGCCCACTCGGGGGGGAAGGGGATAAAAGGTTGGCAGCGCACTTGTAACTCCGCTGGTGTTGCAAGTGTCCGTGGGCGGCGGCAATTGCTTACCATCAGGTGATCCGCCTGCTCGCCTGCTACCTATCACATAAAAAAAAATCGTCCACATACGGTGCATTTGGTGACACTGACAAAGACCCACGACGTTTAAAAATGTTTTTTTATGATATGGCATATGAGCCGAAGGATCACCTAATAGTACGAGTAAGTGGTTACCGCCGCCCATGGACACGCAACACCAGTGGTGTCACAAGTGCGCTGCTTACCTTTTAACCCTCCTTTCCCCTGGATTAGGCATCCGGTTCCCTCAATCACTATTTGACTATCTCAGAGTCAGACCAATGTATGTGATGTAGCGACACCAGCGCATGCACTGCTTCACGCCGGTTTTCTGTGAGAACGTGGTATTACTCCGGCCGAGCTGGCACATTCAAGCCAAAGCGTGGCTCTCCCACTGTTAATGCTTACTGTGAATTCATGAGTAACGCGGAAGTATTTCCTGACGTCTATAAAATAGGGACCTCCAAGAGAAGTATGAATGAATGAATGAATATGCTTTTTATTGCACACAAAACAGAGGTATAAAACTTTAAAACTAGTTATAACAGGAGTAATGTACAACAGAGGCGGCCTATGAGCGATCTCTTCCAGGCAACCTTTGGGTAAAGGACACTTGATAAAGGTGTAAGGCGGTGCAATGATACAATACTTATATACATAGGTATAAACATTAATACATACATTAATTAAATTAAATATGAGTACACTAGAAGTACTACTTCTTATAAGGCCAGCAACGCATCAGCGACTTCTCTGATCTCGCAGATGTTCATGAGCGGCGGTGAATACTTGGCAGCAGGTGACCGACATGCTCGTCAGCCGCCTCTAGACACAGACACAATAAAATATATTTTTTTTGTCAAATGATCTTCTGACAGTATCTTACCTCACTTAGCAAGGAAAAGATAAAACGCTTGCCACATATCTAGGAGGTCTGTCTTGTAGGTAAATAATATTATTTATTCCTTTCATTTGAACGCTTCACAAAATATTTGATAAAGTTCCCAGGTCGAGCAAAAATTATGTGTCAAATTTTTCGGACACTGTCTAGGTTTGTTATGACCAATCCGCATCAAACAAGCGTGGTGATTAAGCCCAGGCGCATCATAGTAGGTCATTTCAAAAAAATATCATTACCGTTCAGTCTTCTCCGAAATTGACATCAGTAGCGCTACCATGAGTTGACATCGAAAACTGACATAACGTAAACTATTGCTCTGTCTCTTTCAAATGCGTCACAATGAAAGAGACAAAGCGATAGTTTTCGATAGCGAGGATAGTATTTCAAACTCATGGTAGTGCTACAGAATCTTACAATTTACCAAATAGGTACCTACTCGTATACATACCGAAGCTTAGGCCTCTTCTACACAAAATGTTATAAAATTGATTCTGATGTAAATTTTGGAGAAATATGGATTTCAAGACTGTCATGGTAACTACTCGATGGGAATGACCCAGTACCGATATTGATAAGGAACCACAAACACCCAGACCCAACACAAATACAAAATAGCCTGATATTTGTTTCTTTTGACGCTAACTGAATGCTTTCTGTCATTTTGGCTCTGTCTTGGCATAAGGATAAGGGAAATAGTTATGCAAAACAGAACCAACCCACAAAAAGACTTTCGAGATAAGAAACCATAATGAAGTCTATTAAAGTATAAACTCGATTACATCCAAATTGAGGGTTGGTTCTTGTTTGCAAAACTATGTCCAATTGCGCATATGCGCTCTAAGACACGTCGTACTTTCTTGGCTAACCCCTAAGATTGCCACCGAAATATTTGGCGGAGAACATAATTGCTAAGCCTCGAGGTACACCTATTACCCTACATGTTAAAAATTACCAAGCATGAAACAAACCGGGCACTGGCCCGAGGCGTAATGGAATAATTTCCTTGGCCACGATAAGGTATACAATTTTAATTAAGTCTTACAAGGAAACAAGGCTCATAATAAGACGGGCATATTTGATGCTAGCACTCTCAAATTATACTGCGGATACATTTTTGGCCGAGGAAATTTGAACACTAATTAAAAAATATGAAAATTGAGACCACATCTCATACATAATAATGTCCTGGTTCCAAACTAAGGTTTTCTCTTGTGCTATGGAAACCAGCAACAACGAAGGAACCACAAACACCCAGCCTCAACACGAATATCTGTTTTCTTAACAAACATTTGTGATGGTGCGGCAATCAAACCAACACAAGTATTGTACTCTGTGGTAGGTACCTAGGATTATGAAATAAAATATAATAACAAAAACCGTACCATCTTTTACAGATGTATTTTTCTTCAGTGACAAGCCATTTAAGGCTTAAAAAGAAAATTACTGAAACAAAATTATGAATACTCAGAATACCTCAAAGGCTGCAGTGTTATAATTTAAAGATCCAACTATTACAAAAGTTAATCCTGTAATTGTAATTTAAAAAACTTATATTAAATAAAAACAAAATTGGCCAAGTACGGGTCGGACTCGCGGATGAAGGGTTCAGTACCATATTGTGTTTTTGTACGGGTGTTATTATTAATGAAAATTACTAATTTTGTTTTTTTTTTCCTATTTGTTATTATAGAGGCAACAGAGATAATATAGTACTTATAAGCCTATATACTGTCCCACTGGGAGGGCAAAAGCCTCCATCATAAAAATCAAGTTTTCACTACTATGATGGTATTAGGCTTAATCACCACGCTTGCCTAATGCGGATTGGTGGTCACATTGGTACCCGAGCTAGGTTGGGATAGTTCGAAACATACTTTTGCTCGATTCAGGAATCGAACTCGGGACTCCGAGATTGCGGCCCTGTACTTAAACCACAAGCCCAACGAGACGTTTCTCCAAATTATTAACCACACTTTTTAAGAGAGTAGTAAACCACTTTATCATCTCTACTCAAGGACTTTACGGCTCCAGCGGTTGTCAGTTCTGCAGCTAATCTGATCACTCCACTGTGCACTGCTACTTCAGTTTGCTACTTATGGGCTATGGTCGGTGACGCGAAGTTGGTAATAGAGTCCAATTTTCCCTTTTGACTACAGAACCCTAAAACGATAACTGAAAGATAATTGGGTTTATTAAATCAAAGAAAGATTCTCGAAGACACAAGAAAGTTAGACGATAACTTTTAGTTTCAAAATAATTCAACAAAGGAGATTAACTTTTACTGTAAGAAGTATTTCTAAATGATTTTATCTCTGCTTTATTCAATTAAAAATGAAATTTTGTGATAAAGGTTTCAAAGAGTTTCTTTTTTGGTATTTTGATAGTTTCAGAATACAGACCTTTGTTCACTGGTATCTCTCTTTATTTCACGCTATATTAAATATTAGTTATTGATAATAATTTCTGAGATTCTCACAATTTGTAACTGTGTTATCTATTGTGTATGTCAGTGAATTTTTCATTTCATTTAGGTGATATATTAATTAAAACTCAATTAATTAAAGATAATTTCGCTCAGTCATCGACCAATATGCAAAGGAACTTGTCTCTTTAATCACTTGACATTAGCAAAGTTACCTGTGTCCTGTAGCACTACCATGATTTTGAAATACTATCCTCGCTATCGAAAACTATCGCTTGGTCTCTTTCATTGTGATGCATTTGAAAGAGACAGAGCAGTAGTTTACGTAATGTCCGTTTTCGATGTCATCTCATGGTAGCGCTACTGAACACAAATAGGCCTAAAAAAAACAAATTGACAGCATCAGGTTTAAGTCACGACTAACTTAAGTCTCAGTTTTGTATTAAGAGAGTAAGACACAAAATATCTCCAATCAATGCACGTAAGTCGCATAATCTAACCAAGATCCATTTCTCCTCGGTCGGACATCGCAAATATTTCGACGGCATTTTAGCGACGGTTCTGTTTGCCTGCCCGCCAGTGTACACTGGAGTGCAGTAGAGTGGGGATGATGGGCCACTGCAAACAGCCCAACAGGATATTGCGATGCGTGCCTATACTTGCCTGTGTCTTGCAGTGTACGGAATCAAAATTGTTTGTGTGTTTACCTAGTTTGTGGAAGCACGTAGGTAGCACGAGAATGAAGCAATTCGTACGAGGTGCTTGTTTTCTTGTTGTTTTTTGTTTTCAGTTATTATTAAAGTCAGATAAACATATTATTGAGACAAAGGAATATGGCTCCTGGATCAAGACTAAGTCATGAATTTTGAAAAGTATTCAAAATTCATGACTTATTCTTGATCCAATGAAGACCAATGTGATACCAGTAGCACTACCATAAGTTGACATCCAAAACTGACATAACGTAAACTATTGCTCTGTCCTTTCAAATGCATCACAATAAAAGAGACAAAGCGATAGTTTTCGATAGCGAGAATAGTATTTCAAACTCATGGTAAGACCACTGGCAAAATAGGAGTCGGATTACCTGATGGTAAGTTACAGCCACCGCTCATAGGCTCAGTAACATCTGCAATCAGAAGTGTGCAAGCGTATTCATCATAATCAGCCTGTTGCAGTCCACTGCTGGATATAGGCCTTTCCTAATATACTCCGATTGATTTTACCTGCAAGTTTAATAACATAATTGTTAGTAGGGTGTCTTTCACTTTTACGCAAAAACCACTGAATCGATTTTGAAGGACTTAGATATAGCTTAGGTACTTATATCAGAATAACCACCATACCATGATTAATTTGATTTATTTCCCTTACCATAGAGTCGTTTGCTACCAGGTCAGACGGCAGCCTTGGACGCAACTGGGTTTTACACGCTAAGATGATAGATGAAAAGCATATCAAAACAACACAATGTTTAAATAGGTTCTTTAATATAAGTAACGATATAATATCTTTGTGTATACACACAGAAACATACACAAAGGTATATTGTCTATATTTATACTTACTATTTATAAAGGGATACATTTTATAGAAATCGTCAAACCTTATAATACAAACCAAAACGGCACAGTGCAATCAACGCCCAGCGCCATCTATTAGTAGACAGTGGAACTACTGTCCCGAAACGAAGTGAAGGCAGACCACTAGTTATATCTATCCATATACTTACTATTACTTACTAATATTATAAATGCGAAAGTAACTCTGTCTGTCTGTCTGTCTGTCTGTTACTCTTTCACGCCAAAACTACTCAACGGATTTAAATGAAATTTGAACTATTTATAAGAGATAACTTCTATAGACCAGGGACAAGGCGTATAGGTAAACCGAAAACACAAAACGCTTGCGCGATGTAATTGGACACAGCGCCATCTATTGGTTCATTTCTGAATTACGGTCCCGAAGCGAAGTGAGGGCGGGCAATTATAGAATTAAATATATTTTATTTGCGTTAAATATTGTTTTTATAGGTATAACGATAGTTATATGACCACGCGGGTAAAATCGCGGGGCTCCGCTAGTTTATTATAACTGTGATTGAGCCTAACTCGTGTTGCCATCAAATAAAGTGTTTCCCTAAATAAAGTATTTTTCTGGAACTTTCCTCAAGATTAATACGGGAACTGAATGGCTTACCTCGCCCTTGGGACTACTTGACTTCATGGTTCGGATGCCCCCCGCTCAATTTCGGGATATTTACCCACTTTTTATTGAAGTTTGCATAATATTGCGAGTAACGTGTCTCTTAAGAAAATATATATGTCTGGGGCAACTTTGGATCCTTTTTTTTCATGTCATAGGTGGCAGATGAGCAGACAGATATGAAGACGATTGGCGCCGCCCGTAGACAAATTCTGATTTGTTTGGGTGGCTTAAAGAAAATATTTTTTACTCTTTACAATATTTTTTCAAAAGCACACAAAATAGAGATAAGTTACATCTATAAAAATCATTTTTGTTTTTATTGTTATTCCTATATTACGTAGTGTTATTATTTCTTAAGTAAGTTAGTTTTGTTATTTTTTATTAGTTTGTAATATTTTCTTCAGTTGTGTAAATACTCTTACACAAAATTTGCATGCCAAGTTTGGCAAATATGAGAAATTTACAATTATTTTTAACAACCCCATACATATTTTAAGCAAATAAAGTTATTCTTATACACCAGTGGAGTCACAAGTGCCCTACAACCCTTAACCCCCTCTCCCCCCAATTGGAGGCCCAAGTGAGGGAGGTACTCCTCCCTCATTCACTCGACCAAATATAGCACGCCGGTTTTCTGTGAGGCCGTGGTATCACTCCGGTCGAATTGGCCCATTAATGCCGAATCGTGGCTCTCTCACCGCAATGATGGAAGAGTAACGGTAACATTTCCTTGAAAGAAAACCTTAGTGTTAATCTATAGAGCCTTACCCAAAATCTAATGGTTCGTTTTATGTTAACTAGTAGGTACACATGTTTCTACATAGCGTAGATAGAATGTGCAATTCACTTACTTAGACCTATTCAGTGAAACTGGTAGCTCACAGCGCCCTGTCCACGTTTTTCCGAAAAACTCCTACTCACTGAAAATAAGGTTTATTTTCCGATAGCCTCACAGGAATTACTATCACGTTGAAAACTGCGAGTGAGTTGGATCTTATTTTGAGAGGGATAGAGTGGGTTTTTGTGAATTCGGTTCGAGATAGGATGTAGGGTTAGAATTCATTTTGTGGAATGCTCAGTTCAGGAAGGACGGGAGGTGTTAATTAGATGAACAGATACGGTTTCACATGTTAGTTGTGAACTATGAAGGTTGGCTGTGAAGGTGCGAAAGGTTCGGTGGTTGATTTTTTGGGACTTAGATTGGGAAAGATTGGGAAGATCGTTTGCTTACGTCATCGAATTAAGCGGAGCGATAATTACGATAATGTTACCTTCTGAAAGTAATACGGTAGTTAACTATTTCTTTTACGACGGTAGTTATGGTCGCATTATGTGGCGCTATGAAATAGAAATAGAAATAGAAATATTCTTTATTCAATTTAAGTCCTTATAGAACATTTATGAATGTCAAATATTATGTAAGCTACCGCTGATTCGGAAAGTCGATTTCTACCGAGAAGAATCAGCAAGAAACTCAGTAGTCACTCTTTTCAAATTATGATCAGTATTACAATTTTCATTCTGATAATAAAAAATATTATTAAGATTACAATAACAGTATGATGTGTACAATGCTTTATATCGTTAGATAATCGTCAAAGTAAAATTATAAAATCAGATTATACATTTAATAGAATAGGCGAGGAGATTAACATGTCCAGGAATCCTTATCATCTAAATAATCTTCTACATTATAGTAGCCTTTCTGCATTAAACAGTTTTTAATATGAAATTTAAATTCATGCAATGGTAAGGTCAATTACTCTTTGTGGTAACTTATTAAACATTTTTATACTCAATCCCACAAATGAGTTGCCAAATTTTATGAAGTCTTAGATTTGGGACCGCAAGCCTATGTTTTATTTCGTGTGTTAAAAGCTATGAAAATCAGATTTTCGCGAGTAAAGCTGCAAGTTTTTACGTACAAACATAATGCAATCAAAAATGTATTGAGAAGCTACCGTTAAAATATTTATTTCCTTGAATAATTCTCTAAGTGAGTCACGTGATCTAAGGCCATAGATGGCGCGAATTGCCCTCTTCTGCAATATGAAGATAGCTTGTATGTCAGCACCGGATCCCCACAGCAATAGACCATATGACATCAGACTATGAAAATAACTAAAATATACCAGTCTTGCAGTCTCAATATCAGTCAGATTCCTTATTTTCCTAACTGCATATGCAGCTGAACTAGTCTTCCTGCCAAGGCAGCATATGGGGGCTCCATTGCAATTTGGAATCCAGAGTGATGCCTAGAAAAACTGTGGAGTTTATAATTTCAATAGGTTCGTTATTCATGACTATATTAATATTGACCTGCCTTACATTGGGCATAGTGAACTTTACACATTTAGTTTTCTTGAATTAAGAACTAAGTTATTAGAAGTGAACCAGTGTAGTACTTGAGAGAGAGTGTTATTTACGTCGTCAACATTTTCTTTTTGTCTATCAACCTCAAAAATCAGGATGTATCGTCAGCAAATAACACTATCTCACATAGATCTTTAGTATAGTAAGGAAGGTCATTTATGTAGATTAAAAACAGCAACGGCCCCAATATCGAGCCCTGGGGTACCCATAACTAAAGGGGCACCCGAAGAGTTAATTCCATTTACATTCACCTTTTGAATCCTATCAGATAAATAAGATTTGATTAGACTAATTGAGTTGTCTAAGACACCGTAATGATGTAACTTCATAAGCAACGTTTCATGATTTACACAATCGAAGGCTTTTGACAAGTCACAGAATATACCAATAGCATCTCGCTTATTTTCCCACGCATCAAAGACATGCTTGATAAGCGCCACTCCAGCATCAGTAGTGGGATTTACCTTTTGTAAATCCAAATTGCTTACTGTGCAATATTTTATTCAAATTCAAATGAGCCAATAACTGGATGAATATTACTTTTTCAAAAATTTTGCTAAGAGCTGGTAGTATAGAAATTGGTCTGAAGTTAGACGGGTCACTTTTCTCTCCCGATTTGAATAATGGTATTATTTTACTGTATTTCATCATATCGGGAAATACGCCGTCGTCAACACATTTATTGAATATCATAGCTAGATGGGGTGCGATAGCATGTATTATATTTTTAGTATGTCTACCGAGAGTCCCCATAAATCCTCAGTTGGTTTCATATTCAATTCTTTGAATGTTTTTAAAATTATATCAGGAATTGATATGAGTAAATTTAAAGGTAGTCTTGCATTCATCAACATGTGATTTGAGCAGAGAAGCAGCAAAATGTGCGCTTGAGTTTAGTTTGTTAGTGGTGGTGACTGCTATACTAGAAAAGAAAGACTGAAATGTTTCTGCTACTTCAGAGTCAGAAACAACTGATTTGCCATCGATTTTAAGAGAGAGCTTGTTTTCTTTTGTTTTATTTTTACAAGTCTCATTATTTATGATCTTCCATGATATTTTACTTTTATTAGTGGCTTTTATAATCTTATCTTTCAAATAATTTGATTTTGCCATTGCACATACTTTTTTGAATAATTTGAGTATGCTCTGACATATTCAATTAACTTAGGGTCATTTGAATTGGCTTTGATATCATATAATTCAAATAACCTCTTCTTTCTGCTTTTGTAAATGCCTTGAGTGGCCCAGTCACTGAATTTACTTTTAGAAGTATCTAATTTAATTGTTTTCTTAGTGAAAATCTCATTAAATTCCTTTTCCACTACATTAAAAAGCTTCTCATAAAGTATATTTGCATTTCCATCATTATACGATAATGCAGGCACCTTCCTATTATATTATCTTTAAACTTTTCTTTGCGGTTTGCCGTAATTGGCCTACATACAAAACTAAACGAAGAGGGTGCATGACGGTATTCCAACTGTGCTATCTGTCCACTATGATCTGAATTTATAAAGTTTATTATGGACTTGTCTAATACATCACAATTACAAAATATGTTATCCAAACAAGTAGCTGTGGTAGGGGTAATTCGCGTGGGTTCATTAAAAAGATTATGTAAATTAAAAGATCTGAAAAGATTTAGTAAACGCATCGAGTTTTGTGAATTATCTAAATATTTACATTAAAATCCCCGCACACAACCACTTTTTTATTAGATGAACATATTTTTCTTAATACTTTCTTCCATAATGGATTCAATGAATAAAATTCCCAGATGGGGGCCTGTACACACAGACAAGGACATGTTGTTCAAAGCTCAACACATGCTAGCTCAATAGTTCGCTCAAGTGAAAGTGAAACAATATCTTTGCGTCTTTAAATTTAATACATTTATTTAACAAAAATTAGTGACCCACCTCGGATTGCCGACCTTCTCGTGAACGAACTACCGACGCTATAGTTATCTATATTGATAATTAATTCATACTGCCTTAACCAATGTTCGGTAATACATAATACATGGACATTCATTTTAATTAAAAATAATTCGAGCTCAAGTAATTTGCCAGACAGACCCTGTATATTCTGATGAATAAGGTTTAGGTAATTAGGGTGTCCGTTTGTCATTGGTTTGCTAGAGGATTCCCTCTATTGTCTCAATTGTGCTATGTGGTGGATCATTGCATTCCCTCTGATATAGTTGAGTGAAATGATGGCTCACAAATAAATCATACTTGTGTACAGGTGCCACCTTTAGGGACTGGTCCGCTCCAGTTTACCTCATTTTTAGCTCTTTTACAATTATCTTCATTTTTTTTATTAGGACTGTAGGATGTGGTATGAGGAAAATATTGTAATAAAAACTTTGGCGATTAAAAAGAGTAACTGGCGAGTTTCTTGCCGGATCTTCTTGTCAGGATCAACTTTTCGATTCCGGTGGTAAAATCGCATTATATATAGATATACTTAATATTTAGTTACATTTAAATTAAACATTACAAATAGTTTAAAATACTTTTAAATGTACGATTTGTAAGTGCTCTTTACAAGCATATGCAAATTAAGAATATTTTGACTTATATTAATTTTACCTACTGACTGCCTTGGTGGAACCTGGCTAGTGGGCCCTTCTTTACACCGACAACAGTGCCTGGCCATGGGATCCCGGTGTACAGTCACGTACACTAATAAATATACAACCTCATTCAAATATGAACCTTAACAGCTGGCATAAGAGTCGAAGTGTTTACAGTTTCTTGTAGGCGACTGTACTCTCGCTATTCTAAGTTAAATCCTCTAGCAAAACTGGTTGAGAGTGATGAACACCGCAGCCCTTTGGCTTAGTAGTCTTAGTACCTTACCAACTAGCTTGACTAAACCTATCCATGAATTATGAGCAAGCAGCACAGGCTTGCAGCTGGCGTTCTATCTTATGCACTCATGAAGTTAGGGAGCTTACAGACAGTATACGACGCCAATAACCGCTCACAACTGATCTTACACTAATAGATATCCTAACTAGTCCTAATCCTAACTTTCATATTATAAATGCGAAAGTAACTCTGTCTGTTACTTTTAAAAAAAGTATCTCTGTCTGTCTTCCAAAACCACTGAACGGATTTGAATAAAATTTGGTATACAGTGGTACGGTTTATTGCGAAAAAGGGGTTTTAAGGGGTTAAAAGGGGGACGGATTAATAAATAATTAAAAATGCTTCCCAAAGATACTATTCCACGCGGACGAAGTCGCGGGTAACAACAGATAGTAAATAAATTCACACAGCATGGCACCTCAAATATTGACCTGACTCCGTACTAAGTAGCTTAAGCACTTGAGTTACAGATATCAGACAACAGAGGAAACACAAAAATTATTATACATAAATACATAATAAACACCCAGACAGACTCAGCAACTGCAGCATTTAGACACCTGCAACACCAGTAGTGTCACGAGTACGCTGCCAAAAACAGACACAATGGAATATCAATTTATGCCTTTTAAAAGGCTTTTGGGTCTTACGATGTTAAGCTACTTAGTACGGAGACAGATCAGATAGATATTTTGAGAGTTATTTGTGACAATTTATTATATGGGCGGTTCCTATTCATTTTGTAGGCTCCTTTAGTCCTAGAGCTCGTTATCGACGTATGAAAGGCTCCTGCCCGCCGCTGGCCTTCAATGGGCCGGTTATACTCACTCAGGAACGTATTAGGAACCGTTTTCAAGACGAAAGCATCGCCGTGTATATTTTCTTAATTTTTAGGATATTTTCTTAAACGAAAGGCCGGAGGGAATCGTGAGGAAATCTGCACGTTTTAGAACGTTTAGGCTTCGAATAGTTGAATGGATGCAGCTGGGAATGACCAACTCAGGAAACAGAGGAAACACAAATATAATCCATACTAATATTATAAATGCGAAAGTAACTCTGTCTGTCTGTCTGCTACTCTTTCACGCCAAAACTACTCAACGGATTTAAATGAAATTTGGTAAGCAGATAATCTAGACCCTGAGAAAGGACATAGGCTACTTTTTATTGCGAAAAGAGGGTTGTAAGGGGTTGAAATGGGGGTAAAAAGTTACTTTTACACGCGGACGGAGTCGCGGGCGGCCGCTAGTACTTAAATACATATAGCACCCAGACACCCAGGCAGATCCAGACAAATATGGTGAAAATTCGTAAACAATCAGTAGGTAGGTATAAAAATGAAGATTTTTTTATGTGATAGGTGGCAGACAAGCAGACGGATCACCTGATGGTAAGCGATGGCCGCCGCCCATAGACACGAGCAACACCAGTAGAGTCGCAAGTGCGCTGCCAACTTTTGACCCCCTTTCCCTTCAGTTGGGCCTGCGGTGCCCTCACACTCGACGAAACACCTGCCATCCACTGTTTCGCCTCCACTCTTACTACATCGGACCAACACTTTCAGTTAAGTACGAGTATCAGCCTTTAAATTGTCCCACTGCAGGCCAAAAGCCATCGTAGAAAGTTATCACTACCATGATGGGACTTTTTAGTAATTTAATTTAATAATAAGCATTCTAATGACCTAATTGCGGTGGCTGCTGGCCACCTGTCAATGTCAGATGCACGCAAAACCCGTGACAAAACCAATGCCTGCGGTTAAGCCACAGATGCTACGAATTTTGTTAATGTTTTTGATGATTTTACATCAAAATATTCAATATTGTTGTTACTAACAATACTAAAATTCTATGAGGAAACTTGCACTAGTTTCTCAAACTAGGTATTTTTTTTATGTGATAAGTGGCAGACAAGCAGACGGATCACCTGATGGTAAGCAATAGCCGCCGCCTATAGATACCTGCAACGCCAGTAGAGTCACAACTACGCTGACAACCTTTAACCCCCTATCTACCCAATAGAACCTCCTACACCCTAACTCGACAAAACATAGCGCAAGCGCTGCTTCACGCTCTTTTGTGAGGTATCATTCCGGTCAAGTCGGTCCATTCATGCCTAAGTGTAGCTCTCCCGCGGAAAAATTTTGAGGAAGCTTGCACTAGTTTCTCAAACTAGATAAATGCATGAGGAAACCTGCACTATACTCTTAAACTGGGTGAAACAAGAAAACAAGATCTAGATACCTTCATTGTAGATATCAGTGGATCATGATCCATTCGATGCTCGTAATATTAAAAAAGCAGATTATAGCGGTTTTTGAGGATTACTGACGGCTCGGATTCATAAGAATTTTACTCCTTCGCATAAGAATCAGCCCTTAAATGTTTGTCTCCAAAAATCTCGCTTATAGCCCTAAGACTTGGATACAAATGTCGTGACCTTTCTTATCATTTGATAGGCCAACCATTTATGTGCTGTAATGTTACGACTGTTCTACCAAACCCAACGACTCGAAAAAGAAGGAAAGAAAATACCAATGGTGCTCGTGAGCCGCCGAATTTTTAAATGTGTAAATGCGGTGAGCCGCGGTATACATAGTAGATTCCTAGGTAGCTGATTGGCAGAGACAATTTCTCCTGGTTTGAGAAAAAGTCGAGTACTCGAGTTTCCATCCGAGTGATGCGTCAATGCATTCGGATGGATTGGTTCGGAGAAAATTGGCCCCTGGTATTTGTATTGAAAAAAATATTTAAATTAAACTAGGCCGCGGACCAGGGGCCAATTTTCTCCGAACCCACTATAATTGACAAGTAAATTACTTGACACCTTACTCGGGGGTGGTGAACGAGGCCCTAACCCTTATAGATTTTCGTCATCGGATTTATCCTAACTAATATTATAAATGCGACAGTAACTCTGGCTGTCTGTCTATTACTCTTTCACGCCAAAACTGCTGAACAGATTTGAATGAAAATTGGTATACTGAAAGTCTAGACCCTGAAAAAAAACATAGGCTACTTTTATTGCGAAAAGGGGGTTGTAAGGGGTTAAAAAGGGGGAGTGAAAATTATTAAATCCTACTTACTATAAAAGGCGAAAGTTTGTTTTGGATGTCCATACATCCAAACAAACAGTACCCATAGTAACCATACAGTAGTTTTACGTGAAAGAGTAACAAACATCCATATGTTTGTTACTCTTTCACGTAAAAACTACTGTATGGATTTGAATGAATCTTACCACAATATAGTTTATACATCAGAATAACACATAGGCTACAATTTATAAAAAAGATTGGTGGGATCCAAAATATGACGGTAAGTGTCAATAATTAACTCCACGCGTACGAAGTCGCGGGCGGCCGCTAGTACTTAAATACATATAGCACCCAGACACCCAGGCAGATCCAGACAAATATGGTGAAAATTCGTAAACAATCAGTAGGTAGGTATAAAGATGAGGATTTTTTTTATGTGATAGATGGCAGACAAGCAGACGGCTCACCTGATAGTAAGCGATGGCCGCCGCCCATAGACACGCAACACCAGTAGAATCGCAAGTGCGCTGCCAACTTTTAAACCCCTTTCCCTTCAATTGGGCCTGCGGTGCCCTTACTCGACGAAACACCTGCCATCCACTGTTTTGCCTCCACTCTTACTATATCGGACCAAAACTTTCAGTTAAGTTCTAGTATCAGCCTATATATTGGCCATCGTAGAAAGTTATCACTACCATGATGGGACTTTTTAGTAATTTAATTTAATAATAAGCATTCTAATGACCTAATTGCGGTGGCTGCTGGCCACCTGTCAATGTCAGATGCACGCAAAACCCGTGACAAAACCAATGCCTGCGGTTAACGCCACAGATGCTACGAATTTTGTTAATGTTTTTGATGATTTTACATCAAAATATTCAATATTGTTGTTACTAACAATACTTATTTAAATTCTATGAGGAAACTTGCACTAGTTTCTCAAACTAGGTATTTTTTTTATGTGATAAGTGGCAGACAAGCAGACGGATCACCTGATGGTAAGCAATAGCCCCGCCTTATAGATACCTGCAACGCCAGTAGAGCGCAGTGCGCTGACAACCTTTAACCCCCTATCTACCCAATAGAACCTCCTACACCCTAACTCGACAAAACAAAGCGCAAGCGCTGCTTCACGCTCTATTGTGAGGTATCATTCCGGTCAAGTCGGTCCATTCATGCCTAAGTGTAGCTCTCCCGCGGAAAAATTTTGAGGAAGCTTGCACTAGTTTCTCAAACTAAATAAATGCATGAGGAAACCTGCACTATACTCTTAAACTGGGTGAAACAAGAAAATAAGATATAGATACCTTCATTGTAGATATCAGTGGATCATGAATGAATGAAAACTTTATTTGGCACAAAACACACACAGTAAAATACACACAATATAAAAGAAAAAATACACAAAAAAAAAGACAAGAACAATGATGATATTTATGCGCCAAATAGGCGGCCGCTCAGCAAATTGTCGGTGCAGGTCCGAGTGACCTGCCCTACGCTGGTTTTAGCGGCTACCTTGTAGTACTATTATGCACCTGTTCCATTGCAATTCATGATCCATTCGATGCTTGTAATAATCAAAATGCAGGATTATTTGCGGTTTTGAGGATTTACTGACGGCGCGGATTCATAAGAATTTTACTCCTACGCATAAGAAATCGCCCTTAAATGTTTGTCTCCAAAAATCTCGCTTATAGCCCTAAGACTTGGATACAAATGTCGTGACCTTTCTTATCATTTGATAGGCCAACCATTTATGTGCTGTAATGTTACGACTGTTCTACCAAACCCAACGACTCGAAAAAGAAGGAAAGAAAATACCAATGGTGCTCGTGAGCCGCCGAATTTTTAAATGTGCAAATGCGGTGAGCCGCGGTATACATAGTAGATTCCTAGGTAGCTGATTGGCAGAGACAATTCTCCTGGTTTGAGAAAAAGTCGAGTACTCGAGTTTCCATCCGAGTGATGCGTCAATGCATTATTTAGGGCCTCGTCATAACCTCCGAGTAAAGTGTCAAGTAATTTACTGTCAATTATTCGTATTGAAAAAATATTTAAATTAAACTAGGCCGCGGCCCAGGGGCCCATTTTTTCCGAACCCACTATATTGACAAGTAAATTACTTGACACCTTACTCGGGGGTGGTGAACGAGGCTCTAACCCTTATAGATTTTCGTCATCGGATTTATCCTAACTAATATTATAAATGCGAAAGTAACTCTGTCTGTCTGTTACTCTTTCACGCCAAAGCTACTGAACGGATTTGAATGAAAATTGGTATACTGAAAGTCTAGACCCTGAAAAAAAACATAGGCTACTTTTATTGCGAAAAGGGGGTTGTAAGGGGTTAAAAAGGGGGAGTGAAAATTATAAAATTATTAAATACTAGTGGCCCGCCCTCACTTCGCTTCGGGACCGTAATTCAATAATGAACCAATAGATGGCGCTGTGTCCGATTACATCGCACAAGCGTTTCGTGTTTTCGGTTTACCTATAAGCCTTGTCGTTGTCTATGGAAGTTATCTCTTTATAAATTGTATAGAAGAAATGATACCCAAAGATACTAATCCACGTGGACGTCGCGGGTGTTAGCTAGTACTTATCTAATTTAGATTGGCAGACAATATTGTATTAGAGCAATGAATAGCCGACATGCCGACATCGTATATTGAATGTGTATCGATTTATAGAGTGGAGTACCCGAATAATTGGACAGCATGCATCGACTGGACTCGGGCTGAGTAATTGAGTTCCATAGAGGAGGGGAAATGGGGGGCGTAAATCGCTTAGCACGATGTAAGGGGGTCACTAGTATAATTATTTCAGTCCATGTCTACGGACATACATACGACTGAAATATTGTACGTGTCGCCTTTAATTTTATTTTATTACTAGTGGCCCGCCCTCACTTCGTTTCGGGACAGTAGTTCCACTGTCTACCAATAGATGCCGCTGGACGTTGATTGTATCGCGCAAGTGTTTCGTGTTTTTGATTTACCTAATAGCTCTAAGCTCTGGCGTACAAATGAGATTACCTCTTTATAAATAGTATAGAAAATAAAACGAGTGGCGTGGCGTGTCTTTGTTTCGTTTCGAGACTTAATTTAGCTGTTGTTCCAATCTTTGCCAAAAGATGGCGCTGAGGGACACTTTTTTTATGTGATAGTGGCAAACAGCAGACAGATCACCTGATAGACACTCGTAACGCCAGTTACCCCCGATTGGGCCACCGGCTACCTCACTCACTCAGCGAAACACACACAGCGCATGCTCTTTTTCACGTTGGTCTTCTGTGAGGCCCTAGTATCACTCTGGTTGCTCCGGCCCATTCATGCCGAAGAGTGACTGTCTCGTGGTAAACCTACATCTTAGTCTTGTGATTGTTTTATTGAAATTATCTCTTTATAAATGTCATAGAGCTAGGTTATAGTGATACAATATTATTGTTAAATCTAGAATAAGATCTTGAATTAATTTGTTAATTTATTATTATAGATACTCCGATAACGAATTGTTCACGTACGTTTGTTTGTCTAAGAAAGATTTGGTTTAAAAAACTATGGATTATGTGTAAGTATACTTTGAGAAAGATAACTATTTTGCTAGGGGTTACCAGTTCAGAATAAACCAGCAACATTACTACAACCTTACACTCCAATCATGTCGAAAGATTTATTATACTATTTGTATAGACGGAGCTTAATCGTTACCTAATAATTCAGTCCCTAAAGGGCCCTATTAATCATGTTTTACTAAGCAAATAATTGCCCTGGCCCAACGCCCGTGGGGGACAAAGGCCTCAATGAATTTAACAGGATAATCCGACCACAATGCCTCATATCGGATCAGAATGCCCACAATGACTGCTTATTATAAATGTTACTGTTTATATTAGTAGTAGATAGCTATGTATGCGTGACCGTAAAATCATCCGAATCGAAAGTTCATCACATAAAAGTAAATTGAATATTTCAAGATGCAATACAATATATAAAACACGCGCCAAGTAACAATGATGTCAATTATTGCTAAAAGTGGCCGTTTTTAGCAATATTTAACATTATTGTTACTTTTCGCGTGTTAGAAATATTGTATTGCATCTTGAAAAATCTAAGTCTTAAATGTTTTGTTTTCTTAAAAAATATCGCATTTTCGCCACAATCAGTGTAGATAGGTTGGCGGCGCTAGTTTCATTCGTGTAGCCCCTTAATCAACTTCCGGAAAATAGTATAATTGCTAATTAAAATTTTCGGAAATAGATTAGGTTACAATTTAAGGTAACACCGTTACGAAACGCTGCCAATTGATGTTATTGTAGAATGTTTTCATAGAAGGATTTTTAATAATAACTTAAAATCGTCACAATCAATATAAATCAATTGGTGGCGCTAGTGTCGTCGCGGTTTCGCCTTAAGGGGCTATACGAATGAAACTAGCGTCGCCAACCTATTTACACCGATTGTGGCGAAAATACGATATTTTTTAAGAAAGCAAAACTTTACAGACTTAGATAAATGTAAATTGAATTTTTCAAGATGCAATACAATATATAAAACACGCGACAAGTAACAATAATGTCAATTATTGCTAAAAGTGGCCGTTTTTAGCAATAATTAATTGTTACTGTCGCGTGTTAGAAACTTTTTATTGCACCTTGTAAAATCCAATTTACATGGATCTAAGTCTGTAATGTTTAATTTTCTTCAAAAATATCGTATTTTCGCCACAATCAGTGTAAATAGGTTGGCAGCGCTAGTTTCATTCGTATAGCCCCTTAACTGGTGGTCCCAAAGCTGAGGTTTGGGCCGTCGGAGAGGCCTCAAGGTTTTCGTTTTTCGGGTCTCTCGTCTTTCGAGGGTGGGCTGCGAATATGGTTCTATTACGGTATTATACCTCTAGACCACTCCTCACGGGCAGACAGAAGTGCCCCGAAGGCTTTTCGTGGGTAATCCCCGGCAGGTTTTTCGTAGGAAACACTACCCGGTCGTCTCCCAGCAGGATGTGCATAAGGCAGCTACGACCACCGGAGCCAACGTTGGCTCCTTCTGAGCCAGCGGCATTTCCCTTCGGGAAACCAAACAAAATAGCCATCTCACAACGCGCCAGCCGATGTCACCAGTTCTCTAAAACCATTATTTAATTTTATGTGCAGTTTGTTATTTTCCTATTGTTGGTCAACCTAGGAAATTGATCAATGTACGCTCCGGATTATGTTACGCTGACATAATATTATATTATTATGCCTATGAGTGTCATGGGTAGTGAGCAACAGGGTCACTAGTATTAATAATGAAAGATACTCTCCATCATGATACACTGGCTGACGGATTTTGATGGCAGTAGCTGAAAATGTTGATAGGAGAATTAAAAACCAATTGAATGGTTGGACCAGTAAAATTGAAGTGGATTAGGATCAAAATAAAATGCAATCATGGTATATTTTGATATGTAACCTATTTTCTGAATTTAGATCTATTTGACTTATATATTTTATCCAAAATAAATTCTCGTGCAGACGATATTGAAGTCGAATTAGAGATTTGTCCACAGAGATTGTCACCACGTCTTCTACCAACCATTCTGAACGATATAATATATTCTATGACTTCGCATAAAACAAAATCAACTTTGATATACAGGCGATCTCGTGGCGTTCTTGGGCAAAGTTGTTCGGAATGGTTGGTAGAACTCATGGTTAAGGGCCTATATCGATGAAACTAGCGCCGTCAACTTATTTACGGCCACTTTTAGCAATAATTGACATTATTGTTACTTGTCGCGTGTTTTATTTAATTGGATAGCATCTTGAAAAATTCAATTTACTTTTATCTAAGTCTGTAATGTTTTGCTGTCTTAAAAAATATCATATTGTCGCCACAATCAGTGTAAATAGGTTGGCGGCGCTAGTTTCGTTCCATATAGCCCCTTAAAGGGATTCAAAGGGATGTAAATGTTCACAGACACCCTGTACGTACAAATTTGTAGTTGTCACTTTAATACAAACACAACCTTGTCCTGTTTTATTAACACAGTTACCTTATTCAAGAACCAAACGGTAACCGCAATTTTCCTTTCCGAAAAAAAGGATTGTGTCACCTCATACTTTATTAACCTTACCCCAAATTTAAGGGCATACGACACTTTAATCCCTAGCCTCATTAATATTGTGATGAATATTCAATTGTATGCAGCAGATGACAAACCCGTCGGGACCAACCGTTGTTTTTGCTGACGGTACCGGAGTACAAGTTTTATTTATAATTGGACGTTTGATGCTGACGGTACAGCATTGTAATTTGTATGAGAGTTGGCGTTGATTCATAGAACAACTTACTCGGTTATTGTAGCTGTCAGATGAAAAATGATTTTATCTCTCTCATCTTAGGGCCGGTTTTTGATTTGTAGTCAAACTGAACTAATCTTTAAAAAGTAACTATTCGTCATATATTTCAATTTGGCGTCAGGATTTGCTAGACTATTAGTACATTTTGATCTGCTTTTTGTTCTCGAAATTTTCGCTACCAAGTTTTTGAATTTAGGTAGATAAATCTTACGAAGTGCATTTATTGGAAAAAATATACAGTTCAGTAGCTAACAATTTAAATCTATTGGCGTCGCCAGTGTGCCTTAGCCATTAGCTTAGACGTTGAACCTTAAACAGAATCCAAGCACAATTCTAGCTATTCCTAAACTACCTCAGTAATAAGTTGTTCTAACGCTGTTTGATTTTACAGCTTCTCACTCTGTAAGTTAGAGGAGCGTTCCGGTCGTACTCCGCTGAACGCCCAGTAAATCTCGAGTGGAAATGAACACGTCGGAACGAGATCGGATACAATACATCTCGGGTCCGACCGGGACTCGAGGCATAAATCGGGAGTGGACGCACCGACCGATGGCGAACGATGCTGGAATATCGGTAGCTGTGAATTGTTTAGATGTTCTTTTGATTTATAAGTTCTTAGTACGCGATTGGATGTACCTTTCAACATCTCATACCTGACTCCATACTAATAGTTTAAGCACTTATGTTACAGATTTTCTACCGTGAAAGAGCCACGCTTCGGCATGAATGAGCCGGCTTGACCGGAGTGATACCATGGTCTCACAGAAGACCGGCGTGAAGCAGCGCCTATTCTGTGTTTCGTCGAGTAAGTTAGAGCACCGTAGGCCCAACTCTCTCACCCGACTCTATTGGTGTTGCAGGTGACCATCAGGTGATCCGTCTACTCGTCTGCCTCCTATCAAATAAAACATAAAAATATATTTTTTACATTGTAGCGGGCAAACGACCAGACGGCTCACCTGATGGTAAGTGATCATCACCGCACATGGGCGGCATCTGCAACATCTGCGGCATCACAAATGCGTTGCCGGCTCTTAAGGTAGGAATAAGCCCTTTTCTTGGAGATCATTAGGTCGTATCTATTCGGAAACACCTTTGTTGGCAGCTGGTTCCAGACTTCTGGGTTTTTCTAATTTATAAGAAGTTTATCGTTCTGTTTGTACTTGTAGCTGGTATTAATAATTTTATGTCGGTACTGTAATGTTAGATTACATGAGTGTCTTCAGTTTTCTATCAAATTTATCGTTAGCTATAAAAGTATATATTTTATAGAAGTTACTTCTGCCATAATGTTGAACTGGCGTTCTTTTTATTACAAATAAAAAAGTAAATATACTCCCTATTTGGAACAGTTTTTATCCCAGACATCCATTAGTATATTGAAAGACCTATACGCCGATTTTTAGGAAACCTGGCCCACAGATTCTGGATGAATTCTCTATATAGTTCCCCTGTTTAAGGACTGTACAGGTCAAACGGTAGTCACTTCATTGTTATTGGAGACTCACTAATCTGTTGCAGTTGCGTAGGCGCAACTAACCCAACGGTTACCTGGAGACCTATTTTTGAATTTTCGATTCGTCCAAACAAAACTACTCGTTTTGCAAGTCACGTCGTCTCGTGAGTCGCATGATTCAAAAATTTTCCCTATTTTTGAAATCACTCGCTTAGGGTATTGCTAAGCTTGTCAAAGTATAATGTTACCTACTTATTTCGTTTCACGTTGACGTAAATGCGTCCACTCGCTTCACGGAAACGAGTGGTTTATACCACTCGTTGCAAAACGCTCGTTTTCGAATGATTAAAAAAATGCGAATGTCAAAAATCATGCGAGTCACACATTTTTTAGTGACACGTCAATTCGAAAATAGGTCTCCTGGTGGACGCCGAGAACGGGACAGACTTAAAAAGCGACGGAGTGACGATCTTAACAGCTTTGCAATCGATTGGCCACAGATGGCGGTGGATAGGGATCGATAGAGGAACGCGGGGAGGCCTTTGCCCAGCTGTGGGACATAAGCTAATAAAAAAAAAGTGGAAGCTTAAAAAAATCTTATGATAGCTATTCGATATATTTTTGTTCACTCTCAAACGGGTAGAATTCCCGATTAATCTACCCACTGGGTTATTGCGTATACCTAGATAACATTTAACGGTGTCAGTATCCGGGCGGTATGCAAATTCTATGGTGGAATTACCATCGCATTGTTTAGAGGGTCGAATAATTAAGAATACAGTTACCAAATTTCACTTTCAAATTTGAAAATCGATTCTTGGGTTAGTCAGTTTGCGTTGAGGCAATTTGGAGATTCGGGTATTATTAAATGGGTTTTATTGGTTTCTACAGGATAAGGTGACCTTGATGCCATCTAAGGTACTAATAGGTACTAGGTAAGTACCAATACTAAGATATAAAGCACTTCTGGTACTCGTACCTACCTAAGAAGTACATAGCTAAGAAGTACCTATTTACGTTTGTTTGTCCGCTTGTGACCACGGCTTCTGTAATGCAGCCGAAACGTCAAGCAGTAAGTTGGTTAATTATGTGGTTAAAATGAACGTCGCCTTAATTCCCGTCTATAATAAGAATATTAGTTTAACGCGAAAATTTAAAGAACTAATCACTGTACTGTATACCAAGAGTCTTTGCGTACTACCGGTAGGTAAGTGAGTACACTTAGTGATATTTTTGGTTCTTTAACGTCGTAACGCTCAGACAGCAGACACAATGAACAGAAAATCAATTGTTTTATGCCTTTCAAAAGGCTTATGGGCCTTTTGACGTTAAATATGTTTTCTTTATTCCAAAACTTGCAACAAAGGCGCCAGAATATTGCACTCAATGATTTTATTGACGTAGAAATAACAAAAAAGAGTAAATCGTCAGTTTATTTAAAACAAGAAGTAAATTAACTCAAGTTTTGTCTTTGTTAGGCACAAGTTGGGAACTTTCCACCCTTTCCATCAATTATTCATGGCATAATTACTGCCAACAACTTTTTTGTGAATAACTTCTGGATGAATTAAACAGATTTTGTCTTCGACGGCGAGTCAAATGTTCGACTTACGCTTCCACTATTTGTATAATCGACCTTAACGACTAGACAGATTTTTACCGTGAGAGAGTCATGCTTTGGCATGAACCCGTCCACCGGGGGGTGGACTGGTTATGTCGGACTCCCCCCGCTGAAGGCGGGGGTTTACCGACTAAAACCCCTGGGACTCTCCCTCATCGTCCATCTTGGAAGATGTCGTGGGTCCGCGACACGGAGCCTAGCACTACGACATCTTCTGGACGGGGCCCGCCTACACGGCGGGCACGGCAGAACTCCCCACCGGGGCTGCGGAGGGTGTCCGTGCAATGCCGGCGGTGGTACCCCCGTACCACCCACCAGCGGACCCCCTCCATGGAGAGGTAGGAGACGCACATATTGGCGTCGTCTTCTCCCCCTCCTTGCCCTTCGAAGCACGGGGGCGAAAGGATCTGCCTCTCGCTCGCGCTCCGCCGCCTCCTTCGCTGCCATCACGTGCTGGCAGAAAGCAGCCGGTTGTCAGTTCTGCGGCTAATGTGACCAGCCCACTGCCACTTCAGTTTGCTAATTCGGTGGGCTATGTCGGTGACTCTGGTTCTCTGTCGGATTATTCTCTATATTTTTAATTGAATAAAGCTGTGTATTACCAGTAATACCTCTTAAAAATGCGTTTCATTAATCAATGTTAAATAAACTACCTACCTACTAATTTTACTAGGGTCACCACTAACAAAACGCTATCCGACCAGTCATCAAAGTAGCGTGCCGTAGCTTCATCGTAGGTATGTATCCATTAAAGGGAACCTCATTTTCCGAATACTGCTTATAACCGTATCCGCAAATGAACGAACAAAGACTTATCTTCCCTATTAATGAACCAGCCACACATGGCAAAGAGCGAGCTATCAAAAAAAATCATTATACACCACAAAGGCGTGTTCGGGCTTGCTTTGCCGCCTTTCAAAAGGGCCCTTTCAGACGGGCATTATGGCTAGGTTTTCAGGGGAAAATGTACCGAGAATTTCTGGGACTTTTGTAAATCGGTAGTAAGGTAAGGTGTAATTAACGAACTGCGCTAATTGAGAGGCGTCTGTTTGGGAGCTGGAGATTAGAATAAAGCTGGTGTATCCAGTTCTGCTACACGTTTTCTTTGAGATTTTTGCTTTTGAAATTCACGGGGAATAAAACAACTGGCGAAGTGTGAATCGGGCTTGCCCACCGAAAGAAGACTGCCCACTAAGAGCTAAAAACGTGTCATGTACATGGATGCGCACTAACGGGGAAATACGCCTTTTCGACCACATTAATCCTAGCCTATGACATAAGATTGTCGAACTGACGAGGTCTGTGGTAGAGGCCGCGCGCTTATGTACTCATGCCGGGCAATAACCCTAGCATAAATGTCAACGAACTCTTCTAAATTGAAAATCAGGCTGAGTCTACCTTCTGTGTGTAATTATTTTGTGCCGAGAGTGTCTTCCTTAAGTATCCTACATCACACTATTATAAAAGCGAAAGTTTCTCAGTGTGTGTGAGTGTTTATGTTTCTTACATCATGACGACTAAAAGGCCGTGTCTATGTTTCTTACATCTTTACGACTAAAAAGGCCAGTCAGTTCAATTTTGAATTTCGACCTTATCAAGTGACAGCCAATATTGGGACGACGTCCTGTGGGTAGACCACCTGCCCGTTGGTCCGACGATATTGTACCTAGGTAGCGGGGAAACAATGGATGAGGCTGGTAAGGAACCGTAGAGAGTGCCGTGATAGAGGAGAAGCCTATACTCAACTCAAGTGGGTAGATGTGGGCTGATATGATGACGATGATAACGATGTTACTTCATATAAACGGGACTAAACGCGACGAAAATTAATAAGTACATTCTAGCACTTACTGCTTGACGTTTCGACTGCGTTACAACAGCCGTGGTCACAAGCGAACTGGAGGCGCGCGGCGTCTTCTGCTACGCCCGGCTTGTGCATCTTCGGATACCCTCTCGTTTTCGATGTTTGCACTGCCACTAAATAAACTGTCAGTGAAGTCACTCCGACACACTACGCTTACAGTATCTGGGTTGGATGTAATTTGTAACGGCAAATGGCGAGGTTTACACTTATTAATCACTGGATTCCACGCCGATGATAATTGAAACCCGTCTTCACGATTGAAATTCCGGTATTTCTTAATCTCATCGCTTCACGTACTAATCTCGTGTAGTAATGACGATCAGTAGAGAGAATTTTAGGCGTTCAGATGTTCAACAGATGTTCTGCTACTGCCGGGCGTAGCAGACGACGCTGTGCGCCTCCAGTTCGCTTGTGACCACGGCTGTTGTAACGCAGTCGAAACGTCAAGCAGTAAGTGCTAGAATGTATTATAATTTCGTCGCGTTTAGTCCCGTTTAATGAATATTTGTATAATGCACGCGAAAGTTCAAAAACATAACGATGTTACTTACCAAGTTTATTAGCTATACCTTAGGTTAGCGAGAAGTAGGTACCGGATGCTAGCTGTTGATTAAGGCAATCTTTTTAGACATATTGGTAGGCGATACATTTCCACCTACATCAAATAAAAGGACCTCAATTCGATACCCTTTTGTATCGAACAATCGCCTCTTTTCACTACACATTCAAAGAAACAAACCCAAGACTGAATATTTAAATCAGATGTAGAAATAAAAAACCTAATTCATTTACTTCTTTTGACCCGTGGCTCATTCAATTAGCGTGAAACCTTTTTGCTCGACTGAGGTCTGAAAGAAATTTACAAATTAAATCCTTATCAAGCTTGCTACGGAATGTTGTCAGACCCTGGTTTATAGTTGTTTAGGAAAATATCTTATAATGAAATAACTACGACGTGTGTTTTTACTATCGTCGGCTTATTGCAAGACGGCTAGTATTTACTAATATCATTAACTTGTTAGCGCCGCACTTGTGACTCCAATTTTTAACCCACTTTCCCCCAATTGGGCTTCGGGTATCCTCACTCACTTGAATGTGTGAATTAATGAAAATCAATGTGCTATGTGAAAAAAAAACATAAATAATGAAATCTGACTGGCCAGATGGCGCATTTGTTAGTGGAACTGCCTCATACGCTAAATTTTCTGCCATACCACAGAATACTTAATAGTACAAGTACAGAATGCCCACTTCTAAAAACCGTTTATAGAAAAATAAAGGCTCAGGCTACCATAACATAAAGTGAAATTCCGGCCGTCCAGCGTTCAACACCTACAATTATTCATACCTAGAAGTGCGTTCTCTTTCTATCGCACGCAACTGTCGCGCAGTACTTAAATCACAATAATAATACGGCCGCAGAACTGACAACCGTGGCAGCCGTAAAGTCCTTGAGTGGAGACCGCAACTCGGCAAGCGTAGTGCTGCGACAAGATGGGATGAAGACATTCGAAGGCTGGCTGGTGTGGGCTGGATGAGAGTGGCCGAAAATTGGGAGCGGTGGCGTGCATTAGGAGAGACCTTTGTCCAGCAGTGGACGAGTGTGGGTTGCTGATGATGATGACGAATAATACGGAAACGCTTTAAATATAATTTTAAAGCTACATATATTAAACTCGTTAGCAAATGAACACTTGATTTTTCTAAAAGGGTTATTCAGTAAACGACTAATGTCCCGCAACGCCTCTACACTGGATGGCAGTGTAACAATTTGTCACCTCATGATGGGCGTGTTACACTCACACTTTTCACTTTGATAGTGTCGTGTTACTCTTGTATTTTTCAAACGGTAAACGGTACACTTACAATTTTGCTTTTATTGAAACAAAGGAAATGTGTTTAATCAAATAGAAACGAGAACGTTGAGACAGAAGTACCTAATAAAGCCACAGCTGATTCAGATTGCAATTACGGATTATTTTGATTCGATTTGATTAACCCGATTGCGTCCAAAGTAGTCATTTTAGAGTGAGACCTATTTTTGAATGGTCGTGTCACTAAAAAATGTGTGACTCGCATGATTTTTGACATCCGCATTTTTGAATCATTCGAAAACGCGCGTTTTGCAACGAGTGGTATAAACCACTCGTTTCCGTGAAGCGAGTGGACGCATTTACGTCAAAGTGAAATGAGTTAAAACTATACTTTGACAAGCTTGGTAATACCCTAAGCGAGTAATTTCAAAAATAGTGAAAATTTTGAATCATGCGACTTACGAGACGACGTGACTTGCAAAACGAGTAGTTTTGTTCGGACGAAGCGAAAATTCGGTCTGTCTGACTTTCGCCACTCTTTAAAACGGGAACTAGACCAACTGACTCATCAGACACGTTTCAAACTATCCGAAACGGTTTTCTCACGCTGTTTTCCTAGCAGTCAAACGTGGTCATGTCAGAAATAATGGGATCGATAGGAGATGATCTAGATCGCAGGTATAGACCAAAAAATTACGTGGCTCAAATGGCAATGGACAGAACACTTTGCAAGGAGAATAGACGGCCGTTTGGGTGGTCCTCGAGTGGAGGCCGCGTACCTACAGAGAGCCGTGACAGGCCCCCCCACTTCTTGGATGCGGGTGGCATTATGACCGATATGTGGGGAGAAAATGAGGGGAGGCCCTTTTTCAGCAGTGAAAATCATGATGATGAGCTAATGGTTTAAATACGCACATAGATGTGAAACATCTAGAATTGCAAGCTGGGATTCGATCCTACGACCTTCTGGTTTTTAGACTTTTTCTGGTTCACTGAAGCTGATTTATTGATATAAAGAAAATGGAATCGATTCTCTCTACCCGTACATGTTGGAAGCAGAACTTTAATTAATATTTCCATTTAACGTAGTGTAATAAACGCCGGGTCCGGAGAGGCTAGACCGAGAGCAATGCCACAAACTAAGCAAGCTATTATTATCTAGGTTTTTTAATAGCTAAGAAAGACAAGCCAGCAAGTGAGGCACCTAATGATGACTAATCACCGACACTTATGCAATGGATTCGTCAGCGTTTTCAGCGTAATAATTTTTAATACCAAAAGGAATGCAAATGCGATCGACCTTTTGAGAAGCTGTAGGTGCGTTAAATACTTAAATATAGGCTAATAATTTACTTTACTTTATAGTTCGAGAAACTGTGCGTAACGAGTAGGTTTTCTCAAGTTTGCCTTTACCACCAAGGTTATGTAAATATTGCACTTTAAAAAATCCTCGGAGGGTTCACGTGGGACTCGAACCCACAACCTTTCACAGACCGGGCAGATATGCTATCCATTTTACACCATCCATGAATGAAATCCATCGAATGAAAATGATCCATGATTTTTTTAAGTGCAATAGGTATTTACTTAAGAATAAATTGCAAACAAATGCTATACCAAAAATAAAAATTATCCATCAAGCTTATGGTAGGAATACGCACAAAAATTTTAAAATCCAGAGGTGTTTGCTCCGGTCGCAAGTGCATATTTATTATCCGCTAAGCTGCCATAGCCCAAGTCTGTTGCGCTGTGTAACCGTATTTAGTGGTTAAAGATATTTTCATAAATCACCTAGACTTTGACTAACCGAAAGTACAAGCGCCACGTCAGCCCCCCCCCCCCCCCTCTCCCGCCGTGCAGGAACAGTGTTATTGCTTTACTTATTGCGAAAGCACCGCAGAGCTTAATTAAGTGTTCAAACTCAATTAGTTGCGGCTGAGATGGAGCTTTTTACATGTAACAGTCAGGTTCCGTGAGTAGGTACTACTTACTTTATAATAATATTAGTGGCCAATCCTCTCACTTTGTTTCGAGACATCATTATCATCATCATTGTTTGCGCTTGCAGGTGCTATTTGTAAACATGATTAAACAATAATCAAGAATCGGTTTGATTTGTTAGGAGAATATAAAAGCAGTTGTAGACAACTGCTTGCTCACAAAATGATTTAAATCAAAAGTAAAGTTTAAAGCTCCTATGCTGTGTTTCGCCGAGTGAGTGAGGGTACCGGAGGCCCGTCGGGGGAGAAGGGGATAAAAGGTTAGCAGCGCACTTGTGACTCCACTGGTGTTGCATGTGTCCATGGGCGGCGGCAATTGCTTACCATCAGGTGATCCGCCTGCTCGTCTGCTACCTATCACAAAAAAAAAGTGATATTTGCTTCGATCACAGAAACTGAGAGGTACAGCGTCAATGTGTCGCCGCCAAATGCTTCTATGTTGTTATTAAAACCTTATGTACCTACTTACTACCCATTCTATGCAACTAAATACTTTAACTTTGAATTTTTGACGATGACGATTTGTACCTAAGTGCTGTGTTTAAGCCTATGCAAATAAAAAATATTTTGACTGAGACTTGACTTTGACTAAAATAATGAGCATTAAATTTTAATGACGTGTCTGACTGCACCAGTTAGATTTTAACCAACCATATTTTTCGTGACTCAAGAAGCTACCTCAGTACCTTCACACTAAAATCGATATCCTCGTACCTCACGGAGGGAGCGCCCTTCCGCATACCGGTGCACCTGCGACATGAGAAATGTTGCTTTTACTCTCCGCCGGGCCTTCCGACCCCGGAGAACAAGGGCACTATCTTATCTGTACTATTTGTAAGAAAGAAAGAAAGAAAATACATTTATTAATTTGGACACCAAACCAAATTTACATGATACAGACAATTGACACAAGAAAATAAAAAAACACTAGAAAAAATAAATTTAAATAAAAAAAAAACAACAAAAAACAAACTGTCCTTCCCCATTGGCCAGCATTTATATTATGCTGTGCTGTGTTGAAGCATAAAAGGTTGGCTTCGCATTTGTAACTCCACTGGTGTTGCAAGTGTCCATGAGCGGCGGCAATTGCTTAACATCAGGTGATCCGCCTGCTCGTCTGCTACCTATCACATAAAAAAAAACTAGCATAAATGGCCCTCACTCAGCCACGTCACGACCATAGGCCGTATCGCTGGTTTTCAGTGGGACCAGCTGGGTGAGTACCACGGACGCATGCCAATATGTAGTGTACCTATTGTGTGAAGTCTATGTGTAATGATGTGTGAAAAAGCAAATACGTTTATTTATACTATACAGGGTGTATCTGTAAACATTTACATCCCTTTAACCACGTGTTCTATCAACCATTCAGAACAACATTTGTTCAACAACTTTTCTAAATTCTTCGAAAAAATGTTCGACTCCCCTTACAAAATGACCAAGTCACGTGACTGACCTTGTATGGAAAGATGAAATTTTTTTATGTGAATTTTCAAAAGTCATAGAAGAAATGTTGTTTAGAATGGTTGGTAGAACATATGGTTAAAGGGATGTAAATGTTCACAGATACACCCTGTATAATGGTGAAGAGGAGGTGTAACAGTAGTAGGCCATGAGTAGATCATCTATGTAGATACGAGTATATTATCAGCCTATTTACTGTCCCGCTGCAGGGCAAAGGCCTCCATCATAGAAATAAAGTTATCGCTACTATGATGGGATTAGGCTTAATTACCACGCTTGTCTAATGCGGATTGGTGATCACAAACCCGAGCTATATTCGAAAAATTCGAAATATACTTTTTTTCGACCCGGGACCCCGATATCACGGCCTGGTACTTAAACCAGTAGTGTAACCTATTGTATGAAGAATAATAGTACCAAGTTTCGTCAAATTCTGTCAAATTGTTTTTGTTCATATAACGAACATACAGAGAGACAGACAAAAATTTTACTGATTACATTTTTGCCATCAGTATCGATCACTAATCACCCCCTGATAGTTATTTTGAAAATATATTTCATGTACAGAATTAACCTCTCTACAGATTTATTATAAGTATAGATTTATTTATTTATTCGTGCTGAGTATCAGCGTAATCCTAGCGTGGGTTACAATTTCTTGAAACGTTCGTGCTAGGCCTATTGACCTTCCAAGGGCCTATAAACTCTTCAATATCAAGGGCCGCCCACTTTCTTTGTAGATCTAAACAATTGGATAAGACGCTACAAAATCTCACATCTTGCTCACTTTACGATTCTTTCCTTCACGGTACAGCTAAAAGCTCAAGTCAACCGTCTTAACCGTATCAGACAACGTTAAACTCCAAATGTCTCTAATAAATTTCGAGTACAATCCTCATAAAAGCCACTTAAAAGTAATGACGTCCGAAAACGGTGACTTCACAAACAGAATTCAAGAAACTATAAATTTTGAGCTAGCAATAAATTCTCTTAGATTCGAGTAGGTGGCCTAGAATTAGGTTAATGTTTGTAGGCCATTAATTCAAGCGCACTTTACTAGTCCACTCTAGTGATGCGCCTGCGGTCGAATCAAATAACACTCGAGTTATTTTACATCTTTACTGATGCATACACTCATAGGGCGGAACTGCTGCAGCTGATAGCCTCGGTGGCGCAGTGGGTAGTGGGTCGAATGTTAAAGCGACTTAGCTGCGCTTGGGCTCCCGGGTCGGATGAAAAATTTGTACCTGAGGTTTTCTGTTCAGAAATTCTCATTGTCAGCCCGAAGTTTGGATCTCAATGATCTTGTACCCCGTGCCTAGGAAAGCAAGTTAAGCCGTTAATCCTACGCACAATCACTCTTCTTTCGTGTCACACTGATATCCAACCGAATTAAGAGGGTTTAATTTGGTGGGAAGGGCATAAAGAGTGCACCTGTGTTTGCGCTCACACCTGATCACAATCACAGGATATGACGTTATCCTGCTTAAATAGCTGATCGTTAAGATTGGCGGCCGTAGCCAAAAATTTGTTGGATAATTTATTAATATCAATATAATTTGATTATATCAACGCCCAACGCCATCTACTGGTAGAGAACTATAATAGTAAATAATAAATAAATTCTCACAACATCTCATACATTGACCTGACTCCGCCTATGCCTAAAAACAAAGTTAGGAGTAGTTTTACATAAATCACTCAAGTTAAGTTGGCTTAAAACGCGTCACTAGCCGACTGGGAACATAAGTTAAGAGACTTGGATGTAAGAAGAAGTACTTTGGATGTTTTAATCGGGTAAGTTGGCTGATGAATTTTGGCTCGAGTGTCGTTTTTGCGTGGCTGACGGCAAGTTGATTGGGGAGATCGAAGATTAACAGACTTGATACTTTCATAGGATCGTATTTATTTTATACAGTAGAATTGGAGCGATTTCGTATATTTACTTACTATTAGGCTTAGCGATCCGAAGTGGGTGTTGGCCTAGGACAAATACTCACTAATTTATTGTACATTTTGTTTTTGAAGATCGCTGACCTTATGGACAATATTGAGCACTCAAAATAAATTAAATCTTTTTTATTTTTCTGTCCCTCTTTCACTTGGCGATATACTACACAGGCGCAGCTTCACGCCGATTTTTTGTGAAGCCGTGGTTTCACTCCGGTTGAACTGGTCTATTCGCATCAAAGCTCTCTTGGGATCAAAATTTTGGTTTTAGCGGATATGCTTCTGGCCAGCTTCTCATCATGAGAAGCTCTTTCCAGACGGAGAGCCACACAAAACCCGTCCACCCCCGGTAGACGGAAGTGCATTAAGATATCGGGCCATTGCACCTGGGGCCCGGCGGCATTTCCCCTACGGCAAAAAAAAGGTCAAATCTCCAATACATAAGATTATAAATATGGTATCCAACATATCGAAAGAGCCTCATAAAGGGTTAAAAGTGTATAAGTCCTAAGCGCATACAAATTACCTCATCCAAAAAGCGTCTATTCCCGCTTCCATGCTCCAAGGCACCTACACAGAAATGCACTAAAAGCATAAGCACACGAATTTCTTGAATTATTTATCGAAACGGCACACTTGAATGTGCAAGTTCCGTGCCCAGACGCAAGAACTCAGGCTAATTACATTAGCCATTGTAAACTTTGTCATTTTTCTAAAAAACTTTCTTAAGTGCAAAGTTTCGGTTAATTCAGAAAAGGAGTTAAGTACTTATTGCGGAATAAAACTAGGAGAAAGATTTTCCAATGCGGAAATTAAATGTGGGAGAGCCACGCTTCGGCATGAATGTGCCGGCTCGACCGGAGTGATACCACTGCCTCACAGAAAACCGGCGTGAAGCAGCCCCTGTGCTATGTTTCGCCGAGTGAGTGAGGGTACCGGAGGCCCACCCGGGGGGAAGGGGATAAAAGGTTGACAGCGCACTTGTAACTCTACTGGTGTTGCAGGTGTCCATGAGCGGCGGCATTGCTTACCATCAAGTGATCCGCCTGCTGCTGATACAGTAGTTCGAAAATGAACCAATAGATGGCGCTGGGCATCGATTACAACGCCCTAGTGTGTCGTATGTTCGGTTGATATTATATTACCGATAATACGACACACTAGGGACCGAAGATATGACTTCTACAGACATATAATATGTACCTATAAGCCTTGTCCTTGTCTGTAGAAGTTATATCTTTATAAATAGTACTAGCGGCCCGCCCTCACTTCGCTTCGGGACCGTAATTCAGAAGTGAACCAATAGATGGCGCTGTGTCCAATTACATCGCGCAAGAGTTTCGTGTTTTCGGTTTACCTATAAGCCTTGTCGTTGTCTACAGAAGTTATCTCTTTATAAATAGTATAGAAGATAGATAAATAAATGTAGAAGTCACTGATTAATAGATACCTTATCGATCAAAAGAACCGAACATGAAAGTAGACCAGGCCAAAGATAAAAGCTCTTTATTATAATTCAAAATTAATGCAGCCATTACTGGTGGTATGTAAAAGATTGGATTTAAAATTTATGAGGATACTTTTGCCCAGTCCATTGTACAGAGCAATTTCTGATTTCAATTAAAATTTCAATATATGGTAATGAATCATGGGGAATATTGTAAAAGCTGGTTCGTTCCGATATTAATTCAAAGGTAGGGAGTTAAGAGGAAGCTCTAGTAAGCTTGAGGGGTAAATTAGCCAAGTTTTGATAAGACTTACTTAATAACATCTGATCTCTGTATCGGTAGTGTCAAGGTTTCTTGTTCAAAGTACGTAAGGCCAACAACAAAACGAGTCAAAAACTTCAAATAGTAGGTAGGTTTAGCATTTGATTAAACCATATTCTTCTGGGACTTTTATACCACTGGTAGCTTACTTACATAATATTTGACATTCATAAATGGCTAAGTTCTATAAGGACTTAAATTGAATAAAAAATATTTCCTATATTTTTATTTCTACTTCTTACTGCAGTCACTGTTTTTTTAATGTTTTTTTTTTCATTTCCTACAGTTTCATTTTCATTCAGTTATCAAAACTACTATAAAAACATACATTTTCTTATCTTGATGACGTGTAACTGTGTGTGTTTCACATGATAGAAAAATATCGGATTCTGAAATCCGATGTTTGCGTTTTTTTAATACACATAAATGCCTGATTGGTCAAAAAACTCGAAACATACTATTTATTGATCGACCCTCGAGCGTCATGATTAAGTCTATCCCATCATAGTAGCGATAACTTTGAAGAATTAATAATAATGTTTACCTGGTTCCTATTTTTTCTGTGGTAACACTATTGTATTATACCTATATCAATGCAATTGCAATGCAAATGGACTGACTAAACCCTAGCACTATGAACAAACCCCAGTGGTTTATACAGTGCAATTTGAATGTAATTTATTGTTAAGTGTTTTTTGTTTTATGATAATAAATTTAAAAAAAAACTTGATTTATACTTTGCCCTGCAGTTTTTAGGCGGAGCGTGAAACGGCATCTCAGCAGGCCTTCAGTGTGAGGATGACAGACTCAATAGGTACTTTGTTTGTTCTTTTGTGCCTGTCAACCTCATATTTGAATCTCACGGCCGCCACCATCAGGCCGAGTGAGATCACCTTGATTGTCCTCAAAAAAAAAATTGGACAGTAAGACTAATACCATTTTCTGAATATTTCCAAAACAGTCTCCCCTTAACCTGATCCTGTACTAATATTGAAAGAATCATCGAACACGGAGTGCTAAATGGGGGACATTAGTGGACAAAGGGTTGACTTACGACCCGTCCGATTTTCGTTGGCTCCACCTGAAAGGTTTCAGGTCGGCCCCATTCAGTGGAAGAGCTAAAATTTTAGGGTGATATTAATTCTTTGAACTAAGTCGAAATAGTTTTAGCGTAAGATTTGCGGTGGGTTAGCGTGATAAGCCTATTCACTCTTCCAGCAAAAGTAGAGTACCTTTAAGAAAGAGTCTGAAAAAGTTACCCCAACAGCGATGTCATTAGTAGTTTTGTTTGCAGCAGTAGATATTTCGAATACGCCGTCGAGACACAAAATAAATATTGACACAGAAGGCTGACTGCCCACTAAGAGCTAAAAATATGACATGTACTCATGCATGCGCACTAACGGCATTTTCGACCACGTTGGGCGTTTATCGTACTTTTGGAAATCGTAAAGAACGAAAATATACACCTCTAACCGCGGGAGAGCCACGCTTCGGCATGAATGGGCTGGCTCGACCAGAGTGATACCACAGAAGACCGGCGGGCCTGTGCTGTGTTTTGTCGAGTGAGTGGGGGTACCGGAGGCTCAATGGGAGGAGAGCGGGTTAAAGGTTAGCAGCGAACTTGTAAGTCTACTGTTGTTGAAAGTGTTTAAGGCGGCGGTAATCCGTCTGCTCGTTTGCCTCCTATCACTTAAAAAAAAAATATGAATACTTGGGTCCCAAACCCGGAAAGTCAGCAACCCCACAGAGATATTACTTGTACTACGGGTAGTCCTAGTACCTACCGTAAGGAGTCAGTTCAATAATATTTGCCCGTATCTAAAGTTTATTGCACCAATATCTATGAAGTTGCGCAAACAAGGGTGTACGTAGACTCGTATTTGTGTAGCTTAGTTCGGTATTTGTGCAATGAATTTTCTTGGTAAGTTTAGGAAAAGATTAGAAGTTGACCTTGGGAGAGCCACGCTTCGGCATGAATGAGACGGCTCGACTGGAGCTGGCTCATTCATTAGCTAGTAGGATAAATAAATCAACTCTTTTTGTTTTGCTGGGGGTAAAAATACAACCTAACCACTCATGGCCCTCCTCCGTGCAATGTCTGTAAAGTGGGAGAGCTACGCTTCGGCATGAATGGGCCGACCGGAGCTATACCACGTCCTCACAGAAGCAGTGCATGCGCTGTGTTTCGCTGCGTGAGTGAGGATACTGGAGGCCCAATCCATGGGAAGGGGGATTTAAAGGTAAGTAGAGCAATTGTGACACCACTGGTGTTGCAGGTATTCATAGGCGGCGATTATCGCTTACCATCAGGTGATCCGCCTGCTCGTCTGCTAGCTATCACATAAAAAAAAAACAACGGTCCTGTGCCAGCCTTATCCAAGTCTTTCCCGCCACTCTGTAAAAGTCATCATCCCGTCTGCTACTGAATGAGTGTCATCTGCTTCTTTTACTTCGACGTGGAAACTTTCCAACTACACAAAATTGACTCATCATAACAAATTATCAGCACCCATCATGCCCACTCAACTAATAAAAACAACATTCCCTAAAGTGATGGCCTATTTTTTCGCGATAAACTTTAGTGAGCGAGCGGAGCAAGCGAAGCGAGCGGCCATCATTCATCTCTGCACAATGCTAAACATAGTCTCACATGTCAGGAGCGACGTGACATGCCTCCATTAATATCGTCTTAGCTCCCTTTTGAATTCATTTACACTATCATAATGGAGAGATAGTTGCTTTGTGAGGTGACGTGTGTGAAAAGTTAGGGATTTTGCGAGTTGACATTTTTTATTCGCAGTTTACACAGATATTCTTAATTGGAAATCTCTGGCACAAAGCCGTGCGTCGAAATCACTCTATACAACGTTAAGGGGACACGAATAAAACTAGCGCCGCCAACCTATTTACACTGATTGTGGCAAAAATACGATATTTTTTAAGAAAGCAAAACATTAAAAATAGTTATTAATAATTTTGTTCCCCCAAACATGTTTGGGTACAAACTTGCCACAAAATACACTCTGGGGATATCAAAGTCGGATGACTATAAAAAGCCGGGAGAGTCACGCTTCGGCAGGGATGAGCCGACTTGACCAGTGTGCTACTACGGCCTCAAAGAAGACCGGCGAGAGACAGCGCCTACGCGATGTTTCGTCGAGTGAGTGAGGGTACCGGGGGACCAAGGGAGGAAGGGGGTTAAAGGTCTATAGGCGGCGGCAATCGCTTACCATCAGGTGATCCGTCTGCTCGTCTGCCTCCTGCTGCCAGAAATAAAGAAAATAAACACCTTGCACTGACCCAATTTAACTGAATAAAACGCAATCTAATTAGCGAATTGTTTTACAGCGATTTCGTAAAAAACCTCTGAACTTGGAACTAAGTTGAAAAAGAAAACATTTTTAACGAGCCAACTTTGCCGTGTCGCGGAGTTGATCGGCGGGCGATTTCTTAAACAGGGAGCTTATTAATTTTAATTGGTCTTACTGATGTTAATTGTTAAAAACTGCGCTACGTTTATTGCATTGTATGTTTTTTTAGTTTTTTTTTTATTATTTCAAGTAAAAAGTATTTAGCAAAATAAAATTAACCGTCAGAAATAGCGTTTATTGCATTTTTTTCATAATTTTGTCTTTTTTTTTCAAATTACATTTTATATTATTTCAAGCGATGGATGACGGAGAGTCCCAGGGGTTTTAGTCGGGGAGTCCGACATAACCTGTTCCCTGGCGGACGGGTATGCGTAACGCATTTCCCCTGGGCTACCAAAAAAATGTTTTCTCACGGTAGAATTTCGCACATAGGTAGATTTAAAAAATTTAACGGTAAGTACATGCTCGGGTTCCGAACCATGACTTCCGTATGGAACTTCTCAGATTTGTTAATAACATTTGGTTTCATTATCCGTCAAACTAATAAAAGTCTGATTATTGATAAATTATACACAATTACTACGAACCCAATAGACTGACATTATTAGTTCGTAATCAAACATCAAACAGTTTGCTCATAAACTTTGCTCTCATTGTTAATATTAACCTGAATTATTACAACCAGAATATAAACTATGTTATTTTATAAGCTCTATCCTTGCCAAGATTTGTTAAAATCGGGTCATTAATTTTCATATGAAGGGTAAGAGATAAACAGACAAGCAGAATTTCTAAGTTAAGTAGGCTTTACATCACAGAAATATGAATACGCAACATTAATTTAAGGCTTCACAGAAGACCGGCGTGAAGCAGCTACTGCGCTGTGTTTCGTCGAGTGAGTTGGGGTACCAGAGGCCCAATTGGGGGGAAAGGGGGATAAACGTTTGCAGCGCACTTGTGACTTTACGTGTTGCAGGTGTTTATAGCGGCGGCACTCTTCTTTTATTATCGATAGGTACATAGTCAATTGATAGCGAACTGTCGATGGCCAACACTGGTTTACACTGACAATCAATAACTATATTTATCACTTCTTACCCTAGTAGAATAAAAAAAGGCCTTAGAAAAGAACTTGATAAATATTTCACTAACAAGCTTAGTGCTCACGTGATTTATTGCTTCTTAGCATAAAGTATACGGCTTGGCACACATTGGCCATTATTGGCCGTGTCTCGCGTACGCCGAACATTCATAACCAAATGAGGGCTCCCCACAATGGTCTGGCTTCTAACCTATTCATCGTATGTAGCCGCGATCGAAGGCACACTTGTTTGTAAACTAGACTTATACTCTTGAGTGATAAATAAAAGATTATATAACTTCAATTCAGTAAATCACTCACTAGCTCTTAGTTACACCTCAAGCATTAATCTTAAGCTCTTATGATTTGTGGAAAGGAGTTTTTTTTATAGTAAAATAACACAACACGAACATCAGCAGTCTTATTTTTTTAGAAATGTATAGTGATGATAATTGATGCAATTGCGACCACATCACTAATACTCTGATTCATAATCATGTAAAGTAAACTGACAGATGTCAATGTGTCATCCCCATACATTATCACTCAAATTGACAAATGCAAAATGTCAAATTGCATAGAAACTTGTCATTTTCATCCGACAGTTTACTTTACATGATTATGAATCAGAGTATAGATACTCAGCTGCCTAGTCGTTAATTAACTCTTGACACTCGAGCTGACATTGAGAACTTCTCAAGTGCAAATGTAGACCCGACCCAGACATCGAACCAGGAATCCAAAACTGCAGCCAATTCTTTAACGTCGTAAGGCCCAGACAACAGATACAATAGAAATCTAATTGTTTTTAGCTTTCAAAAGGCTTTTGGGTCTAACGACGTTAAAGTACGACCCATTACTCAATGGGTCACCGAGACAGTCAGTAATCATTATAATACTAAAGACACAAAACATATTGAGTACAATCAAAATGACCTCACTCCGCTTGATAGTCCGTGAGATCCAAATATGAGATTGACAGGCACAAAAGAACAGACAAAGAGTCCATTGAGTCTGTCACTCCCCTTGCACCCCCTTACTTTGCATCTAAAACTTCATCAGCAACCCACGCTCTTCCACTGCTGGACATAAGTCTCCTGTAATGCACGCCACCGCTCCCGATTTTCGGCCACTCTCATCCAGCTCACTCCAGCCAGCCTTCGAATGTCGTCATCCCATCTTATAGCAGGGCATCCAACACTACCTTTACCGAGTCGCGGTCTCCACTCAAGGACTTTATGGCTCCAACGGTTATCAGTTCTGCGGCTAATGAGACCAGCCCACTGAATTACCAAACTGAAGTCAGTTTGCTAATTCAGTGGGCTGGTCTCATTAGCCGCAGGGCTATCTAAAACTTGTACCCTCTTATTACAAAACATGATCTTATGTTAGTTTTGGTATAAAACTGATGATGTCACTTTCATTTGTGACTTCTATAAAAGTGACAACATCATTTTTAAACCCTGACAAAATTAAGTCTCCGTATTGTACTGTAATAAGTGGGGCAGAGTCGATGCGATCGTCACAAGCGTGCCCTGACACGCTCAGTCCGTTTCCTAAAAACCCATTAAAAACATTGACCCAAAAAACCAACGATCTCAGAAGTAGATCTCGATAGAGAAGCTCGTAACTTGGGGTGGTCTTAAAACTATCCGATCTCTATTACAGCACTGCCGACCAATCCGGTACAATGTCAACAGTACGCCGTTATCCGTGGAAAACACAAACATTTCCTTGAGCCTAGTGTTGTGGTGGAAGGAACGTCACCAATCTTGGGACAGCATGGGGACCGACTTATCTAGTACATTTTTTATGTGTTTAGTAGACGAACAGACGGATCAACTGATGGAAAGCGATTATCGCCGCCCATTGACATCTGCAACACTGGTGGAGTCACAAGTGCGCTGCCAACATTTAACCCCCTCATTCACTAGACGAAAACGCAGGCGCTGCTTCACGCCAGTGTTCTGTGAGCCGTGGTATCACACGATAATTAACTGGAGGCGTCAACCCAGAACACCCGGACCCAAGAAAATTCAGAAGATGTAGTTTTCTAAAATTGACTTGACCGGGAATCGAATCCAGCACCTTTCGCGTTTCGAGCGAACACCTTAGCCACTGCGCCATCGAGGCAGTGAAAGCATTACGGTCTTCTACACAATCATACACATATGCGATAGATTAGAATTTTGCTTTACATTATATTTTTTTATAAAATAATTAACCAGTACCTACACACCGCGACGCGTATTGTTAAGTACATTGTATTGTAGGTACTAACTGCATAACGTTTCTATTACGTTGCAGCAGCCGCGGTCACAAGCGGACTGTATTATGGGACAATACTATGAGACAAGGGCCACCGTTCCCAACCCTACGTTTTCCTACAAGATAACTCTTGATAAACAAGTCGTACAACAAGTTATAAGCTACTCGCAACTGATCATTCCAGAGTATTGGATTTGTCCTGAACATGTCTCGTAATCACGTTGTAACTTTGGGCATTTTTGGAACTTGAGGAAGTACGTAATTAGTCTCTTATGGCCTTTTTGCAACTTCAGGAAATCATTTCAGACTGATATTGTGGATATAGCCAATCTCAATATGAAAATTATGAAATATTTAGGTATAATAGATGTGTAAAAGTGTGATTTATACTTGTGTTTGTTCAGTGTCTGGATATTATTTATATATTTAAGTATTATAATATTTGTAATCCTCTGTTGTCTGATATCTGTAGCTAAAGTGCTTAAGCTACTTAGTACGGAGTCAGGTCAATATTGCCATACTATTGAGATTTTGTGTGAATTTATTTATATATTTTCGTACGGAACACTCGACCGTGTTACTCGGCCTCGTTGGTGCAGTAGCTAATGTGTTTATTTGAAGCGCTTCAGGTCCCCCTGGTTCGATTCCCGGTCAAGTCAATTTAGGAAACTACATTTTCTATTTTTGGGCGTTGGTTGACGCCCCCAGTTACTTATCGACACCTGGTAATCATCGTACAGGTGTTGCTCTAGTTTGAGACCAGATTGATTGGTGTGATGGTCTGGCGCATTATTTTTTAATTGAAAAAGAATGCGTTTTAATTTAATTTCGTTACCCGTACTAATATCAATAGGCTGCTACCAACAAACATAATTGATAGTTCATCGATTCCATCCCCTAACCCAAAAACGCTTACAACATAATACACCACTAACACAATACACGGGCGAGCAATCATCCCTGCAAAAAACGCAACTCATCGCCGGAAAATAGACAAAAAAAACTCCAATACAAAAGAACATTATTACCCACGGCATAATGGTTATTCGTCGGGAATGAACGTAACACCGAACACGCGTGAAAAATTGCCTCCGACTTCCATTGTCCATGGAACTTCACTTTGGCCATTTTAGCATTCGGCTTTCGAGGGTTTAAAGCGCTTAGCTCTAAACTTTTTTCATGCTAGAGGCAACAAACGAGCAGGCGAGTTATTTGAAGGTAAGTAATCAGCGGAGATCAGAGATCCGACTATTGGGCATGGAACCTCACTTTGGTCAATTTAGCATTCGGCTTTCGAGGGTTTAAAGCGCTTAGCTCTAAACTTTTTTCATGCTAGAGGCAACAAACGAGCAGGCGAGTTATTTGAAGGTAAGTAATCAGCGGAGATCAGAGATCCGACTATTGGGCATGGAACCTCACTTTGGTCAATTTAGCATTCGGCTTTCGAGGGTTTAAAGCGCTTAGCTCTAAACTTTTTTCATGCTAGAGGCAACAAACGAGCAGACGAGTTATTTAGAGGTAAGTAATCAACGCTGCCCGGAGATCAGAGATCCGACTATTGGCCATGGAACTTCACTTTGGCCATTTTGGCATTCGGCTTTCGAGGGTTTAAAGCGCTTAGCTCTAAACTTTTTTCATGCTAGAGGCAACAAACGAGCAGGCGAATCATTTGAAGGTAAGTAATCAACGGTGCCCGGAGATCAGAGATCCGACTATTGGCCATGGAACCTCACTTTGGCCATTTTGGCATTTAGGCTTTGGAGGGGCTCTAAACTTTTTTCATGCTAGAGGCAACAAACGAGCAAGTAGGTCATCTGGTGGTGACATATCAACTCCGCCCATAAAAATTTGCGAGATCAGAGATCTGACTTTATTGTCCATGGAACTTCACCTTGGCATTCGGATTTGGAGGACCTAAAACGCTTTGTTTTAATTTTTTTATGCTAAAGGTGACAAACGAGCAAGTAGGTCATCTGATAGTAACCACATTACCCAGTGCCCATGAACATCTGCCAGATCAGAGAAATCACTTTCGCAATGGCGTATACTTTTTTTTATAATGGCTCAGTATATTGGCCCACGCTTTGAGCTTTGTGATAAGCAAAAGGCGAGCCCACATTGCACTTACAACGGACGCGACGGCACAGCATCACATTATTTGGTACTGCCATACTTCTTCTCGCTTTGTTTGTAGGAGTCCATATTGTAGGACAGAGGAAACACATGCGATGGCAACGAGTTAGATTTTTTAATGGTGCGGCAGAGATATTAGTTACTTACATACTAAACTTTACCCGTAATGTAACAATATTTTTTTCAGTCAAACATCCAATTTACGTCCAATATCGACGATTTCAGTTTCTATGATCGCCGAATATTGTTCAAAATCTGCCGTCCTAGGCTCCCTTCTTAGGATATATTCTAAATCCGGCACTGATGGAACACAAAGCCATCTCAATCCAAACATAAATAATCAAATATAAGTTTATACAGTGCGTTCTCTCTCTCTTAAATCCCGTCTATCTGGATTCTGGGCCATACATAATCCATTCGCTACAACTACGGATCGCTTGCTTTTCATTCAATCTAGTAAAAATCGATGGATTCATCCTATCAACGCGCCGTAGCCAATCCGACGTTCTGAGCCTTTCGACACTCGTAAAGCTGAAAATTCCGGAGTTGGATTTTTTTTATGTGATAGGCAGACGAGCATACGGATCACCTGATGGTAAGCGATTGCCGCCGACACCTGCAACACCAGTAAAGTCACAAGTGCTTTTCCTTTCTCCCCAATTGGACCTACGCTACCCTCACTAACTCGTCGAAACACAACGAAGGTATTACTCCACGCGGGTCTTCTGTGAGGCCGTGGTATCACTCCAGTCGAGCCAGCCCAGTCATGCCGGAGCGTGGTTCTCCCATGGTACAGGTAACTATAGGTAAATATTTACACCCCTTTAACAACATCGTATGCCAACCTTTCTGATCAACATTTTTTTCTATGAATTTTGGAAATTGTCATAAAAAGTTTGACTTTTCATACAAAGATTTGTGCTGATTTCGCCGAGTGAGTGAGGGTACCGAAAGCCCACCCGGGGGGAAGGTGATAAAAGTTGGCAGCGCATTTGTAACTCCATGTTGCAAGTGTCCATGAGCGGCGGCAATTGCTTACCATCATGTGATCCGCCTGCTCGTCTGCTATCCTACTTATCACATAAAAAAAAAAATTAAAAAAATAAAGACGGACTTAGTCAAACGTTATATTTTCGCATTTTGTTTGGAAGTTGTTTGGAGAGCCGATTTTTTAATTATATCTAAAAGTCTAGAACATTTTGTTTTAAATGGATGAAGAAAATTTACCGTTACCTACACCCCGTATACATTTTACACAATATCCAACTAAACGTATCGGATTTATATCAAAATAATCCCCTGTATGCACCCAGCTCGTTCAGCGGATGCTTCAATCTGTCCCAATGAGCTTACCTTCGGTATTCTCAGCCCGTTGCCATGGCGACTGGCTACACTCAGGGGTGTCACTTTGTGAAGATAAATATTGTACTCGTAACATGGTATTGCAGTCGGACTACGATCAGAAGGCCTCCCGTGACATGTCAATGTTGAAAAAAAAAATGAAAAATGAAAATGAAAAATGTTTATTATTAGACAAAAGTTGGTTAACAATATCAGAGTTTGGATTCTCCTATTAAGCGTATGAAACACTTGTGTCAGGACAATCCGCTCTCCTATAACAACATGTTGAATGTTGTGACAATAAGAAGCATGTGGGGAATATTATTAGTTCTTACTTTTGCTGAGAGCCAAATAACCGTAGGGCGACTATACTTTCACTGTTAATATTAAGTGCGAGTGCGGCGCCACCCCCAAACTATGGCAACAACCATGAAACATCTCCTTACACCTTACGCCCAGTTCCAGTGTCCTTTACCCAAAAAATGCCTGGAAGAGATCGCTTATTATCTATACTAATATAATAAAGCTGAAGAGTTTGTTTGTTTGTTTGTTTGTTTGTTTGTTTGTTTGTTTGTTTGAACGCGCTAATCTCCGAAACTACTGGTGCGATTTGAATAATTCTTTTTTTGTTGGATAGTCCATTTATCGAGGAAGGCTATAGGCTAAATAACATTACTTTTCCACGCGGACGAAGTCGCGGGCGGCCGCTAGTAAACTATAATAGTGATAAAGTCGCCTTTATTGTACACTAGCTTATGCCCGCGGCTTCGCTCGCACCTCCCACTTCTCTAAAATGGGGGGTTAGAAAGGGGCAAAAAGTAGCCTATGTTACTCTCCATCCCTTCAACTATCTAAACACTTAAAAAATCACGTCAATCCGTCGCTCTGTTTTGCCTCTTTCACGAAAAAACAAACAAACAGACAAACAGACAGACAGACACGCTTTCCCATGATATTAGTATGGATTACTCCTGTATAGTCTACGGCAAGAAGCTGTAGTTATGACCTTGAGTGCGCAGAAACCAATTTTAATAGAAAGTCTTCTTTTTTAGCAGCTATAATAGTTTTAACTTTTCTACCTCTGTTTTGTTTGCAATAAAAAGTATATTCTTTCATTTATTCATGTCTACGCAGTCTCCCCTACATGTAGCAACCCTACTAGGATTTGAAAACGAGGAACGCCTGAGGGTGAATCTCACGATACCTCTTTGCGAGTGCCTGGGATTGCCTTTTTTATTCGACTTTTGAAAGGGCCCACGGTTTTGACTGCATAATAGAAAAAAATATTTCCTATGATGATATTTATTATGGCGTAAGGATGTCTTTTGTTTAAAAACTAGGTTCAGCTTCCAGTGGGAGGTGAAAGTAAATTTTTCATGCAAATATTTCTCCCCATGAAGGTGTTTAATTTTAATTGCGTGTGTAGCAGAGATTGGATGATTTTTTTATGTAATAGGTGGCAATGAGCAGACGGTCGCTTATAGCTGGAGGCACGAAAGTATAGCGATGACCGTTATTTTGCGCACTTGTAAAAAAGAAGACTTTCTATCATAATTGGTTTCTGCGCACTCAAGGTCATAACTACACTTTCTTGCCTCGGACTATACTATCAGGTAAGCGATTTGGCAGTCACCATAGACACCCGCAGATACCAGCAGAGGCACAGTGCGCTCCCAAGCTTTTTAACTCCCTTCTCCCCCTATTGAACCTCGGCCCATTTTAAGCTGAAGCGTAGCTCTCCCACGGTTAAAAAAAATTGCAGTTGAAGTAACAAAAATCTATTTTTTAAACACACGACGGTAATTGATACAGGGTGTATCTGTGAACATTTACATCCCTTTAACCACGTGTCCTATCAACCATTCTGAGCAACATTTGTTCAACAACTTTTCCAAATTCTTTGAAGAAATTTTAGACTCCCCATACAAAACGACCAAGTCACGTGACCGACTTCGTATGGAAAGAAAGGTGAAAATTTTTCATGTGAATTTTGAAAAGTCATAGAACAAATGTTGTTCAGAATAATTGGTAGAACACGTGGTTAAAGGGATGTAAATGTTCACAGATACACCCTGTATACATGTGACCATTATCACATATTTTTAGCGATAATGATTATCTTTTAAGTTCCATCTATAGTCTTAATAGATACCTAATAAAATAATTAAACAATCTTGTTTAACTTGGTACCTATTATAAATATAAAGTAAACTACAATTTCTTAAACAACATTCTTAGTGAAAACAGTTTAAAATAAGACAGTTTACTAACTACTTATATAGAAACTTCAGTGTCGCAACCGAGCGGCGGATATCCGGCGGCCATCTTGGATCCGGATGTTGCGAGACACCGGCTGATACCCTGCCTGTTCTTGATTACATTGTAATTATAAGATACGTTGATACTAACAATAGAGTGATGTAGGGATAAGAAATGCTCCTTAAGGGGCTACACGAATGAAACTAGCGCCGTAAACCTATTTACACTGATTGTGGCGAAAATACGATTTTTTTTTTAAGATAATTGTCATACATACAATTATAACAAAATATCCTTCATATTAGTACTTACATAAGAATTTCTAAAGTAAATCTTATGTTATAAATTTGTCTTTTCGCTTGACAATTATTACTCTACTTCACTGACAAAATTAAAATAAATTCTCCAACCAATATCCGGCTATGGCGGCCAATCATGACGATCAGCCACGTACGCAGGATATAATAGGCCTGTTTCCAATTTTTTTTTTCTGATTAGTAATCAAAGAAGCTCTCCAAAGTAGAAACATCGGCAAAAGATTACTCTGTTAGCATGAATATTCTCCGAGATATCACCATTCAAATATCACATAAAATAAACCTTGTCAAAACGCTCCATACAACGTCCCTGCCACGCTGTGACGTCACAGCGTGCTAGTTTGTGTTCATCACGGGAGACCTTTGTTCGATAGCTATATTAAATAATGCGTTTATGAAAATGGTTTCAAAAGAAAAAGTTTCTCAAAATTGCATGAATTATCTAATTGTATATAATTATTTAGTAAATGTAATACTTTTAAAATCAAGTTACGTATCAAATTAGATCTAACTTTAATTGACTGATGACAAAAAATATCAAACTAAATTCGTGTATATAGTTTTTTTTTACCGTTATTTCTCCATTTTATACAAAAAATCTTCCAATCTCTAACCTTGGAAACAAGCCTATTATTATGGTGCTCGCGTGTGTGGCCAAACACAGTTCCAGTCTTGGGACACTTGTCATCGTGATGAATTCAAATAGGGCCAGGTCGTAACTAAAATAAATAAATGCCAGACAATCACACCAATCCACCTGGTCTCAAAATAGGGCACCCCTGTACTATGAGTATCAGGTGACGATTATTAACTGGGGGCGTCAACCCAGAACACCCAGACCCAAGACAACTTAGAAAATGTAGTTTCCTAAATTGACTTGACCGGGAATCGAACCCGGGACCTTTCGCGCTTGGGGCGAACACCTTAGCCACTGCTCCATCGAGGCCGTCAACTGATCGGAAACACCTCACCGTCAAGCTAGCGCTAAAAATATATTCTCTCAAATTACCTCATAATCCGTTACCGTACGTTCCCCTACAAATTAATTGTTTCCACCCGCTAATTACTTAACAAACAGCCCACGCTAACATTTTCTATTTAAACCGCAAAACGTGTGTAACATAATGTTTCTTACCGCTCGTCCTATTGTACGTACGTCTCATAATATCCGTTGCTTTGTCCGTGTAATGCGGGCCCTGCACAAACAATGCCGGGGCAATGTGCGTGCGCACAGGATAAAGATTAGCAGTTAGATACAGAACGTTTCAATATGTGGGTCATTCTCAAACAGATGTCATTGCCTATTGTCTTATGTAATACCAGCGGCCGCCCGCGACTTCGTCCGCGTGGAAAAATAACTTTTTACCTTTCAACCCCTTACAACCCCCTTTTCGCAATAAAAAGTAGCCTATGTTCTTTCTCACGGTCTAGATTATCTGTATACCAAATTTCATTTAAGTCCGTTGAGTAGTTTTGGCGTGAAAGAGTAACAGACAGACAGACAGACAGAGTTACTTTCGCATTTATAATATTAGTATGGATAGTATGGACTCTTTTTGTCCTCTTTTGTGATGCACACTGCCAAGGAGTGAATGCCTTCCTGCATCTGTTTTCCCCACTGAGTACAGCGTAATTTTTTTTTAACTAGAGTAAATAGGCTACTTCTGCAACAGAGTCACAAGTACGCTGCAAACCTTGAAACCCTTTTCCTCAATTGGGCCTCCGGTATCCTCAATCACTCGAGGAAACACAGCGGAAGACAGAACTATCGAATCTCTTTTTTTATATTGAGGACAATCAAGCTGACCTCACTCCGCCTGATGGTAAGCGGCCGTGAGATCTAAATATGAGATTGACAGGCACAAAAGACCAGACAGTGTCCATTGAGTCTGTCACTCTCACCCTGAAGGCCTGTTGAGATGCCGTTTGACGCCCCGCCTAAAAATCCAGGATTGTAAGAAGTCCTCTGTAAATATTTTAACTGTGGTACACACACACAAACCAGCCAATGTTTTTTCTTCAAAATAGAGTTAGCGCTGCCTTTTTTTTTATTGTCGACGCCAGCTAGTGTACTGGTGAGGATAAAACGTTTAGTTTTTTATTACCAACACAAAATTTTGTGAATATTATTTTGGTAATAGCAATTCTTTGCAATTTATTCTTCAGTAAATAACGCAGTTAAACATTCATCGACGACGGCTTAGTACCTAAGAGATTTGGTTAGTATAACTGGTAGTACAGTCACCCGTACTGTGGAATGTTGTGGGTACGAGTCCCACTTGAACCCGTCGATGTATGAATTTTTAAGTGCGTTATTTATACAATTTTGTTGGCAAAACGGATATTTGTGTTGGGTCTGGTGGGGGTTGGTTTCTGAAACGTGTAACCATGATTCAGTAGTATTCAGCTCGGTTCCCCTGTTAAAGGGTGGCTTCATTGTAAGAACAAGATACTACAAATCCTGAATCATAGGAAATATTTAGTAGTGTATACTATTGTATTTTATTTATGTATTAGTATTAGTATTATACATTTTAACACATTCAGCACTCATATTTCCCTGTGTCTAATATTGCACCACATACCCCTTTTTCTGTATAAGAAAACAATTTTCGTTTTATATAATTAGCAAGGTTTTCAAACTTTCTCAAGTAATTTTCATTTCTATTCTTAACGTTCTAAAACCCAAAATTCATTTAAAAGGCAAAAGCAATTGATTTTCTACTGCTTGCTGCCAGACATGCTGTCTGCCTTACGTCACAAAATATATTACACACAGAAGGTAGACTCAGCCTGATTTTGAATTTAGAAGAGTTCGATGACATATGCTAGGGTTGTTGCCCGGCATGAGTACATAAGCGCGCGGCCTCTACTACAGACCTCGACAGTTCGACAATCTTATGTCATAGGCTAGGATTAATGTGGTCGAAATGGCGTATTTCTTCGTTAGTGCGCATGCGTGAGTACATGACACGATTTTAGCTCTTAGTGGGCAGCCTACTTTCTGTGTGTAATTATTTTGTGCTTATGTCGTTATCTAAACTAACTAACTAGGTTGGAGCAGTGACCCAAAGTTAGCCTTGGCGCCCGATAATAAGAACCTCCATCTAGGCCTTCAAAAGTCGGATTGGCAAAAGGTGGCTGAGAATAGAGCGGAGTGGCGAATTCTCGTGTCGGAGGCCAAGATCCACTTCGGGTCGCTGAGCCAGCGTAGTAAATATCTAGGCCAATCCTGCGCCGCTTTCTGCCAGTCATCAGCCTGGAGTCTACGCAAATCTTTATCAACTTCATCCCTCCAGCGGTACCTTGGACCTATTCTTAACAAGTAGAACTTAACATCAATTCGAAATTAAGATATTTTATACGTAATCTGTCAATTTAATGAAAATATAGTTTGCGTAACATCTAAAGGTAGTATTTCAAAATAGAAGCCCTTTAAACACCCACACCTTGAGGGCCTATTACGAACCAAATTACTTATGTAATTTTTATTCCCGTCCCTTTCACACGCACTGAGCGTCTCTATTGCATTTTTATATGTAAAAGGTGGCAGACGAGCAGATGGATCACCTGACGGTAAGCAATTGCCTCGGCCCATAGCGGATGGATGGCGGTCCACTACCGTGCGCTTTACTCGACACTTTCTGCCACGCACCTCCTCATTGTGGAATCAACTTCTAGCAGCGGTATTCCCGAACCGGTACGACATTCAAATCTTCAAGAAACGAGCCTATACCTTCCTAAAAGGACGGTAACGCATCCGCACTCCTTCTGGTGTAGCTGATGTCCATGGGCGGCGGTGATCACTTACCATCAGGTGACCCTCTTGCTCGTTTGCCTTCCTATAATATAAAAAAAATAGACACTTCCAACACCAGTACAGTCACAAGTGCGCTAACCTTTATCCTCTATTCCTCCTCATAAGTACCTTCACTCACTCGACGAAACACAGCGCAGGCGCTGCTTCACGCTGGTCTTCTTCCCAAGATACAAGCTTAGCTTAGTTTGTACTGGCAGCCGCACATCAGGTTACTACAATCTGTCAAATTTCTTCAATCGAACCTCACCTTTATGTCAAACGTGTTTGGTTCCATATCAACTGAGGAAATTTGACAGATTGTAGTAACCTGATGTGCGGCTGTCCGTACTTTTGTCACTTTTATTTCTTTTGTATGTCCCCAGTTCTAAGTAAATATAATTTGAGCTTTTTTTGCTGTTGTATCACTCTGGTCCAGGCAGCCCATTCATGCCGTAGCGTGGCCCTCCCACTGTTGGTTAGGTATAAAAGCATTGCTCTCCCACGGATAGAGGTATATATTTTCGTACGCGACGATTTCGTTATAGACCCGCTAAAAGTATTACCGCCATTTCGAATTACAGCCATTGCTTCTGCTCCGGAGCAACCTTTATAATCCTTAAGCTCATCAAAGTTGGGCCTTCTACGTTACAGGGCATAACATTAAACTTAAATTAGATTTTAACACTGAGAAATGGGAAATGTTAGTATTTTAGAGTTAACACGACGGTAGACAATGGCTTAATCTAGATAAATTTCTGCTATTTCACTGTTAGAATAATGTGTTTTTTATGACGATTGTAACGTTTGAATTGTACTAATATTTTAATACATATTTTAAGGTGATAGGACGTGGCAGAGGGGCCGACGGATCACCTGATGGGAGCGGTTGTAGCCGCCCATAGACATCTGTAACATCAGGAGAGCGCTGCCACCATTTAACTCCTGTCCCGCAATTGGGCCTCCGGTACCCTGACTCAATTTAAAAAAACACCGCAAGCGGTGTTTCACGTCGGTCTCCGGCATCAATGGGCCCGGCTCGACCCTCGTTCTGAAGTTTTGCTATCGGTTCCATCCTTTGCCAATAGATGGCGCTATCTGTCAGTTGCTTCCCGTAAGGTGTTCGTCTTTTCGGATTATTAAGCCTTTTGGTTGTCAATACAAGTTATCTTTCATAAATAACAATTTTCACAATATCTCATATTTGACCTGACTTGTGTTACAGACCTATCAGTCAAAAGAGGACACAAATATAATAATTAATACTTAAATTACACCCAGACACTGAACAAACACAAGTGTGAACACTTTTGTTTGTTCAGTATCCCTGAACCCTGTCCCTGGGCGAACATTTGTGTGATGAATCACACCAATGTTTGTCCAGGGTGTGGATCAAATCCACATCATTTGGCAGGGTTTGGTATTAGGCAGGGTCAATATCAAATGCGCCATCCGACCAATACAGATTAAAAAAAATCGCATCTCAACAACTTTTCTCCCCGTCCATACTTCGCATTCATTTTCACTTTCATCTATTGACTGTTCACGTTGTCAGAGGACAGATCATCCCGTTTTTTAACATTTTTTTACTTATTCCCATTTCTGGAGCGTCCGCGTGTGGAAACGATGAATAGACCGGAGGTCGTCTTTTGTTGCTGTATACCTGTTACATGCGTATTCCGCTAATGGCACCTGTGATTTTGGCACCCAATTGAAACACCCTCACTATTGAAATGAGGATGAATTAAACCACAAATACGGAGAGACTAGTATTCAGAGCGGATTTAGGTTACGGATAAAACAATTTATTTAATTGCAATTATTTTAAAAAATAAATAAGATTTTAGTAGAAGTAATTAAGATGTAGCTGTAAAATCAAGTTATGTAGTATTGAACACAATTAAGTATAGACGTATTCTCAAGGGCCAAGTGAGACAACTAAAATAAACAATGAAAACTTGTAACAAAATAAATATGAAACACGACCTAATGTAAATGCATTAATTTGATTCAATGTGACAGATTTAAGTAATAAGTTTAATGTTCCGAAAATGCCAAATAATTCTTTTTTGCGTTGGGGTCTATATCGATGGCTGGAGGACACCGTCCTATCTTCTATACTATTTATAAAGAGCTTACTTTACTATAGACAACGATAAGTCGTATAATAGGGAAACCGAAAACCCGAAACGAAACGTGTAATCGACGCCCAGCGCCATCTATTGGTTTATTTTTGTACTACGGTCCCGAAGCGAAGTGAGGGCGAGCCATTGCTTAGAGGGTATTTTTTTATATGTGACTAGTGGTCACATATAAAAAAATAGGTGGAATTCGTAGGAATGCACCTCTCTAATATTTGACAGTAACCGTATTGAATAATGCTGTCAGCAAATTGTAAAGATGCGAGGGTTTTGTCTATGCTTTTGTTTGGATCCCTCTTGTTTTACCGGGGACGAAGATATGCATTTCCTTTTTTGTTCGAAATATTTGGACTATTGCATACAGTTGCGGTATTTTGTTTCAACTCGGGAATGTTTGACAATGGTGGGTTGAAAGATATGTTTGATTCTGTCTTCTATAAATGTTGTTTCTTTTGCTATAGCAAGTTACATAAGAAACATAGCTGAGTTGTGTTAAGGGTAAGGCTTATCAAAGTACAACAAATAAGACAAATGTGCCCATGCTTTTGTAACTTAAACGATACCTAAATGCTAGCGAACTGTTATACTTCTTTTTATGTCACTTTACGTCCATAATTTTGACAGATAGAAATCGCATCTTTTATCCTAAAAATTATTTATGTGTTGCATAGCTATGTCACTCTTTATCTTTACACTAGTGGCCCACCTTCACTTCGTTTCGGGATAGTAGATCCACTGTCTACCAATAGATGTCGCTAGGGATTCATTGCATCGTGCTAGTGTTTCGGAGTTTAAGGTTTGTCGATTCCCATACAATTTATCACCTTATTAATATAAAAACAGACCTTAATGTTGTTTTCAAATGCTATAGTAATTAAGATAGGAATATAATAATCTTCATTAATTTTACTACGATATTGTTTTTGTAAATTACCATTATAAGTATTAAGTTCTGTAATGTTTTGTGCAATAAAGAGTATCTATCTACTTATCTATTACGATAAACGTAATAGCCTTTTAATTTTTTGCAGTTATTTACTTTGCTTTCAGTTTTGTTTGGCTTGGTTGTTGTATTATCTGTGACCAACCCTGTGGTGGTTATAATAAGTTGACACAGAAAACATTAAAATTTTTGAAACAATCAACATGCCCAATTAATTCCCGATATTTGTGCATTACCAACAACTGATAATGAACAAATGAAATGAAGTGATGTAGTTTTATGGATTCGTCGTATTTGTGCGCAAACTCAATTATAGTATCTATTTAAATGATTCATTAATTTGTAATATTATTACGGCTACCTGTCTCTCTCTATTCTCTTAGGTTTTTATTTAACCTAACGCTAATCCATTGAATACCTCAAGTATTTTGAATTGCCAAGAAAATCAGCTATTCCATATTACTTAATTGGAGGCAATAATTTATTGAAAATCTGTTTTTAGGGTTCCGTAGTCTACTAGGAACCCATATAGTTTCGTTATGTCTGTCCGTCTGTCTGTCCATCTATCTTGGCTCGTTCTCCGCCGTTTCTGCACCGATTGCCACGAAAATTGGTGGAGAGATGTATACTGATAATCCAAGAATTGATTTTTAAAAATATCGAAACCATGTGGATCAAACCCCCTAGTCTCGAGATATATTAATACAAAGTTAAAATTAGAGCGTCCCCCGTCCCCTCTTAACTTTTGAAACTTTTTTTCACTTTTTTTGTTGATCTAATATGCTAAAAGGACTTTAATCAAGATACCTACTCTGAGGACTTTGAAATTAGAACGATAAAAATAGCGGTGAAAATCTATTTAAATCACACCAACCCCTCAAAATACTAATGACGTCATATACAATTCACGCGTCACTTCGCATTAAACTACACATTAACAGGTTCACGCTGCAACACGTGAACAGAAATGCACGCAGAATCTCATGCCTTTATACAATTTGACGCTTCCACACGCGACATACAGCCGATGAAAATGGCCAATCTTCATCAATCAATCTTTTCTATCAATTTCAACAACAAATTCGTTTCTATCAATACCATTTATAAAGACGTCAATCCACAAATTGTAACTAATAATATTATAAATGCGATAGTAACTCTATCTATCTGCCTGTGTGTCTGTTACCCTTTCACGCCAAATTTTGGTATACAAATGGTATAGACCCTTTTTTATTGCAACTGTTTTACGTAAGGTTTTACATAATATTTCTAATACCTTACTTGAATTCAAATACTTGACTTCAATAATGCTACGAAATGTAGAAGTGCTACGTATTCATATCGTAGCTGCTACGAGATTGTTACGAGCGTTGTAAGTGAATCGCAAAAGCACAAAATAATATAGATAATACATGAATATTCTTCTAAAGAATTATTTAAACTACATTAAGGAACTGTTTCACAATAATATGGATAAGTTCTACATAAGCGATATGATATTATTTCTACCCTGAAAGTGAACAAACACTATTGTTGCGTTTCACGACTGTAAATAGCGTTATGAGTTTGACAAATAGAAAACGCAAATTTTATCCTCAATATAATTTATGAATTATATATATTATTTATGTTTATATTGTGAAACCAACCCTAAGATAGAGAAATCCTACCGAATATCTACTAAAATTATAGCAAAACAACGGTTTGTCATTAACCGTTTTTTCTCCAAACGTTTCATAATTAAAAAATAGTTATTTTATGTTATTCATTGTTATTTTTATAAAGTTATCAAAATATAATATTATAGAAAATAGTCAAAATTTGGCCACAAATTTATTTTTTAAAAATTTAGTTGTTAATTAAGAACTACTCCAAACCCTCGCTTGACGTTCTCGTCACCCGTGTGTGCGTGCCACTACCCGTGACATAAGCATTACAGTACTCTGTGGCCCCAATTAGTGTGGGGAGGCCTACCTAATTCCTATTACAGGCTACGTGACAACCCTATGCGCATGCGCTTATTGTCAGGGTTACTCAGTTATTTCTAGTTGGTTTACCTTGAGTACACTGTTGATCTGAAGTTGGGGATCAAAAAGAATGAAAAAATTAATAAAAGTAAAATACAAAGTATCAACCTATACATATATTATAGTACTACTACCTACTGTCCCGCTGCAGGACAAAGGCACAAAAAAATATTTTGTGACAAATGCCTCCACCATAGAAATCAAGTCATCGCTGCTATGGTGGGGTTAGGTTAAATCACCTCGCTAGCCTAATGTGGATTGGGAATATCACAAACTCGAGCTATGTTCGAAAAATTTGCTACATACTTTTGCTCGAACCGGGAAACAAACCTACACCACTAGACCCACAAAGTGTTCAAAAATTTAACGTAAAAAAAAGGTTAAGAGCCTGCGACGCATTTGTGATGGATGCCTCAGGTGTTGCAGATGCACATGGGCGGCGGTGATCACTTACCATCAGGTGAGCCGTCTACTCGTTTGTCCGCTATAGTGTTAAAAAAAAGTTCAGCTTACCTTTTTCTATGTCTACCGAATAGGCTAGCTTTTTTCGCGTAAATAGCGACGTATCTATAAGTTACTACTTTCAAAAGTTATAGAACAAAATCAAAATTAAATGTTGTTCAGAATGATTGGTAGAAGACGTGTCTAAAGGGATGAAAATGTTCACTAACATACACCGTGTATATTAATCCGAAGTGTCAGCTAACTCCGTACCAAATTTTACTAAAGTCGCCCAAAATAATTTAACATGAGACTAAGATATTTTCCCACATTAAAATGTAGCGTACAGTATGTTTATCCAATGAAGCCAACTCCATACCAAATTTTATTAAAATTACTTGGACCGTTTATTCGTGAAGAAATGATTAACATACATTCTCACACACGATCACAAACTTTCGCCTTTATTGTTAGTGTGATACATTCATAACAAATTGAAGTGGCTAATGGGCTATTCACATTAGCCGCAGAACTGACAACCGTTGGAGCCGTAATGTCCAGCAGGAGTAGTGTTGGACGCCCTGCGCCAAGATGGGATGATGGCATTCGGAAGGCTGGCTGGTGTGGGCTGGATGAGAGTGGCCGAAAATCGGGAGCGGTGGCGTGCATTGGGGGAGACCTATGTCCAGCAGTGGACGAGTGTGGGTTGCTGATAGTGATGATGATGACATTCTTAACAAAAGCCGGAGGTATCAAGTTCCTTGGTACAAGTAGTCGTTTAATTGGAAATCTAAAATATTTTAATAATTCACCACCACCGTACAACTTATCCTTAACTACCAAGTGCCAAGGAACCCTATCTTCACTTAAATTAATAATTTAAATCGAAATGCCACTAGGTCCAAAATGGCGTGACTCAACCGCATCTATCACCGAAGTGACTCTCGTTCTAATTTGCATTATAAATACCGAAGTACATAATAAAAACATTAGCTTCCGACTCCAACAAAGTGAATTCAATGCAATTTATCTCAACAAACAAGTTTGATCCTTAATACCAACAAATTAAGATCACGAATCCATCGCGTAATGTAGTGGAAACTAAGCTAAAAGAGCTTTGTCACGGCTGACTGTCACACCGATTAATTTAAATTGTAAATAATTTGTCACTCCCTTTATTAATGATGGTGAATTGTTCCGCTTTAGTTTATTGCGTCATCATTGTGAGATTAATTTAGACTTGTGTTTAGAAGTTATCTATGAAAATAGGAGCACGGTAAAAGTTTTTGGAAATTTTGACTATCGGTAAGTCATAGTATGTACCTTTTTATTTTCAGCAATTTATACCGAAAACCACCACTATAGACGTATTTGTATACACACTCAACACGCTTAATCAAAGACATAATTATTATTATACACAACCAAGCACAATTGCACATACAGGGCGTACCAAGACTATCAAAGTCAAAAGTACCTAACGGCCGCACTCAGAGACGTCATTCATCCTTGATGCTAATTTTTTTATTTATGGATAGCCTTTATGTCTATTTAAATTAAGGTCAATATTTTTACTTAAGTAAAAATTGAGATTTAATTAACTTCTCTAAGTGCGTGCATCCTTAATTAGATTTTTGTGTAAAAGCCAAAATTAGCATTTTTTTTATGAGATAGGGGGCAGACGAACAGACGGTTCACCTGATGGTAAGTGATTACCGCCGCCCATGGACACATGCAACACCAGAGGAGTCGCAAAGCGCTGCCGACCTTTATTATTAAAATTTATATTTAAATTGAGTGACTTTTCTTACTCATTATAATAAAATTATAGTAAGAAAAAGTCACTTATTCCTGTAGAATTTTAAGTTAGGTCACTTTGTGATAATGGTTCTACAAAACTCTTATTAAAGGATGCGTCATATTCATATCATTCGTTGACACGTGTTACAATGCGGTGTAACACACAATCTCTTTTAATGGTTTGTTAAATTTGTTGGACGCCTTATGCCCGAAGAAGGGAGAAGTTTGAGCAAATTTATGCAACGGATAATTTTATTCCCATGCGTCAAAGGCGAGAACTCGGTGTTCTCCTGCTCTGAAAAATGTAAAAAATAATGCTTTTTTTGTTTCGACTCATCGCTGGTACTTGTTCTCTAAGCTAATAAAGAACCAGCATTTTTAAAATGACTAAACAAATAATGCAGGGTCAGTAGGAATTTGGGATGTAAAGTAAGGTTCCTCAACCCGTCCTCATGTCTCCTCCCCACTCTGGCGATGAGGGAGCGTCGCTGGGGTTTAGTCGGTATGCCTCCGGTCCCACCCGGAGGAGAGCCCGACATAACCCGCCTGCCCCCCGGCAGGAGGGTATGCATAAGGAGTCGCAAGACCACGTTGGCCCACTTCGGGTCAGCGACATTTCTCAGCGTCAACGAAAAAAAAAAGGGTCAGTAGGAATTATGCTTGACAGGATATTTACACATTATAAAACTGAGGAGTTTCAACGAGTGTGAATGAAGTATTTCATGTTTTGTAAAATTTTATAGACATCGCCAAATCTTACCTATATACTAAAAGCGAAACAATAGCGCGATTCATTCAACGCCTAGCGCCATCTATTGGTATGGGGTGGAACTAATGTTCTGAAACAAAATGAAGACGGATTACATACTGACAAATACTTACTCCGACGTCTCAACGACCCAAAATGAGTCTTGCCCTCCGATATGAGATGTCGGCATTTGTCTCGGTCTTGTGCAGCTTGTCGCCAATCTCCTGCTTCCAATTCTTGCAGGTCCGCGTTTACTACATAACATAATGGCAGAGACGGTGACGGATTATTTTGAACTTACTTACTGCTTGACGTTTCGGCTGCATTACAGCGGCCATGGTCACAAGCAGACTGGGCGGTGCACTGCGGCGTCTGCTGCCGCCCGACTGTGTTCGAAGATTAGATAGAATAGATACTCTTTATTATTATATTGCACAACACATTACAGAACTTAATGCTAATAGTAATTTCCAAATACAATATCGGCGGCCTTATCGCTAATAGCGATCTCTTCCAGACAACCTTTGGGTAGATGAAGATTCTCGGTATTAATTAAATATCTTTTTAATTTTCCAATTTTATAAATCGATCTAAACACCTTGCCTATTTTTTCCCCCTCCCTCTGTAGTGTCACCCGCTGCAGAACAATCAACTTATTTAATTTGGCTCGGACGCTCAAGTTTCGCTTCAGAAATTAAAAATTTCCGCGCACCGCTTCATTACCGTGGATCCCTTTTCCATCGCCGGCTGCCTTTTAATTAATTACGGGGCCATTGCCCTGATAAGTTTTGGGGAAAAATGTTGTAATTGGAACGCTGTGTTTAGGGACAGATTGGGGCTAAGGTATAGCATGGGGAAGGCAAAGCATTATAGTCGTAGCTGCTGTGGTTTGCTTTGCTTTGCTAATCCAACACTATTATGATCTAGGATACCTACTCTAGCTTTAACACTAGTTTTAGAGCTACTGTTTTTTCTGGATGACCCAAAGGTAAACTAGTAGAGTATGGCCCTGGGTATTAAATTCGCCTATTGTAACAATTTATGTTTGTGCTTTTGTTTGTTTAAATGATTGATTGTGATTGTTTGTTTAAATAAATGAATACTGACTGCCTCTCGGTAACGCAGCGGATAGCGACGACTGTCCTTGTGGTCTCGGATTCAATCCCCTGGTCGGGCAAAAAAAAATGTCCTGAGTTTCGTGCTCAGAAATTCTCAAAGTCAGCCCGAAGTCTAGAGAGTGGCGGTCTTGTATCCTAGTGCCTTGGAAAGGTTAACAGCGCACTTGTGTCTCCACTGGTGTTGCAGGTATTCATGGGCGGCGGCAATTACTTACCATCAGGTGGTCCACCTGCTCAGACGAGCACCTATCGACTGCTACCTATCACATAAAAAAAAGTTTATTAACATTTTATTTACATCCCTTATATTGTAATCTTATAGACCGTGACAGCTACTGATTCTATAAAAATACAAATCGCGAACCCTTCCATAGATATTTCAAGACACAAAGTCCCTCCGGCTCCCGTGTCCTACGATCCGATGCGACTCGACTTCGAGGATCGCAATAAATAAATTAGTCGGCTTCTCCCAGGAAAGTCGTAAATATACTTCGGATTAGCTCCGAAGAAATACGAAAGTTTCTGTTTACGACTCTAGTGACGAAGATGCGGGAAGTTTGTTGGCGATTGAAAAATTTGTTGCAACTACGCAGTTTTGCGCTAGATGGCACTGTACCAAATTGGATGCAATGAGGGTTTTTGCAAATGAAAAATTCTATGGATGGAGTTACATTACTGTAGGATCAACGCTTCGGCATCAATGGATCAGTGATACCACGACTTCACAAAAACGGCTTTCTGAAAGGCTGTGAAACAGCACTTGTACTGTGTTTCAAGAGAGTGAGGGTACAAGAGGCCCATTCTGTAGGGAAAGGGTAAGCGAGTTAAGCACTTACAAAAATCGTCAGCTTAGTAAGGGGTTCGGTTAGTATATTGGTAGTACTGCCACCCGGACTATGGAAGGTTGTGGGTTTGAGTCCCACCTGAACCCATCGATGAATTTTTAAGTGCATTATTTACTTTAGAATAAATTATTATTATTCGTAAAAACAAATAAAACTATGAATAGAAATACTCGATAAAGATATCCAGTAAATCATTAGCAGCTCTATACAGGGCTTTACAAAGGGCCTTGAAAAAGCGATTTGCTCAGCCAATCGGAGGGCTAGCTCGCCGATCCGTTACCGCAAGTACTAGCCCTTCCGAAGGCTATTACACCCTTCACAACTGGCAGTGGCGTGTTCAACACTTATTATGGTGTTAAGGGTCAGTAATATCACAAAATAGTACCTACCACCGTACTTTATAGTGACCTGCCTTAGACGCCAAATTTGGGTTTGATTTCCACTTTGGACAAAATTCGTACAGACGATGGACTGTGGGTTTTGAGGTTGTGTGCCAATAAAAAACTGGTATTGGCAATACTAATTATATTTTCTTTCAAAACACTGTTATCGCCAAATCAAAGCCAAAGTCAAGACAAAGTCCAAACAAAACAATAATATATCAAAAATAGTAAAAACATAAAATATATAAAAGGAGGCTTGGTCCAGCGATTGATCCTCAGCAGTTTGTGTGATGAAAACTTCAAATTATTCAGTGTTTGACTGTAAGATATAGTACGTACACTACCTACTTATTTAAATGTTATTTTAACATGGAAGTAACCAAAGAATGAGGTTTTTTTGCGACTGGAGCCTTCATGGACGGCAGGCGACATTTTTACGTTGTTTACGGTATACCTATCTAGGACTCATATTATGATCAAAAGTTGGCTGCAACTAAGAACTCCATAACGCAGTATCATAAGTCATGTTTTCTATTTAGCAAGCCCTTCCAAAAACATCGCCTTAACGCAAAAGATAATATAACTTAATATCTTGCGTCCAACACGTCATGTCATACCCATAACATGCACTATTAACCCACTTCAACTTTATCTGGCTACTAAAAATAATGAAGGTATCACCACAGTAGAGTTATTAGAGATGCGCCGAGTACAACTTGTACCGAGTAACCGAGTGCCGAGAATACTCGGTTCAAAGTTCCTCAAATCGAGAACTCGACAGAGTTCTACATTTGCCGAGTACCTACTTAACCGATTACTAAGAATAATCGGTCCAAAGGTCCTCAAACCGAGAAGTCGACCGGGTCAAGTAACCGAGTACCGAGAATACTCGGTTCAAAGTTTGTAGAGTTACTCGACAGTAGAGTAGCACCACAACAGTCAACAGGAAAATAATATTCTCTATATTAGTGTTGCAGGTCTATGGGCGGCGGCAATCGCTTACTTTCAGGTAATCCATCTGCTCGTCTGCCATCAATCACATGAAAAACGTCATACATATTATCCGTAGGATAAACACGAACGTGCCTAAGCTACGCTAATATTGTATTACGTAAACTGAGTATTCGTGCTGAGGCACGAAGCACCTTCGATGCCGCATCGTATCTTATCATTTCCTTCGAAGACGTATCATATCGTATCATTTTCATCGTCAAAAATGTATTCGATTCGTTAGTTGTACTACGTTGTACATACAGCCATACATCAGGTTACCACAACCTGTCCTGAATCAACGCTCGTCCTGAAGATGAGCGTCGATTGAAGAAATTTGACAGTTGTGTATACTTTGATGTGTGACCTATAAGTAATCCATTACCTACTGCGTCACCGAGGCGGTCAACATAGGTATACCAACTCGGACGTTACGTTTCCATTAGTACTTACTGTAATCTCTTCAAAATCAATAACCGCAAGATCCGACTTTCTGTGCCTATTTATTCTGTGGTATCGTTTAGTGGTGGCAAGTTTATAGTTTCAAGAGATAGCGTGTTGAGTTACTGAACCTAACAGACATTACATTTTTACTGCAGTTTAAGCTTTTTTATCATTTTGCAGCGTTTTCACAGCGATTTTAAAAATATTTTCTTGTTACGATTTTGTCTTAAATACATTATGTACGTGCGTACTTTGAAAAGTATCTATTAACGAGTCACGTGACCGAATTCGTATGGAAAGATGATTATTTAAAGTAATTTTCTAAAAGCTATAGAACCAATATTATTCAAAATTGTAGGTAGAACACGTAGTTAAAAGGATGTAAATGTTTATTTATTTCACAGATACAACCTGTATTTCAAAAATATTAATGTACCTTAATCTGACTCACTTAATGCCTGTATTTTTTTGTTTAATAGTTCGAACTACTTACTTGATAGCGTCTTTGTGGATTAAACTGTATCTATTTATATTTCTGCGGATTTCAATCATACAACCTCAACACTGTTTACAGAGAGCGGCGCCATGCAGTTTGCAAGCCTCTTCGCTTGTGTTTGCGGCAATCGCATTGAGATTTGTTCAGTCTTGTAGAGAGTTCAATCGGAGAGTTACGCTGCTAAATAAATAGGAAAGAGAGAAAACATCCGCCTGCTCGTCTGCTACCTATCACATAAAAAAATACAGTAAAGAGATTGTTATAGCAATCTTATATATTCTGGTTGAGTAATAGGTATAAATAAGAAAGTAAAGTATCAGCCTATAAACTGTCCCACTGCAGGGCAAAGGCCTCCATCATAGAAATCAAGTCATCGCTACTATGATAGGGTTAGGCTTAATCACTCCGTTGGTCTAGCGGTTTAAGTACCGGGCCATAATCTTTGGGTCCCGAGTTTGATTCCCGGGTTGAACAAAAGTATATTTCAAATTTATCGAACATAGTTTGGGTTTTTGATCACAAAAAGAAATTGATGTAATAAAAAAATACTTCATACACTTTCAGTCTATTTTACTTTCATAATATACTAGGCCCAGAAGGGTAAAATGATGTACCGGAAAATTATTTATAAGACCTTATTGTATATTCATTAAAACAATAAATATTTTGAGTTTCAAGTTTATATTCGGTTACATTTTTCGTCAGCCTTAGTCGCCAACCTAGATATTCGTCGATCTGAAGGATTTGCACCACCCTCCCTTATTCTAATTTTCTTTACCTAAAGGTGTCTGATTGAGATCGCTACCAGCTTTAAGACCGCCCAATTATACACTTTATGTAATTATGTGCCTGCGCTGTGTTTCATCGAGAGAGTGAGGCTATCGGAGGCAAAATAAGATATAGCATCCAGTATTACCCTAACTCATACGGTGAAACGCAAGGGGCTATACGAATGAAACTAGCGCCGTCAACCTATTTACACTGATTGTAGCGAAAATATGATATTTTTGAAGAAAATAAAACATTACAGACTTAAATCCAAGTAAATTGGATTTTTCAAGATGCAATACAATATTTCTAACACGCGACAAGTAACAATTATGTTAATTTTGCTAAAAACGGCGACTTTTAGCAATAATTGACATTATTGTTACTTGTCGCGTGTTTTATAATTATATTGTATTGCATTTTGAAAAATTCAATTTACATTTATCTAATTCTGTAACGTTTTGTTTTCTTAAAAAATATGTTTTTTTCTCCACAATCAGTGTAAATAGGTTGGCGGCGCTAGTTTCATTCGTATAGCCCCTTAAATGATACCTATCCCCTGCGCTACAAAGGCAATCATCAGTATTAGCGTTAAGACTGTTGTAAATGCATTTAATTATTAGGCATATGAAACCAATAGAAACCCTTTCATAAATACGTACATTATCTTGTTTATATCACCAAATCCTCATTAAACAAGATCAGATACTAATAATCCGATTGACATCAACAGATTTCATTGTGTTAGAGGATGGGAACGTCAATAAAACAGGAAGACTTATTATTATAACGAAGGGGGAAGCTTTGAAACGTCCCTTTGATCAAGGCAATTTGGGCCTTAGATCCGTCTTGCAATTTCCAGAATTGACTTATAAAATTGTAAATAAAATTATACTTTTATCTTCTATACCATTTATAAAGAAGATGACTTTTATAACAAGACTTACATGTCTCTTTCTTTCCCTAGTGTTACTCGTATTTAACGGATTTAGTTCAAAACTACTCCTTTGAAAAAAAATTAAAATGTATGTTAACCTTAAACCTGGCAATCACTGTACCCTGGGCAATCACTGTACCATGCGCAATCACTGTAACCTTGCGCAATCTCTGTCTCGGTTCCCTTACTATAACATTTATATACCTACAACGTGTAAAAAAATATACAATAATACTTAACGGTGTAAACATTTACAATGTAGAGATTTCACTACCAAAATATGACCATCATCATTATGAGCGAAAAACAAATAGCTGTTTCATACATTATTTGATTTGGATTTTTGTACGGGACAGCTGATTTTATTCATACATTGGAAGCTCATATTTTGGTAGTAAAGTCTCTACACGGTATATGTTTGCACCGTTAACTATTATTGCATATTTTTTTACACGTTGTATGTACAAATATCCTTTTATTCCCGTTTATATAAATATTTGTTGCAATGCGAAAGTTTAAAAACATACGAGTATCAAAATTAACATGTTACCGCATACACAATTAAAATATTACAGGCTCATTTATTTCAGCATTATTGGAAGTATGATTGATTTGACGTCATAAACCAATATCATGTGCTGAGGCACCAATTTTAATTATAACAAATGATGCCTTTATAGTAGGATTTGCAATATTTCACAAAGAGTTATGAGCCGTCAAAATATTTTATTTACTGGAAGTTTTGGTGAGTTTAATTTCTGTATGCTGTTGTTGATATTGGAGCTTTTAATATAGTAACGATCAATTAATATTTATTTATAGATCGTTTTTGTTTTATTTTTCATTCTATAGCTTGCGTTATATGTTTCATAAATGTACCTACCTACATAACTTCAAAAAATGTTTAGGTGACGAGCTAAAATTTACAAATGGATGAAAAAATGCTTTGTTCGTTTCCAATTCCGCTAAATGTTTATATAATATATAAATGAACGAATTAATGAACTAAGAAATGTATCTAAGTCATTATAAAGAAAGTAATATCTAGGTAAGTAGGTATTCCATTTTGTTTTCGACCTCGACGATACATTCGAAATTAAAAATGTCTTTAATTGTAAAATACTAATGACAGCGCTGTTAGGATCACTTTTTCAAAGGCTTTCTCTATAGAATTTTGTATCGATGCTGAAACGTAGAAATTTTATCATCATTATCTCATCTATCGTTCTAGATTTACTCAAATTAAATAGGTTCGCCTAGATGCAGTATTTTGACAGTCAGATAATTACAATAAAACTAGGTGATCTCAGCGAAAGTGCGCAGTCCTTTAACAAAGAAATGAAGGAGAAAGATTTTTTTAATAGTATCACGAAACAAACGAGCGGACGGTACACCTGATTGTAAGTGATCATCGCCGCCCATAGACGTCTGCAACACCCGAGTCATCACCACATGCAGAGCCGGCACGTAAGTAAGGAATAAGCTCTTTTCCAGGATATCAAAAATTTCAGAAACTATATCTTTAAAATAATTTTAATAAACAACTGAGCAAATATTTACTAAACTGATAAAACACAGTGCTATACCTGGGCAATAACTTCGATTAAACCATTTAATTTGTATCCACCGAATGCCACCAATAAACAAGGCACAATGAAACGGACAAAATAAAATTCCGAATAACAATCAGAGATAAATATGCAGACTCATTGAAATATTCATCCACATAAAATCGAATCGAATCAGTTCCATAGGTATGGACAATCAGTGTTGCCAGTAAAAAATTTACCAACCAATCAATTCGCATAAAAAGCTTGTATCCAACGTCGAAGCTATAACCGAAAATCCTTTTGCGTCGCCGTTTTTGTTGGAATTTCCCAACAAACTTTATGACAGAGTGTGGAATTTACAGCCGCATTTCTGCGCGACGTAAACGTAACTTCATTATGTCAGATTGATTTATTTATGTAAGTGTTTTTTGAAAGTGTTTGTGGTTCAACAACCCCTTACAAACAACAATGTTACACAAAGCCTACTCATACAATTTCCATTAGTCCTACTGATGGTATAAGATCTGGTGGGATGAGAGGAATAGGCTCCAAAGTTACTGCTTTGTATGCCAAATTAAGAGCAGTCACTTTGAAGTCAGGCCCGAGTCCTGGTTGGAGGGGTAGGTATAAAGGCCAAGTACCTGGGTGCCTGGTGCAATAAAGCGGATCCCGGGCTATGAAATGCTAGCTTAGGACCATGGAGTAAGATAATAATGATATTGTCTAAGACGCAACCAGGATATAGGTTTTACTAAATCGATGATGATAAATCTTCACAACAAATGAAAGAAACAAAGAAAAAATATTTACTTGGGCACATAAAATAATATGAAGTTACACATTAAAAGCACTTAAAATTATTTGACATTAAGCAAATGGGTACGTGTAACTAGTACAATTCGATAAAACCATGTCACCAAAATGGTTTCCACTCAGCATGTGTTAGCGACGAGAAGAGCCGCCAAAGCTGATTTTCAGTGAGTTTCAGTTTATGTTTTGAGGATGTTAACAGCTAAAGCAACTATCTGAAGCATGCAGGTTTCCTCATGATCTTAGCAAGCTAAAAATGTATTTCCTTAACCGAAAATCCAACTCCAAACCTAAACTTGACGTCACATTTTCCGTACAAAATTTTCCTCCCCAGCTCTCAAGTCGTTTTAATAATGCAACATACTCGTAAAATGCGACGGCTTACCTCGCTTAGTCCGCAAACCAAACGCACAGTCGTATGGTCGGCGAATTCAATAGGCTAAATTGCGGGGTGGACAGTGCTCTGTAAATGGCTAAGTCTGGGAGGGGTACAAGGAAGAGGAGGGAAGCGGAAAAGGATCTAATCAGAAAAATAATATCTAGTTACCTACCAACTATCATTTATTAAATAGTAACGTCATGACCGAAAAATAGTCTTCATGGAACACCTTAGCTCTCTTCCCTTAAAAATCCCTAAGATGTAGCCATCATTACTGATGCAGGCAAACCGTTCCATAAAACTAAGGTACTGTATAGCTTATCAAAAATCAAACGCCAAGTGGACTGTAAGTAAAACGTTATAATGACTTTAACCATTGCACCCCATTCCCCCAGTGTCAAAGAAAGTAAGCAAAGGTCTCCCAAATTGCGGGAGAATAGCAATGCTCAGTAAGTCAGTGTGTGGTACAAGTAAGAAGATAGGAGGGTGATTACATAAAGTGGGTTGTCAAGATGATGGTCGTCGATTGAGAGTATGGATCAACGTCAAAGTTGTTCAACTAGTCTGTTAGCTATTAATGATCGACGGATTCCATTCACCTGGAAAAATATATCAATCGGAGTCGATTTTATCTTTTCATTTTTATTTTATGACATTTATCGAACTCTGATTGACCGATTGGATGGTCACATCCCAACCATGCAAAAAAATCGTAAAATATTAAATCAACTTCTCTGAACTTTAATCTTTATGAATGAACTAAGTACATACTTTCATCTTGCAACGTCTTTTTTGCTTATGAATATCAAAATGCAGTAAATACGTAGTGCAGCTATTACGTATAGTACCGTACATAAATGATTAAAGCATACCAAGGAGGTATAAGATTAATAGTCACATAAAATGTACGGAAAAAAATATTATCGCTTATGACTTGAGACACGCAATTGCAGTCCTACACAGGAAGGCTGTAAACTGTTGGGGTACTACAGGAAATTACGGGGGGCGGGGGTCAAATCAACGCCACGCTGTTTATAGCAACGTCCTACCCATTGTCGCATTAAACCAACGGTTTTATATTCTTTTATTTGGTTTTCCTCCCAGACACCTAGAATTAAAACGAGAGATGTTCTAAGTTTGAAATTTAGTCACAGTCTTCTTTTTTGGCGACAGCTGAAAATCAGTGATTTGCTCGTGCAATAACGAGCAAACAATTATTGAGCTGCAGCCATTCTGTATCGCTGTAACCTACACATGAGCTTGGATACGTGTATTAAGACTGCGCATTATTGTTTTGCTGTTTTTGATCCTCACATAAAATAAACAAGCCAATACAAAGTTGATTTTTTTATGGGATTTTCAAAAAGCCAAAGAAGAAATATGTTGTTTAGAACTGTTGACGGAAGAGCTAGTTAAGGCGACACCGCTACGATACTAGCTCCACTAAATGATTTATCTTAATTGTGATGATTATGAGATATCTAATATAGCGTCACAATTAATAATGTGTCAATAAAGCTGTGAAATTAGATGGCGTCACCGCCGCTTATGTCTTTTGGGTAGCCCCAAAACTTTTTTTTTATAGTATAGGAAGGCAAACGAGCAAGCGGTCGCCTGATGGTAAGTGAACACCGCCGCCCATGGACATCAGCTACACCAGAAGGAGTGCGGATGCGTTGCCGGCCCTTTAGGAAGGTATAGGCTCGTTGAAAACTCTGTTTTCAAGACTTTCTTTACGCATTATTACAATCATTAGGCGGCATTCGTTGCGGTATTCCCTTAACCACATCGTCTCTCGACCATTCTGGACAACATTTTTCTATGCCTTTTGAAAATTCATAGTTAAAGACAAGTCTACCTATTACCCCCAGTATAAAAGCGCTAAAAAGCCAAGAGTATTATTCCAGCGCTAAAAAACCTTTTCCATTTGACTCCTGTATTTCAATTAAAAACTTATTCTAGTTTCCACAGTCAGTAATCACAGAGACGCTTACATTTAAAATGCATCGGACGAGCCACTGTCTAAGGTAGATTAGTTTCACTTGCATAGTTATTTGAAGTTGTTCTTGGAAAATTAATTTTTAGTTCACTCTCAGTCTTGCCTTCTTGGAAATTGTGAAACTTGTACTGCGCCTAGTTCCAGCGTTTAACTTGCCAGCGATGTTTCTTTGCGGGTTTTAAATAAAAGGCGAAGTTATCTCGTGGTATTATGAAAATATTTCTCGAAAAATGTAACTATTAGTTACATTTTTACTAACTTAAGTTATTTCGTTGGCGCACGTATGATTTGCAGCCGATATTTTACTACCCTTTTTACGACATTTATACTCTGATTCATAATCATGTAAAGTAAACTGACAGATGAAAAATGAAGATTTCTATGCATTTGACATTTTGAATAGTGTCAAATTGAGTGATAATGTATGGGGATGACACATTGACATCTGTCAGTTTACTTTACATGATTATGAATCTGAGTATAGGTACGTAGGTATAGTTCGCGCCATGTTAGATGCCGCGGACATACAGCCACACATCAAAGTATACAAAATTTAATAGGTACAAAATTGACAAATTGTAATTTATTTAATCCACTCATATTAGGTTGAATATCAATAAAGGAAATTTGACAGGTTGTGGTAACCTTGTGTGTCTGGCTGTAACTTATTCTATTGGCTATTTATTCCTGTGTTGTTTGATATCCGGTAACTTATACGATTTCTGATAGGTTGTGTGAATTTATTTATTCAATTCGTTTTTTACTTTGAGCTTTTAAATCACAACCAAAATGTGTAAAATAAAGTCGGAAAATCCTTTCAAGCGAAATTATTTCTTGTGACTGCAATATTTCTTCTTATCTCCACTCCCCTCAAAACTTGGGCTTTTCAATGAACCAAGACTCGACGTAAAATATCAAAACAAAAACAACACTTATTCATTCAAAAGGTGGAATTTCTATTACTTGTGCACAGCTTTTTTGCAATAGTCCTACAGACGATAAATCCTGTAACTTATTTATACCGCCCCCCAGCGCTCTGGGACTTTGTCAAAATTAAGACATAAATCTCCCTCCAGAACATTTTTCTGTTCGTCCCAACTTTGCGTCGATTGTCGGAATTTGGTCCTTAATGTTAAATATTTCGGGATTGTCCGGTAGTAGAATTATGAGGACACGGTTTCTGTTTAATATTTAAGTATTTTTCATTAAAATTTAATAATTATATCAGCCGTAAAGCATTTTATAAGAATATATATTTTGTACCATAAAAGAATCAGACGTTCGATCAGAGTTTCAAAATATTACATATTTTATTTTAATAATGAAATATAATCAGTGTGATCATCGTAAGCTTAAGCTAGGGACGCCACGGGGACAAAATGCTAGGATAATGATGATCATGAAAATCACACAATAAACACACACCCAACCACATACACACACATACGTCTGCATGTGAGACGGTGTGGGTGTGTGAATGGTTCAGAATAGTTTGTGTGTGTGTGGCCACTTTTCGCAATTATTTGTGTGTTGTGGGACTGCACCCACAACCTCCAAAACCACAAAAACACACACATACACTGAGACATATACATTCACGTGTACACAAATACTCACGTACTTTAAAACTACTAACGATAGCAGTTTGAAAGACAACAAATTTTTTTTTAACTTATTTATTAAAAAGAACACCCACAAAGGTCAATATCTAACACAGTTTCTACAATGAAGAAAATTGGCAAGCAAATCCAGATACTAAGCCTACTATGTCAATGCAAAATTTAATTTTAATCGGGGATAAATGATGTACGACATACATACAAACATTGCAAGATTAAAAAATTATAAAAAAAATAGATCTAGGTACAATAATTGGATTATTATAATTTGTTCGAGTTACGGATCATTTCTTTAATTATAATCATCGAATCAGTTACCTACATATACATATAAAAATATAATTAAAATAAATAATAAGCGTTGCGACTCCGTGTATTGCCTTGCTCTGAACTGTTCCGTAAATCACCATATGCAGCTTCGATTGACACGTAGTTTTACATTACCGCTTTAATTGTCAAGATGTTTACACATGCAGGTTTGTAAACAGCAGTGTATACACAGATCAGTTGAAGCATAATAAGGTGAAATTTGGAGCATGTGCCATCTTCGCGCTTGGTTATTGTATGGCGCGCTATGTCCATTGTAGGTGAAATGTCATTGCCCCCAGTATAAAAGCGCTAAAAACTCAAGAGTATTCCAGCGCTAAAAAACCTTTTCCATTTGACTCCTGTATTTCAATTAAAAACTTATTCTAGTTTCCACAGTCAGTAATCACAGAGACGCTTACATTTAAAATGCATCGGACGAGCCACTGTCTAAGGTAGATTAGTTTCACTTGCATAGTTATTTGAAGTTGTTCTTGGAAAATTAATTTTTAGTTCACTCTCAGTCTTGCCTTCTTGGAAATTGTGAAACTTGTACTGCGCCTAGTTCCAGCGTTTAACTTGCCAGCGATGTTTCTTTGCGGGTTTTAAATAAAAAGGCGAAGTTATCTCGTGGTATTATGAAAATATTTCTCGAAAAATGTAACTATTAGTTACATTTTTACTAACTTAAGTTATTTTCGTTGGCGCACGTATGATTTGCAGCCGATATTTTACTACCCTTTTTACGACATTTATACTCTGATTCATAATCATGTAAAGTAAACTGACAGATGAAAATGAAGTTTCTATGCATTTTGACATTTTGAATGTCAAATTTTATAATCTACTCTCTCTCTCTCTATTACAACCAATAGGCGGCATTTGTCGCGGTATTCCCTTAACCACATCGTCTCTCGACCATTCTGGACAACATTTTTCTATGCCTTTTAAAAATTCATAGTTAAAGACAAGTCTACCTATTACCCCCAGTATAAAAGCGCTAAAAACTCAAGAGTATTATTCCAGCGCTAAAAAACCTTTTCCATTTGACTCCTGTATTTCAATTAAAAACTTATTCTAGTTTCCACAGTCAGTAATCACAGAGACGCTTACATTTAAAATGCATCGGACGAGCCACTGTCTAAGGTAGATTAGTTTCACTTGCATAGTTATTTGAAGTTGTTCTTGGAAAATTAATTTTTAGTTCACTCTCAGTCTTGCCTTCTTGGAAATTGTGAAACTTGTACTGCGCCTAGTTCCAGCGTTTAACTTGCCAGCGATGTTTCTTTGCGGGTTTTAAATAAAAAGGCGAAGTTATCTCGTGGTATTATGAAAATATTTCTCGAAAAATGTAACTATTAGTTACATTTTTACTAACTTAAGTTATTTTCGTTGGCGCACGTATGATTTGCAGCCGATATTTTACTACCCTTTTTACGACATTTATACTCTGATTCATAATCATGTAAAGTAAACTGACAGATGAAAATGAAGTTTCTATGCATTTTGACATTTTGAATGTCAAATTTTATAATCTACTCTCTCTCTGTTACAATCAATAGGCGGCATTTGTCGCGGTATTCCCTTAACCACATAGTCTCTCAAACATTCTGGACAACATTTTTCTATACTTTTTGAAAATTCATAGTTAAAGAGAAGTCTACCTATTACCCCCAGTATAAAAGCGCTAAAAACTCAAGAGTATTATTCCAGCGCTAAAAAACCTTTTCCATTTGACTCCTGTATTTCAATTAAAAACTTATTCTAGTTTCCACAGTCAGTAATCACAGAGACGCTTACATTTAAAATGCATCGGACGAGCCACTGTCTAAGGTAGATTAGTTTCACTTGCATAGTTATTTGAAGTTGTTCTTGGAAAATTAATTTTTAGTTCACTCTCAGTCTTGCCTTCTTGGAAATTGTGAAACTTGTACTGCGCCTAGTTCCAGCGTTTAACTTGCCAGCGATGTTTCTTTGCGGGTTTTAAATAAAAAGGCGAAGTTATCTCGTGGTATTATGAAAATATTTCTCGAAAAATGTAACTATTAGTTACATTTTTACTAACTTAAGTTATTTTCGTTGGCGCACGTATGATTTGCAGCCGATATTTTACTACCCTTTTTACGACATTTATACTCTGATTCATAATCATGTAAAGTAAACTGACAGATGAAAATGAAGTTTCTATGCATTTTGACATTTTGAATGTGTCAAATTGAGTGATAATGTATGGGGATGACACATTGACATCTGTCAGTTTACTTTACATGATTATGAATCTGAGTATAGGTACGTAGGTATAGTTCGCGCCATGTTAGATGCCGCGGACTATACAGCCACACATCAAAGTATACAAAATTTAAAGGTACAAAATTGACAAATTGTAATTTATTTAATCCACTCATATTAGGTTGAATATCAATAAAGGAAATTTGACAGGTTGTGGTAACCTTGTGTGTCTGGCTGTAACTTATTCTATTGGCTATTTATTCCTGTGTTGTTTGATATCCGGTAACTTATACGATTTCTGATAGGTTGTGTGAATTTATTTATTCAATTCGTTTTTTACTTTGAGCTTTTAAATCACAACCAAAATGTGTAAAATAAAGTCGGAAAATCCTTTCAAGCGAAATTATTTCTTGTGACTGCAATATTTCTTCTTATCTCCACTCCCCTCAAAACTTGGGCTTTTCAATGAACCAAGACTCGACGTAAAATATCAAAACAAAAACAACACTTATTCATTCAAAAGGTGGAATTTCTATTACTTGTGCACAGCTTTTTTGCAATAGTCCTACAGACGATAAATCCTGTAACTTATTTATACCGCCCCCCAGCGCTCTGGGACTTTGTCAAAATTAAGACATAAATCTCCCTCCAGAACATTTTTCTGTTCGTCCCAACTTTGCGTCGATTGTCGGAATTTGGTCCTTAATGTTAAATTATTTCGGATTGTCCGGTAGTAGAATTATGAGGACACGGTTTCTGTTTAATATTTAAGTATTTTTCATTTAAATTTAATAATTATATCAGCCGTAAAGCATTTTATAAGAATTCTATTTTTGTACCATAAAAGAATCAGACGTTCGATCAGAGTTTCAAAATCTTACATATTTTATTTTACTAATGAAATATAATCAAATCAGTGTGATCATCGTAAGCTTAAGCTAGGGACGCCACGGGGACAAAATGCTAGGATAATGATGATCATGAAAATCACACAATAAACACACACCCAACCACATACACACACATACGTCTGCATGTGAGACGGTGTGGGTGTGTGAATGGTTCAGAATAGTTTGTGTGTGTGTGGCCACTTTTCGCAATTATTTGTGTGTTGTGGGACTGCACCCACAACCTCCAAAACCACAAAAACACACACATACACTGAGAACATACATTCACGTGTACACAAATACTCACGTACTTAAAAATCCTACTAACGATAGCAGTTTGAAAAGCAACAAAAACATTTTTTACTTATTTAATTAAAAAGAACATCCACAAAGGTCAATATCTAACACAGTTTATACAATGAAGAAAATTGGCAAGCAAATCCAGATACTAAGCCTACTATCGTAGCCAATAAATCAAAGAGTGTTGCCCGAAATCTTGATAACAGTTCCGTCCGGTAATTTATTTACTATTGCTGAAATACTTATGTTATTGGCGTCTTTACAAGTTCTGTCTTGTTTGTACTCGTATTTTACTTCACTATGACTGAACTTTATTAACCAGCTACTTATTTACCAGATAATTTATTTCCATCATCATAATGTTCTGCTACAAACCTCATTGTGGAATCAAATTGCTACGTGGGTGCTCGTTTTTGATATAACTACTGTGCAACTATAATAAAGTACATTACCCTAACCCTTAAGTAATTAAACGCATGGGTTAAGATCAAAATCTACGAATTTCTTAACTCAAGTGGCAAAGGGCAGGGCATATTGCGAGGAGAATAGACAGCCGTTGGGGCGGTAAGATCCTCGAGTGGAGGCCGCGTACAGGAAGTGACAGCCGTGACAGGCACACCACATGGTAAACAGACTGTTGGCGAAGGACTGTATGGTCGCTGCTGATATGAGTATGGTGCTAATAAATTAAAAACTGGTATTAGCAAATAAGTAAATAATGTATTTCACGTTTTTCATCAAAACGCACGCACTGACAAGTCAGAAGTAAAAACAAAACAATAATATATCAAAAACAGTAAAAACGTATAAAAACATAAATAATATAAAAGGAGGCTGATCCAGCCGTCGATCCTCAACACCGGACGATTTCGTGAAGGTCGCGGGGAATTCTAGGATATAGGTGGATATAGGTGGAGATCTTGATACAGTGGACGTCTACTGGCTAAAATGGTGACTATGGTATGATTGGTGGTAATGGTGAGATTAGACAACATTTTTGCGATTCATAAAATAACTGAATTATGAACTGTAACTGCAATAGAAGACGTGGCTATTGGCATCACTTTTTAAGACGCGTCCAATAACAAAATACGTATCTATCTAGAGCAGTGGTTCTTAACCTTTAAGTCATGAGGGACCATTTTACCAAAATTCTGTCGTGTCAGGGACCACACACTTCGGACATGCGTCGCGGCGCCGTTTGCGTTGTGTTGACTTGATCTTGATCATCACGTCACGTCACTTGTATATTACGATGTCTTCGCGGACCACTTAGAATGCCTCCAGGGACCACCAGAGGTCCGCGGACCACCGGTTTAGAACCACTGATCTAGAGGTTATTATATGATCGAAGATCAGCCTATATGATGCCCAGAGTCTACCGACAGAATCTCAAAGACTTCTCACTAAATCACCTTAAAATATCAAGCAGTACGATCTCATGCTTCCGTCACGCCGTTATTGTTATTTACAGGCTGGTTTGATGCCAGATTATAGCGCGTGCTCCGAAGATTTTAATCACCAACTTGCGCGGTGCCAAATCTTGCTGTGAGCCCGCCAACGGGGCGCAGGTTAGGGGATCTGGCTTGTAAGTAGCTAAATAAGCTGTTTAGAATTTGAACTGGCAATGTGGAAAATACTTATCAGTTCATTCTATACACATTGGAGAAGTAACATACTTTTGTTGGCTATTGTATGCGCGCAGCTCCTGACGTGGAGGTCGGCCAAACTCCAAATTGTACACAGTTGCTTAGCTGTTAAGTATCACCTATATCCTGTCCTACTGCAGGCCAAAAGCCTCCATCATAGAAATCAAGTCCTCGCTACTATGATGGGATTAGGCTTAATCACCACGCTTGGCTAATGCGGATTGGTGATCACGATCCCGAGCTATGTTCGAAAAATGCGTAACATACTTTTGCTCGACCCTGGGATTGGAACCGGGGCCCCAATATCATGGCCCGGTACTCAACCCACTAGACCACCAACGGGCATTGCTGTGGCTTAGCTGTAAAGAGCTATTTAAATGAAAATCAAGATACAGTTATGACGTCACAATAGCATAGCCGTCAACGCATCTCCCAAATGATTTTGTAGCAACAAAATTGTTTGTTTTAAGTAGTTTCTTACTAAATCCGTAGATTTTAATCACTGACTCGCGCGGTGCCAAGTCTTGTTGTATGCTCGCCAACGGGGCGCAGAGGGTTTACAGCAAAGTGAAATTCACGATCGAATCTTCATCTCCGTCCCTTTTAGACGCGTTTTACAACTCTTTCATTTGAATGCGACAGGTATATTCCTGTTTGTTACCGTAGTCTACTAGGAACCCTTATAGTTTCGTCATGTCTGTCCGTCTGTCTGTCTGTCCTGGCTCGTTCTCAGCCGTTTCTGCACCGATGGCCACGAAAATTGGTGGAGAGATGTAAAATAGATGATGTGAAATACTATTACAATAACTCTGAAAAAAAACATGCTCTCCTCCAAGTGAGTACTTTTAACTAAAACTATAGCGGACTCTGTATCATACATAGTTTTTTAAATACAACTCGACCAACATAAGACGTGCAGTTGCCCGAATTAAATGCTAATGTATGGAAATAACTACCTACAAACTATGAAAATAAGGTCGGCCCATCTTATGGCTACGAAACCCTATCATGTGCATGTCCGACACGCTCTGGGCCGGTTTTTTTTTGAAATCTGTTGTTGTTTTAAAATACTTACAAAGTTTAGAATCAACACTCCAACCATTTTATTGTGGGTAGTCAAAGTTTCAGGCTTAATCCAGTTACGTTAAAATATAAGTCAATTCCCTCTCCGCATTCCACAAATGTGTATAATTTTCTGTAGTTACTAAACAGTTTTCAGATGGCCGTCCCGGAGGTAAGAGCAACACGGGGCGAAACTTTTCTCAAATTGCTTTTTCATCGTATCCTAGTAATGGGATGCAAGCAAGTATTGGAAAAAGAAAGAAAGAAAACATCATTACTTTGGAAACGTTAAATGGAAAAAGAAGCAAGTTTTTTTAAATATGGTTTTAACCTGTTCTTTAAGTCAATGTAACTAATAATCAAATACTCGTATGGACAAAAAAATAGGACAAAAGTTGTCTTATCCAATAGTCATATTACAACCAACATGTTGTCACTTTGACCATTGGTTCTAAACAATTGTGATGTATTGCGCCTTCTTTATGATGCACTAGCTTTTGCCCGCGGCTTTGCTCGCGTCCCCCACTTCCGTAAAGTGGGGGGTAAGAAAGGGGCAAAAAGTACTATTTGCCGTGAAAGAAAGATACTGACAGACACACTTTCCCATTTATAATAATAGTATTAGTTTGGATTTATCATGACACACGAGGCAACGGATTGTCTCGCGCACTTTATTGAGCCAATAAACAGACCTTCAACAAAAATAAATATTAATTTAAAATTGTCAAAATTATCTAAAAGTCAATTTAACCAAACGGTAACTACAGACCAAAAAACATGCCCTTAATAAATAGTAGAAGAACAGAAGATAAGCAAATCAATGTATACTACCCGGACATCATTACAATACTATCAATTTATTACAATTATTATTTGACATCTTGAATTTTTGACATTACCATAACATTTTTGACAAAATTCGGACATTATTTAAATTAAACATTATTTTATTAAATCAAAATAGAATTGAAATGCATGTCAAGTATTGTATAGTATCATAAAAAATTACTATTGTATGCCTATTTAGGTAATTGCGAGATCAATTTCATATTTTGCAACATCTTCAATAATTTATTGTAACACCGCAATTGAACAATAAAGATTTTTATTATTTATTATCGCTCACACATCACTATCGTATCACAAAAGATAATTAATTTCAACCTAGACTCCTGGTCTGGTTCCTCTCAACTTTCCAGACTTTTGTCTTTGAAGTTCAAACAGTTTGCTACCACCGTCTCTATATAATTGACACTTTGCTCTCCTAATGGAAATGTAGAACTGCGATTTAATTAAAAAGTGTTTGATTGTGTTAAGATCCAGGTGGATTGGTGAGTTGTTAAACTCCAAGTTGTTTTTACGACTTTAACTGGATTTGTTGGCTCTTGAAAAAACTAGGGTTTTATTGCAGTTTGGGAAAAATTTACAGCTTGTACTAAAGATAGGGGGTGTTAGTTTATTTTCAACTACGGCTGCTAGCTCAGTGCATAAAAGCGTACGCTTTCTAAACGGGAGTTTGTAGGTTCGGATCCATGCGCTACTGGATTTTATACATCTACTAGTGGCCCGTCCTCACTTCGCTTCAGGACCGTAATTCAGAAATGAACTAACAGATGGCGCTGTGCTAAATTACATCGCGCAAGGGTCTCGTGTTTTCGGTTTACCTATAAGCCTTGTCGTTGTCTATGAAGTTATCTCTTTTATTATTACCATCAGCTCGGTCCTTCGGATCCTTTTTGAAACATTTAATCATGATTCAGTTGGTCGCATTCCTCTGTTAAAGGATTGCGATGCGAAGGTCGATGGAAGTTCGTTTCATTGTAACTAGGTAACAAAACAAAACAAAACGTAGTGTTGGACGCCCTGCTACAAGATGGGATGACGACATGGGCTGGCTGGAGTGAGCTGGATGAGAGTGGCCAAAAATCGGGAGCGGTGGCGTGCATTGGGGGAGACCTATGTCCAGCAGTGGACGAGCGTGGGTTGCTGATGATGAGGTAACAAAATCTCCAAATCCTGGTCGAAACGTACTCCAGTTGACAGCTTTGAACTCGGGAATTAAACACTTAGATGAGATGAAAATGATCGGTTGATGAGAATCAGCCCGTGTAACCAGATTGGTTAGAGCTATTCCACAAGAGTATTATTATACAGAGTAGTCTCTGTGACCATTGACATTCTTTTAACCACTTCTTCTGCCAAGCATTCTGAACAACATTCGGTCAATGACTTTTATACAGAGACAGAATACAGGTTGTATATGTGAATATTTACATCCTTTGTTTAAGTTATTGATCTATTTTTCCTCACTCCAAGGTGCGATTCGACCAATCATTGTCCGAAAATCTATGATATAAGACTGTCATTTCATACGAATCTAAGCGTTACTCCATAGATTTATCCTCGGATTAAAATTGGTCGAATCGAGTTTATTTTTTACGCCCCGCTACTCCTTTCCAGTAGCCTTACCATGAGTTTGAAATACTATCCTCGCCATGGACCTATTATTATCCTATCCCACATACTAAATTCATGATCCTCGCTATCGAAAACTATCGCTTTGTCTCTTTCATTGTGATGCATTGGAAAGAGACAGAGCAAAAGTTTACGTTATGTCAGTTTTAGATGTCAACTCATGGTAGCGCTACAGATAACACAAGAAAATACTAATAATGTACTCTCTTCTCAACGTTAAACAAATCTCTGAATAAATTCTGCACCTTAAAATATGCAAACTGAAGCAGACCGCGAAGAAAACAATCTCCTCAAAGCAACGACGTCTCAAATCAACGGAATTGGCCCAAAATTGTTCGAGCTCCGGCAAGATTCTTATTTTGCAATTTGATAATTATGTAAATCCAGATTGAATATGAAACGGAAGTCGGTGCAGTGATTATGGTAATGTCTGAATCGCAGCTGGGGAGGGTTCGTTTTTGGTTGGATTCTGGGTGTTTTGCGCCATGCGTGCGTCAATCAACGTCAAGGCAACATCATCAAAAACTTAATTTATGACGGTATTAGCGTCGTAAGACCCAAGAGCCTTTTAAAAGGCATAAATCATTTGATAAGCTATTGTGTCTGCTGTCTGAGCCTTACGACGTTAAGACATTACCGTAGCGTTAGCCGTGGGAAAGCCACGCTTTGGCATGAATGGGACAGCTTGACCGGAGTGATACACTTCACAGAAGACCGCCGTGAAGCATCGCATGCACCGTGTTTCACTGAGTGAGGGTACCGGATGTCCTATTAAGGGAAAAGGGGGTTAAAGGTTGGCTGCGCACTTGTGACTCTACTGGTTTTGCAGGTGTCTATGAGCGACGGCAATCGCTTAACATAAGGTGATCCTTTTGCTCGTCTGCCATCTATCGCATTAAAAAAAACAGATCAATCGTGAAAAGGCATACCTATGGTGGAATGGATAAATCGACGTCAATTGATAGTTTCATCCAGATTTTATCTTTAAATCGATAGTAAAATCCACGGAGGCCCACCCGGGGGGGGAAGGGGAATAAAAGGGTGGCAGCGCACTTGTAACTCCACTGCTGTTGCAGGTGTCTATGGCCGGCGGCAATTGCTTACTATCAGGTCATCCGTCCGCTCGTCTGCCATAAATAAAAAACAACAGATTAATCATGGAAAGATGGAATGGATAAGTCGACGTCAATAGATAGATAGATAACGTTTACTGGCCATAAAAACATAGTACCTACATACAGCAGTAAACAACAATCGATAATTTCTTCCAGATTTTATCTATCAATCGATGATAAAACGGATTTGTTGACTATTAATATTATCTATCAGAACTGTGTCTGTCGATTATTTATAGCTACTACCTATTAAATTAATATACCGATGTAATAATCAAATCAAAAAATCGAAAGTCTAAAATTCTGTAAAGATATTAATTTCGAAGTTGATCGATCGACGATCGATCGATTGGTTTGGTCACCTTTAGTCACCCATCGGAAGAAACGCGTGACTGGTTCCGTAAATTAATCAGCTTTGTTCTACCCTAAATTGGTAAAGTCTTATAATTGGTTCAATTCATCAGGTCGCAATTTCTCGCCAGTTTTTGTTCGGATTTATCAAATAAGAATTAATTTAAAGCCAATTGACGAACGAAGCAATTACAGTATTTCAAACCAATTGCCCAGAGTTACGTGGGGTGTGTCACTAGATTTGTTTGCATGTCATTTTTAACCCTTGACGCATTAACGACGGGTGTTATAAGTTTTTTGATAGGTAGCAGACGAGCAGACGGATCACCTGACGGTAAGCAATTGCCGCCGCCCATGGACACCTGCAACACCAGTGGAGTCATAAGTGCGCTACCAACCTTTTATACTACAAAGAATAAGAATAAAATATATTTTTTGTCTCTTTAAAAACAAAGGGTTCCCCCTATTTGGTAACAAAGTAGATATCTTCTGGTCAAATTTTTATTATCCTAAATCTCATCCTCGCTTTCCATCAGGTGCGATTGTAATCAGTTTAGCTTACAAACTACAAAATAAAAGAAAAAAAATACAGTCGAACGAAACTTTGTCAACTGACTTTTAAATAATCCAAACAAAAAACTCCAAATGACGTCAGCATAAGACCGCAAAATCAAGACAAAGTGTGCCCCAGAATCAACGAAACAAGTTCGAAGCAATTAAGAAAACAAATTCCGAAATTCCCCAACAGAAAATAAAGAAAAGGCTTCTAATGATTTTGAACTGATTAACGGATGTCCAAGGTTGTTCTTGAAGTGAGAGAATAAGTAATTACAGGAGTTCCGAGTTACGCAATTTGCATAGCGGAATCGGAGATTGGAATTTTGTATCTTTCTGCTAATTTCAGGCGCGATTTTGAGTATTGGACTTTGAAGTAAAGTGAGGATTGATATTAATTTGCAGATTCTTATTCAGAAGGAACGTTGAATTTCTATTTATCAAAATCTTTTGTCTTTTTGTCACGTGATAAAGGTGTTACCTGATTAACTGAGCTATATTACTCGTAAATAAAAAACTAAGTACCGTGGGAGAGTTGCATGCTTCGGCACAGAATAAATAATAGTACAAGTAGTTAGTAAGTAGTAGTAGTTAGTCAGAAATGATGAGATCCGCAGGAGATCTAAGGTCACGGACATAGCCCAAAGAATTGCGTGGTTGAAGTGGCAATGGGCAGGGCACAGTGCGAGGAGATCAGACGGCCGTTGGGGTGGAAAGGTCCTTGAGTGGAGCCACGCGCAGGAGGCCGCAGCCGTGGCAGGCCTCCCACCAGGTGGACCGACTGATCGGGTGAAGGTCGCGGGAGTCCATTGGATGCGGGTGGCACAGGACCGATCTGTGAGGAGAACTTTGGGGGAGGCCTATGTCCAGCAGTGGACGTCTATTGGCTGAAATGATGATGATGACAAGTAGTTAAGCCACAAAAAAAAGACGCGCGCGGCGCGTCGAGCCCTACAGATTGGCCCCTCCGGAGGGGCCGCCGCATGTACTTGCAAGTTCGATACCTACACGCGGAGTGGGACAGGCCTGGCTTCGGCAAGAATGGGACGACACGACCGAAGTGATAGCACGGCCTCGCAGAAGACTGGCGTGAAGCGGCGCCGCACTTGTGACTCCATGGCATTGATGTTGCAGATTGCCGTCAGCTCGACTGCCACCAATCACATAAAAAAAGTAAAAAAAATCAGCCTATATACTGCCCCACTGCAGGGCAAAGGCCTTCATCATAGAAATCAAGGTTATCGCTACTATGATGGGATTAGGCTTAATCACCACGCTTGCCTAATGCGGATTGGTGATCACAAACCCAAGCTATGTTCGAAAAATTCGAAACATACTTTTGCTCGACCCGGGAATCGAACCCGGGACCCCGAGATCCCGGCCCGGTACTTAAACCACTAGACCAACAGAACGTTAAAAAAAATGAAACTAAAAAAAAACTAGATTTTAATTTTGTGAAAATATGTGATGTGTCGTTTACAGTTGGTATATGAAAAATTGTTTCAAGAAAAGGAACATTAATAAATAAGATCCTACAATGGACAGAAGAATGAAATTATATCGATTACAGTTTCAACGAATAATTTAAGCGAGGTTTTTTGTCAGGTCATGTGGGAACCCCTACATAATACCCTCTAAGAAAAACTTACGTAGCCGTTTCATATTCCAGTGCTTGGTCCCTAAAAATTACGCCTAGTCACCTTACATACATTAAGCCCTAATCCACAAAATAATTAGACCCAGACGCCGGCTGCCCACATCATCACAAGCTTAACAGGCTACGCACAGATGGGCGCGTGATGATGATGATGATGATGTGATTTCGGCAACAGCAACTGCATCTGCAATTGAATAGCCCTATCTTTCGCTCAGAGGGTAGTGGGCTCTGCTCGGAAGCTTATTGCGTTATCGCGTCAGGAATAATGAGATCTGCAGGAGATCTAAGGTCGCAGTCCAAAGAATTGCGTGGCTCACGTGGCAATTGGATGGGTTAGGAGAACAGACAGCCTTTGGGGTGGAAAGATTTTGAGTGTAGGCCGCGTACAGGAAGTCGTAGCCGTCGCAGGCACCCCACAAGGTGAACCGACGATTTCGTAAACCCGATTTTGGATACCCCGGGCTTTGAAGCACCAGCTTTATACGTCGAGATTTATATGCCAAGATAAAGATTTTTCAAAAGGTTTTCTCAACGAGGTAATTTCAGAAAAAAAATCTCTGCTCATTGATATAATATAACAATACGAGTGTACAGTTATTATAACGTAGCCATGTACAATAGGCTGTTTACTCCGCTACCCAACGGAAAGCTGATCCAAAAATTCACACAATGCAAGTCTCCAGTTTCCAACATCACCATCTTGCCCTCGTCTCCGGTCACTGCCAAATGCAATATCATTATTTCATACTCCCAGATGAGTTCGGAAACGCAGCTATGTTTATTGTTTGGTACTTGTGTCTTAGAGATTGCTTTTACGAATTTGGCAAACGACACTGCGCTCTCTTAAAGTGTTTATCTCGTATAATTTTTCCTCTTCCTCGTTTTGTAGTTGGGTGTATAAATCTTCGGGTAGGGCGCTTTACTTTTTGTTAGAGTTTATTTAGAAATGCTTCTTTGCGACTCTTCATAAGCTCTTACTTGAGAGTTGTATGTGAAATCTTAATGTAAGCGAGTTTTGGTAAGCCGCGCCGCGCTACAAACGAATATACCTATTCGCATTTACAAAGACAGGGCACATTGCGAGGAGAACAGACGGCCGTTGGGGTGGAATGGTCCTTGAGTGGAGGCCACGCACAGGAGGCCGCAGCCGTGGCAGGCCTCCCACCAGGTGGAGCGACGATCTGGTGAAGGTCGCGGGAGTCCATTGGATGCACAGGACCGATCTGTGTTTCCGATTTAATCTCAATAAATTATTACATAATAAACAATTTGGATTTACTAAGGGCAGATCTACTACTGATGCAGGAGTTGCACTCATCAAGCACATTTTTGATGCATGGCAAAATAAGCAAGATGCTGTAGGTATATTTTGCGACCTTTCTAAAGCATTTGACTGCGTTAATCACCAAACATTATTAATGAAGCTACAGCATTACGGTCTCACAGACAGCTCTTTGAGCTTAATACGGTCATACCTAAGTGATAGAATTCAAAAAGTCAATGTTAATGGAATTGACTCTTCCGGTGCCCTCTTACACATGGGAGTGCCCCAGGGCTCGATATTAGGGCCCTTACTTTTTATTATATTTGTAAATGACCTTCCTTACCTTACTAAAGACTTGTGTGACATAGTATTATTTGCAGATGATACTTCTTTAATTTTTAAAACTAATAGACAGAAAGATAACTTTGACGATGTAAATAATGCTCTCACCCAAGTGCTAAATTGGTTCACTGTAAACAATTTGCTTCTAAACGCTAAAAAAACTAAATGTGTTAAATTTACATTGCCCAACGTAAGACAGGTCAGCACTAGGATCAATATCAACAATGAAGATGTTGAAGTTATTAATTCTACCGTATTTCTGGGCATTAGGTTAGATTCAAAATTACAATGGGGCCCTCATATTGCAGCTCTGGCTGGAAGACTCAGTTCAGCTGCATATGCAGTCAGAAAAATAAGACAACTGACCGATATTGAAGCAGCAAGACTTGTATATTTTAGTTATTTCCATAGCGTCATGTCTTATGGTCTACTCTTGTGGGGAACTGCGGCTGACATTCAAGCCATATTTGTGCTACAGAAGCGAGCCGTTAGAGCCATATACGGACTTAGACCACGAGACTCGCTTAGAGATTTGTTCAAAGAAATCAACATCTTAACATTAGCATCACAGTATATTTTTGACTGTATAATGTATGTTTATAAAAATCTCAATTTATTACCGAAGAAATCTGATAAGCATAGCCTAAACACCAGAAATAAACACAAACTTGCTGTTCCAAATCTCAGACTTCATAAAATTGGTAATTCATTTGTCGGAATGAGCATTAAAATTTTTAACAAATTACCACAAACCCTTGTTGATTTACCCACACATAAATTTAAATCTAAAGTTAAATCTTATTTGATGGCAAATGCCTATTATACAATTGAAGAATACCTAAATGACAAGAATTTGTGGAAATGATAAACTGTTCACCTACACAGTGTTATGTATTATGAAATTTAAATTTTATTTAATTGTTTAAAAATTTTATGATAACAAATTTGAAAAGATTAAGTTCTACTGAGTTTCTTGCTGATTCTTCTCGGTAGAAATTGACCTTCCGAATCAGCAGTAGATTATAAAATTTGACATTCATAAATGTTCTGTAAAGGACTTAAATTGAATAAAGATATTTTGATTTTGATTTGATTTGATTTGTGTGGAGAACTTTGGGGGAGGCCTATGTCCAGCAGTGGACGTCTATTGGCTGAAATGATGATGATAGTGATGATTTACAAAGAGCTGCGTTCATGTTAGTCTTACAAAATATAGAAACTTTTAGTATGCGAAAATTAATTGCTTTCATTCATTCGGGTGATTAGGACTCCGGAGGCCCAATTGGGCTGAAACGTTGGCAACGCACTTGTGTCTGTATTGGTATTGCAGGTGTCTATCGGTGGCGACAATCACTCACCATGAGTGATCTACCTACTCAACTGCCACCTATCACAGAAAAAAACACGCTTAGATGAGAGAAAGAGATGTAATATTGTCCAATTTTTATATTCATAGATTCCAATCCTTATTGCTATAAAACTTTGCCTAATCAGGCTACCCAAGAAATAATGCAAAAGCGGAAATTCGCCTTCAGGGCAGAGCTTCCACCCTCAGGAACTATAAATTAGTGCGATAACCACTAGTGCTGGAACAAGGAACACTATCAGATAATTGTTTCCGGATTGGAATGCGAGGACTACTGCTTATTAGAATATTATAGGGAAAAACGAACGTGGAATCACCAATGACCAGGGATATCGTGGGCAGGAAACGTTTTTGTATGTATCCGATTGGAAGAAACAAGTGGTACTTTGGCGAATTGATTAGAATCAATTCGGTATAGAAATTGGTTATGAGTTTACTGTTTATTTCTACAATACGATACATAAATCATACAATAATATCAGAATACATAATTTAAGCAGTGATCGTATTTTGGTGTGCATTTTTTTTTACTTAGGTAAACTTCGTGTATATAACTTGTACGTCAAAACTTATTATTAGGTATTTAATGAGTGCCTAATGAAATATTAATTTATTATTAGGTGTTTAATTCATACTCAATGACAAGTTTTGAGTACGTCTGTAGGTACAGATAAAATATACAGTCAACAGCAAAAGTAGATGATCAAAATCAAAAACATAGTGATCATATCAAAATCCAATAGTGAGTACCTATACGCCCAATAGAGCGGAGTTCGCGTCAGAACTGTATAGTGTCCAATTACTACAGTTCTGACACATACTACTTGATCATCTACTTTTGCTGTTGACTGTACTAGTACACTTTAGGCATAGTACTAGAACTTGAAAGTGTATTAAACACAATACTCTACCTAGCTGTAAATAATATATGTATATTATATTCCAATATATTATATTGGAGCATATAGCTGTGACTGTTACATGGGCATTACCCATGTAATAGTCACGTATACTAATAAGTATACAACCTCATCCAAATATGAACCTTATAGCCCTAGCATTAAGAGTCGAAGTGTTTACATTTCATTGCAGGTGACTACACATAAAATAAAGTACACATTAAATATTGATAACTGTGTACTCGTATGTACAGAATTAAATAAGACACATGACTCGCATGTTTGCTATAAACGCTTGCAATTAACACTGTTCGGGAATAATTAATATTAAATTACGAACAGGGCTTGGTGCAAGTTCAGTGATTCATGAAACATAATATATTTCGCAAAAAATGTTTTTCAGTTGATGTTGCTTGCATTGTAAAGTTAAAAATGTTGTTTTTTTTAATTGTGATAGGCGGCAGGCGAACAGACGGAACACCTGCAACACCATTAGCGTCACAAGTGCGCTACCAACCTTTAACCTCCTTTCCCCCCCTTCATGCCGAAGCGTGGCTCTCCCATTATACCTATGGACTTGAAACAGTAACTTTCGTTTTCTTGCTACTGGATATCTTTGACAATCAGTTCACGAGTTATAAAGGCGAAGACGAAGACAATAAATAGCTTATCCGTAAAAACTATATTATAAGAGTTTCGTTGAGACGACGATCTTCAACACTTTCAGTCAGGTGACTTGCGCCGACGCAATACGAGTGTCGACAAAATTATCTCGTGGTGCGCATCATAGCCCGGTAGAAGGAAAAACAATACCTACTACCCGTGCGGATAAACATTGGGATTAGAATGGCGGCGCAACTATTCACGTCTCGCTCGCACACTATTTGCGTCTATACTCTAGTTTTTTGAGAACAAATTCGTTTATAAATGCGATAATTATAAATTATTATTTATTTATAAACAATTTCTTTTTAGGAAAATAAAATTCATCGCAATCTGAATTATTTTCATAGATTTCTTATATAAGTAGGTACAGTAAAAAATACTACTTGCAAAATAATAAAACCTATTAAACATACACATTATATTATTTAAATTAATAAAATAACAAAACATTTTCGACGGTTTCGGCACAAAATATAAAGGACACAGAAAGTAGATTGCCCACTAAGAGTTAAAAACATGTCATGTACTCACGCATGCGCACTAACGGGCAAATACGCCTTTTCGACCACATTAATCCTAACTTATGACATAAGATTGTCGAACTGTCGAGGTCTGTGGTAGAGGCCGCGCGCTTATGTACTAAATTACTAATGCCGGGCAACAACCCTAGCATATGTCAACGATCTCTTCTAAATTCAAAATTATGGCTGAGTCTCCTTTCTGTGTCCTTTATATTTTGTGGTTTCGGTTTCGGTTATGACATTTTGTACCAACTACAATTTATTGCGTTTTTACATACTTAGTATGCTGACGGTACCGGCTCAACGCGACGCCATTTCTAATCCCAATGTTTATCCGCACGGGTAGTATCTCGCAGGCACAAGTGGCTTGCGCCAGAGTCTGCAACTACATGTCTCGAGCAGGGTTCACGCGTGTTCGGAACGAACGACTCCGCCCGCCGTGTATCGGGCTATTAATTTGCTTTAGGAGGGGCTGAGGCTTCGCTTTTTTGTTAAATTAAATGACGTAATTGATGTAGGATGGAGAGGCAAGGAAACCACGTTCTTGGAATGGAACTTCTTCTATTTAATTAATCATCTTCATAACGTCTTCACACCTTCCGTCGTCCGCGGCCATTCGTCTTCCCTCTCACTCTCACACGTCATCCTAATTCAAACATCGTTCTCTTACACGTTCCATATCATGCATCTACCGATCACCCATACCACATTGATGTGACGAGAGAGGTTATTATGTAAGAGACAAATACAAAATAATCCTAACTAATATTATAAATGCGTAAGTTACTCTGTCTATCTGCTACTCTTTCACGCCAAAACTACCGAACGGATTTGAATGAAATTTTGTATACAGATGATCTAAACCCTGAGAAAGAACAGTAGGCTACTTTTTATTGCAATAAGGGGGTCGTAAGAGGTCAAAGTATTTTTTTTTTATATTATAGGAAGGCAAACGAGCAAATGGGTCTCGTGATGGTAAGTAATCACCGCCACCCATGGACATCAGCTACACCAGAAGGAGTGCGGATGCATTGCCGGCCTTTTAGGAAGGTATAGGCTAGGTATAGTAAATTATAAAATAATTAAAAATGCTACCCAAAGATACTATTCCACGCGGACAAAAGTCGCGGGTAACAGCTAGTATCTAATAATAATACCTTCTTGTCAGCACGATTCATGTATTGTTTTGGCAGCAATTTACATAAAAATGGATTTTATGGTGCAAATTTTTAGTCTCAAATTCATTGTGTTTTATTTAATTAAAACGTCCGTAACTAAAACAAACATTTGCACTTAATTAAAAACCAAATAAGACAGCCTAACACGACCAAAGAAAAGTATAAATAAATAATCAAATTAATTGTGCGTAGCTTTTGACTGGCACGTCGCCCGAAATCAGAAAAAATGCGCCCCAATTCCTTCCAGACAACACAATGTTTCCCCATTCATGTCTGCCGTATATTGCTACCATCTGACGGGAAAAAAGATTTTCTTATTCGTTGATGCATTCCGGTGCCGATATTAAAAAGAATCCGAACGCGTTTGGATATAAACTTCTAGTTATTATCATAAATGATTTCTTACAACTTTTGATATCAAGTATGTTGGTATTTAATTTTGTAGATTAAAAATAATAAACAGTAGTTTACATACAAGATGTAAGGACCGACCGAGATTTAAAGAACAAAATTATCCACGTGTTATTTAAGTTATTTAACGTGTCACACTGGCGTCCCATCAAATTATGAAGGTAAGGGTATTCCCTTCCCTCCCTCCCTCTCTATTGAGAGTGAACCTTTGTACAATTCAAGAACTATAAATATCCTGCCTACTACGCTTTTGTTTATTAAGATCGCCCGCCGTAGCCGAATCAGTTGAAAAATATTAAATTTACAATCCACTTCTTTTTCAAAAAGTTTACATTAGGCAAGCGTGGTGATTAAGTCTAATCCCATCATAGTAAGTATGACTGGATTTCTATGATGGACGCCTTTACCCTGCAGTGGGACAATATATAGGCTGATACATTACTTTACATGAAATGTACTTATGTTTAATTAACTCCCTAATGAACTAATCCGCCGATTAGCGCTGATAAATTCAAACCTGCGCCAAGGGATTTATTACAGCTGCAACAAAGAAACAAGCTAAAAGAAACACATCAATTAGTTTACGCCGATAATTCCCAAAGATTGATTCGGGCGCGGAAACTGATCGCTTCAGGACGAGAGATAAACTTGGAGCGTGCATAATTATTTATCTTGGAGGGGCGGAACGCGACGCATGTTCGGAGAAAGGGGAATTCTTTTTTAGGGTTCCGTAGTCAACTTTAGACAACCCTTATAGTTTCGTAATAAAATAAATCTGAAAAACATGTGAAAATAAAATAATTCTGAAAAAAATGTGATGTATAGGTACTTCCAAGTAAGTACTTTCAAAGAAAACTATAGCGGACTCTGTATTATACATAGTTTTTTAATACAACTCGACCCACTTATGACGTTCAGTTGCCCTAACTAAATGGTAATGTATGAAAATAACTACCTACAAACTATGAAAATAAGGTTGGCCCATCTCATGGTTACGGAACCCTGTCATGTGCGTGTCCGACACGCTCTTGGCCGGTTTTTTTTTATTGGCGACATCGATATAATCTAAGAACGTTCTAAGTGATCCTCACAGCGCTGTCATGAATAGTTTTGCAGCAGAAGATATTTTGAATTATGCCGTCGAGGAGGAAAACGTAAATGTTGTACGAGTATTTTATTTTTGATCATAATCCAAAGTGATTGATTGCTTTTAGATTTTGGAAACCCCAATTAAATACTTTACTGCATTCACTTTATATCTAGAGTCGTCTAAAAATATCTATATAATATCGTAGTTAAATTCACCGAATTTTTTTTGACTCACCGTACAAAATAATCAAGTCATGTGATCGACTTAGTATGCATAGTTGAAATTTTTATACGAATTTCGAATAGTCATAGAGAAGTGTTGTTCAGAATTATTGGTGAAAAGTGGTTAAAAGGGAGTAATTATTCACAGTCACCTATAGGGCGTCCAGTACTACGTTTTAAGGACTCTTGCAAGCGAGACATGGCGAGTTTTGGAATTCCGATCGTTTGTTGGGAGAATCGGGCCGCAATGAGACCTGAATGGCGCCATGACATCAAGAAAGGGGTAGCGAGACATGACAAAGACTGGCTGGAAAATATAAAGCAGAAAAAGCTCCGTCGTGTCTTGTCTCCTCCAGCGGACTCAGGGTGGACTTGCGATCGGTGTGGCAGGATATGTCGGGCAGCAATAGGACTCTATAGTCATCGTCGTCGGTGTGGAGTCCCATCAACCTCCTAGCGCTGCAACTATCATCTTTGAAGATGCTGTGGCCAATGATGAAATAGTATAGAAGATAGATAGATAATAATGCGAAGCAAAAATCTAAGGGCCTTTATCCTGCACAACAAATTTATAAAAGCAGATATAAAATCAACGGGTATAAAACAATTACGATACCTCTATGGATGGATGAAGGAAAAAGAAAATCATAAATAAACGGACCCACGTATCGCTCGGGGCTTAAATTAATTTGGTTTAAATCACGGTATTTTTAAGGTAAATGTTTGGAAATATGGAACAAGGGAAAAAGGGACACCGTCTTGTCTTTCGAAAATTGCGCCCTATTTTTTGTCTCGAGTGTTCAGCTATTAAAGATATGACGAAGAAATATGAAGGTAAAAGACGAGCAATGGTAGCTCATGCCGCGACTCGGAAAGCGAAGTGTAGGGCGGCCTCCGGCTAGATGGAGTGACAATCTGCGAAAAGCCGTTGGTATAGAGTGGATGCGTCTAGCCGAAGACTGGGTGAAAAGGTTAAGGTTCGAATCCGAGCAAACACCTCTGGATTTTTCAAATATACAGGGTGTATATATGAACATTTGTTGATGGCACGTTTAGCGCAATGGTTTGAGCGCCAGTTAAGACGCAAGGGTCGCGGGCTCGATTCCCGCACCAACACAAATGCTTGTTTATGAAACAGATATTTGTATTGTGTCTGGGTGTTTGTGATTTCTTCGTTGTGTCTGGTTTTCATAGCACGTGGGGTAGTAGTTTGGTTAAAAGGAAATATTAATATGATATAGATAAGCGAAAAACTGACGTATTTTTATCGTGAAAAGTGAAACAGTCTTATAATCATTTAGAAATGCAAATAAATCACCTTTGTAGCAAAAGTGACCAGAATTTTCGTCAGTTACCAAAAATAACACTATGAATATGTTTTTTTTTGCTTGGGCATAATGGGCATAGCGCCTAAAAAGTCATTGTAGAGCCATGGGAATAAGCGCATTCGAAAGAGCAGAAAATTTTAAGTCCAATGGCGTATGTAACTTATTTTTGACTTATTCCCTATTTCCTTTTGACCGTCGATATGTTTTACATAAGACAGCAGTCGCTTCTTTATACTTACCAGACTCCAAAAATTGTTTAAAAAATTTCGCAAGATTATCACAGACTTACTGTTACTTCTTTGGAATTACCTATTATTACATATTAGATGCACCAGCCAGTCTATTGAAATACGAAGTCGACTGGCATGATTCCAGGAGCATGAAATGCCAGCTAAAGTCCAATTTTGTGATATTCTGAAGCAGATTTCTAAGTGATGGCTTAGCCAAGTCGGTTCCGCAAATATTTACATTTTAAACGCAACGAAAATTTCAACGAAACTACATAAATTGACTCCACATAAAAAATAAAAAAGTCATGAAAATCATTATCACAGTCGCCCATAACGAAGATGATTACTTTCACTGATGTTTTAGGTAGTAGCTACCGAGTCTTATGGTTTAGTGCTACCATCCAGATTATCGCTGCTCTTACGGCTTGTCCTATATCGGCATAAATATGGTTGGTCATATACTATATACTCACAAGATTTTTTTTCTCGTCACTGCTTCCTTCTCTTCTTTGAATGCCTTTTCAATCTTGAAGGTTGGCCACCAGTTTTTTGAACTTCCCTCTATCTTTCGCTCTAATCTTACTTCACCAATATATTTTCGTTTAGTAGAGTTTACTTAGTCAGTATTATTATCACAAAAATATTAGTTAGGTAGGTATGGTTAGAACAGTGACTGACCAAGAAACCTTGAAATTCTCGGGTGAGTTGTCCCATAACCTAATCATAGCTCACCAGATTATAAAAAAAGAAATTGTTGTATATCAATGATCAGTCCGATTTGTATGAAAAGTAAAAAAAAGACATAATTCGACCCATGTTTCTAAGAGAAAACTGTTCACTTACAGATCCTAAGTCGAGCTTAAAAAATGGAATAGTCATTAGAAATTCACCTTGTACATATATGAAAGTTGAGTTCTTCAAAACTATTTAACCCATTTACCCACTTGGCGTTTATTATCTTCAAAAACAAAGCGTAAGTATAACTCAAAATGTTAACCCTTAATCGCGGGGCAAAAAACAATAAATTGACGTCGTTTTGCAGCGCTGCAGTGCAATCATGCAACCGCCCCTAGACGCAAGAGTTATTGCCCGGGGGATATTACCAAACCACTCGAAAACACTAAAGATTAGGACAAAGGAATCTAAGTGATGTCAGTCACTTGAATGTTGACTTGGGTATAGAAGTACTATCAGCCTGTTTTAGAACTGCCCCTACTCAGAAACGTCAAGGCTTATAGGTAAGCTAAAAGGCGAAACACTTGCGCGATGTAATTGACCACCAGCGCCATCTGTTGGTGAGGTTTAAGTTAAGTCCCAAAACTATGAGACGGTGGGCCACTAGTACTACTTTAAAGCACGGTATTGGGTCTTTACAAGAACAACTTCCAGATTTTGGGCTGACACAGAAAATGTCTGAACAGAAAAACTCAGGTATGTACAAAATTTTGGCTCGACCCGGGGACCGAACCCGGGACCCCAAGGCAGTCGTCGCTTCAAAGTGGGACCCACTACCCACTGCGTCATCGAGGCAGTCTGGAAGATGGCAGTCTTTTACCGCCGTGTTTCGGAAAGCACATTCAACCGTTGATCCTGCACTCAATCCCCCTTCAGTCGTGTCACACTGGTATCCCATTGAATTAAGAGGGTAAGAGAATAAGGACTGCACCTGTATTTGCGCATACACTTTAGCACTATAACATATCCTGCGTAGGTAGGTAGCTGATCGTTAAGATCCGCCGCCGTAGCCGAACCGATTTGGAGGAACATATTGTGTCTCTACTGATTACAGTGACGTGTAGAACCGCTCGCTTCCATAATACACCCCCAGTTTATTGCAAAACCGGCAACTACCGGCAATTAAGTGTTGAAACTCAATTATAGCAACAACTTTGAAGAAAATGCTCGGTCTCATTCGCGCTTTAGGGAGCCGTAAAGTGGGTGTAGTGAGGGAAAAATACTTACCGACTTGAACCCTACTGGTGATTTATGAGGTTAATAAGTTCCCGGTGATAATACACAGCAAATGATTGCTACCGGGGATTTTAATAGCGAAATAGAAAGTAAGTATCAGCCTATACAAATTCCATTAATACAATAACTATTCATGAGTATATATTCCCTCGAAAACTGGAATCTACGGTTTTGATATCGCATGAAAACTTACAAATATGTAAGTTCGTGTTTTCTTTTTCGTTCAAATTCTCGTGTTTGTGATATTTATCGAAAATATCACAAACACGAGAATTTGGTGACCTAAGGTTTAGAAAAAAATAATGTTAGAAAGAAAACTCAATGATTTTTTGAAAATATAATATGTATTGCTATTATTAAGTATCTGAATCATTGTGCGATGGTTCAGATGCTGACTAATGAGCAAATTAATAAAAATAAAATGTAATATAATGTATTTAATCTAATTTAATTTGAAGAATGTAATAATAATGGATAATTATATAATGTGCCTACCTATGATAATAATGTAACTGTATGACTTTGTATGAGTTGAAATAAATTATTTCTATTCTATTCTATTGTATACTGTCCCTGTACTGTACACATAAAAAACACAGAAATCCTTCGATGACATATCATATTTAAAAAGTATTACGTCCGTTGTAATGTCATGTATGAAATCAGAACATTTTACGTACAAAATAAATTCATTGTGTACTTACGACAGCTTTTGATTGATTTAATGGAAACTCACGTCCCTTACCGAGGTGGCGTCAAACTGGTGCTCTTTAAATCAATTGTTTAAACAGCTACTGTACAGTCATGTTTTAATAAACAATTTATTATTTTTGATAAATAGTTTTGGCCCAACAATGGATGCATAAAGCTTACCGAATGGCAGCCAAGATTGTGGCGACGTCATGTTGGTAGTCCACCTGCCCGTTGGTCCGACGATAATTGTAAGGGTGGTGGGGAAACAGTTGATGAGGCTGGCTGGTGCCCGTAGGGAGCAACGTAATTAAGAAGAGGCCTATACTTAGCAGTGGGTGGATGTGGTCTGACATGATGATGATGGATGGATGCAAAAGACCGTGCGAAATGCCTTCATTTCGCAAGGTCTTTATACGGTCTTTTCCGGTAAACTGTATCTCCTTGATATAGTTGGAAAGCGGACCCTGGGCTCTGAACGCGTCTTGCTATCGTCATGCATTCGTCACACATTCGCTAAATGAGGCGCCGTGGACATTATCCCTTTTTTATAATATAAGAAGGCAAGCGAGCAAGCGGTTCACCTGATGGTAAGTGAGCACCGCCGCCCATGGACATCAGTTACACCAGAAGGAGTGCGGATGCGTTTTCGGCCTTTTAGGAAGGTATAGGCTCGCTTTCTTGTAGATTGTAATGCCTTAGTATAAAAGATGAACAAATTTCAAGCCAACTCGAGCTTCAAGCAACCATCGATTTGAAATGCCACCCACAAATAACTGCATCCCGAGCCAGCAAACATTTTTATAAATTACTGTGCACCCATTTCTCTAAGCCATTCAGCAGCAATAATAATATAAAACCATAAACATAATAAATACCTGCATGTGTATTGTAGAGAAATATACAAGAATAATGTATACTATAGCAATATATTTATTTGGCAGGGGACCGTAGACAGTGGCGTAATAAAGAAGAGACCTATACTCAGCAGTAGGTGGATGTGGGCTGATATGATGCACAGACTCAACAGACTAAAGACACAAATGATAGCGACAGCATCAACTTTAAACCAAGTCTACCTTAAGACCACGTTTTGTAATAAGGGGGAAATTAGTTTATAGCATTACATATGGTGATACAATATGAAGATACTATGGACTGAAACGAGTTTTCACCTCGATTTATTATGACACCGAATGAGGAATGATACGTCACGCTTTGTAACTCGCTTTAAGAGTGTAAAGTCGAGCTAGCGCCGCGACGTATGCATTTTATTTTTCTTAATCCTAAACCGACCCGAGACCGTGTCGATTCCTGGGTCGAGCAAAAGTATGTCGATTAAGTATGGTGATTAAAACTAATCCCATCGTCGTAGTAGTGATAACTTGATTTCTATGATGAAGATGTAAATGTTTACAGATACACCCTGTTTATTCACCACAACAAATAAAAGGCAAATTCTGACCGTAACTTTTCAACAGAATGTTAGGTACACTCAGAATGTTCTGCTGATTTTTCCACAAGTCAGATTCAACTTATAAGAGGTAGCCTGTTCAACGATATTATGCTAACTTATTTTCCCGCTTGGAGAACTCAAATATCTCCCTTGGCAGGATTATAAAAGTATGCAGGTTTAGCTTGTCTTTTTGGAAGGCTGGTTTATGCAGGCTGTATTTATAAACATTTACATCTTTTTAACCACCAACCAAAGTTTAAAAAAATGCGATGCAATTGACAAATGTTAAGAATGGTTAGTAGAACGCGTGATTAAAGGAACGTAAATGTTTTTGTTTCTTTTATTAAATGGGTTTGCACTTGACGTCATCTCACCTGATGGCGAGTGACAATAAGGTTTAAGATGTAGCGTGCTTTCCTAGAAGAAGCCTATTCACTCTCGACTTAAAGACACCCAAATAGTAGCTCTGTGAGCATACAGAAGCCGGCAAGTTGTTCCATTTCTTAGCAGTTCGTATTAAGAAAGAAGATGTAAAAATGTTTACAAATACACCGTGTCTAGTGCGATCTGTTACTAGACAGCTACTAACATTGTCTGCTCGTACGCGAGTCAAGCAATACAGTATACTTAATGTGCTTAACAAAGCGTCGCGTTAATTCACGTTTTAATATATTGTAGTCGTACGCCAGTAGCCTGACTAACTCGGCTCGGTTTTGCTGTATTATGTTACTGTAAAGCTCGAACTACGGTAAATTTTAAGATTTTTCAGTAAAACCTATGATTTAGGTACCTACCTGTGGGAAATATTCAAAATTTTAATGTCCATGGACCTGGTAAATCTTAGCATTTAAATTAAAGCATGGTAAATTAAAAAAAAAGACTGAAGCAGACGCATGAAAATTTACCAGCAGAGAAATTATTTTCGTCGATCTAGCGAAGTAAACAAACGAACTATAAAGTAAGTAAAGTTGCCACGTTAAAGGAAACTTGGACGGTAGTGGGTTCCACTCTTTAACCGTTCGCATTACAAAGGGATCTGGAAACTGTTTTGTGTAGGTCAAAAGAATATCGGCAACAAAGAGAAATTACTAATTTTATCATCATCATCAGCCTGTCTAGTCCACTGCTGGATAAAGGCCTCTCACAATATTCGCTAATCCGTCCGCTTGACTCCCTTTTTATTATGTACTAATGGCCCGCCCTCACTTCGTTTCGGAACAGTAGTTCCACTGTCTGCCAATAGATGGCGTTGAGCGTTAATTGCATCGCGCTAGTGTTTTTCGGTTTGTAGATCTCTAGAATTTATTTCTTTATAAATATTAAAGATTAAGAAGATACATTAGATAAGATAAGACACGAAAAATATTTAGACAAGTATTCCTTGATACCCGAGGGAGATGTTTGTAAGGACCAAAAGGAAAACAAGCCCAAAAAGTTTATAACTTGTACACCGCTCTATAATAGTTGCCATCGAGTTATGAAATAAGGCACTATGTATGCGAAACTTTGACGGCTTATATTGAACAATAATAATAAATAACAGAGACAAATGCTTCACAGCTGAGATGGAAAATACCCGGCCAAATATGTTCGTGGGTTGGGTTTGAGTTTCAAAAGTTTGCGGGGAAGTTTCAATGAAATACTACGGAATTGAAAGCGCTGTAGAGTATTAGAATGAAAAACTGTGCTTGATTCTTAAACATGACTAAGTATTGGATTGGACATAAGTATAGGCCCCCAATTATCGTAATATGACGGATATTGCATGAAAACCATACGTGTACCTATGTTTAAACATTTACATCTCTTGAACCACGTATTCCATTAACCATTTTGAACAACAATCGTTATATGACTTGTAGAAACTCCTAAAAAAAAAATTCGGCTTCCCCCTCAGACATAATTAACTTAACAAGATCAAGCGGAAACACGACATAAGTGCTTTTGCGGCGTGATTTTGCTAGGTGGATGGTCACTTACCGTGGCCAAAGCCTACCACCGCCGGTAGTGCTGAGCCTTTTGTGCTACTTAGGGGACAGTGTGGAAATGTAAAGCCCACGGGTACGCTCAGCTTTCATCATCATCATCAGCCTATAGCTTGATCCCACTGCAGAGTATAGACCACTTCCTGTGCTCGCCATTTACAACAGTCCTGTGCCAGCGTCATTCAGATCTTTCTCACCACTCTGTAAGTGTCTTCAGCTCATTTTGTTAATGGACATCCTCTGCTTCTTTCACCTTGAGTGACGCCAGTGTGTTACAGATTGGATCTACCTTCCATATGATGCGCCTACCCACTGCCCTTTGAGTGACATGACGCGTTTCTCAATTTTCTCCAACTTGAACCGCAGTCTTATTTCCGTATTGAGAATGCGGTCCTGAAGCTTGATGCCTAATATGAACCTCTCCACGCTTTTTTTGTGATAGGTAGCAGACGAGCAGGTGGATCACCTGATAGTAAGCAATGCCGCCAGCCATAGACACCTGCAACACCAGTGGAGTCACAAGTGCGCTGCCAACCTTTTATCCCCCCCCCCCCCCCCCCTACTATCCTCGCTATCGAAAACTATCGCTTTGTCTCTTTCATTGTGGCGCATTTGAAAGAGACAGAGCAATAGTTTACGTTAAGTATGTCAGTTTTAGATGTCAACTCATGGTAGCGCTACAGTACCCTCACTTACTCGAAACACAACACAGGGGCTGCTTCACGGTTTTCTGTGAGGCAGTGGTATCGCTCCGGTCGAGCCGGCCTATTCATGCCGAAGCTCCGACTCCTCTCCGACTCTCCTACAATTAAGCTGACACTTGGCTTTGTCTCCCAAAATAATGATTGAAAAATGATGAGCGAGGGACTACTGCATCTTTTTGGAATTCAGCTAACCGCCAATAGTTAACGTAGTAGTCAAACTGGAACCAATCAGACTCCGAGACACACTTAACCCTCGTCGCCATCTCAAATTTCGTGATGCGCTCTAAATTTTTAATCGCAGTTAAAAATTGTACTTTCGCAAAACCGCAGTTTAATTAGTGAGCTGACTCATAACGGAAAATTAAAAGTTTTTCGCCTGTTTTCTGGCGAAATAATGACACGACCGTCTGAAGGCAGGCACAATAAACTTTTGACTTCATTAAGCGAGCATCCTTGGTTACGATTCTTTAAATGTTCGCGTTTTAAGAACATTTAGAATTTAAATTTTTGTTAATTTTGAGGCTGAGTTGCGAGTTTCCATGTGCAACCGAGTTATAAAAAAGATTTTTTAGAATTTGTTTCAAGCTAAATAAGAAAACTGTGTAATGGTTTTAATTTTTGTTTTTCTCAAGGGAAACCATCATGGCTTTCACCTTGTTACATGTAGGTGACAAGATGATGTTTGGCACTCTACCTAACCAAAACACGCTGAGATTCGGTCGGATACCCCACAGGATTGGCCGTACCGCTAATCGCGCCACTCTACGCTAATTAGTTAAGTATTTATTTGGCGTAATGCAGCCCTCCACTTTACGCCTATTATTTGGCGTAATGCAGACACTTCAGTCTTAATGCCTACTGCCCGGTGAAAACTTCGACCATTGGAACAATATTATATTTTTTCCATTCAGGTATTTGTTATTGTTCAATGCTATTTTGTGTATTTGTTGATGCGCCTTTGAATTTGTTATTTTTTTTTGTGTAGTTTCAGCCTGTATATGTTGTAGGTACTGTAGCCTTACCATGAGTTTGGAATAATATCCTCGCTATCGAAAACTATCGCTTTGTCTCTTTAATTGTGATGCATTTGAAAGAGACAGAGCAATAGTTTACGTTATGTCAGTTTTAGATGTCAACTCATGGTAGCGCTACTGTTGTGTCGTGTGCGAACAAATGAATGTCTTTATCTTAGCATAGTTAAGTAGCGATGACTTGATTTCTATAATGAAGGCCTTTGCCCTGTAATAAGTCAGTAGGTACCTACATAGGCTGCTACTTACTTTCCCAAACCCTATGAGGACGTCGCAAAAACTACAAACATCATCAATAAACTACGGATTACGGTCCCGTACAAGTTCCGAAGCTAATTTCGACTGGCAAATTGAATTCGTAGTGACCAGAAGCGCAACTCGGAAGTTATGTCGAATAGTTTTTCACTTTTTCGACGGCTCTGATTGGCGGTTGTGTTGTGATTCTGTTTTTTCTGCGAGTTGGTAGGATTTCTTTTGTTTTTTGAGTCCTGTTTTTAAAGCTAAATGAAATCGCCTAAACCATGTTTCTCAAATCCCCTTGACAATTCACAAAGCTTTTGTAGGGGGGTCGCCTGGAGTCGGATAGGTTGAAAAGAACTAGGTACTTTAGTAAATAAATAAATGCGCCAGACAATCACACCAATCAACCTGGTCTCAAACTAGGGCAACCCCTGTACTATGAGTACCAGGTGACGATAATTAACTAGGGCGTCAACCTAAAACACCCAAACCCAAGAAAACTTAGAAAATGTAGTTTCCTAATTGACTTGACCGAGAATCGAACCGGGAACTTTCGCGCTTCGAACGAACACCTTAGCTACTGCGCCGTTAAAGATTTACTAAATCATTAGTCAGTAGAACAAGAGGATATTCTACTTTCTAATAACTACAGCCATTTTTTTCAGATTTGTATTTTGTGCAATAAATCATAACTATCTCTTTATAGTACAACAAAATGTACGCCCCATTTAGAATTAAGATATAAAATCTCATGCAATATGAAACGTTCCAATTTCACAACAGTAAACATACACAGACGAAATCCTTACCGACCCCGGCAGGAAAGAAATTAACTACTCGTTGCTGCTTTTCGCAAAATGGCCACCTCCTCAACATCTGCGCTGGGTTCTTTATAGTAACCTCTCAAAGACGGTACCTTTCAGCTTTACCTCCAGTTGGCGACATGTTGAAAGACCCAGATTTACCTCGCGCATCAACGCCATCTTGGTTTTCCTATTTTAAAATTTAAGTTTTTATTTCTTTTTTTTTTGGTTGTAGTTTTATTTTAAAATGTTAATGCAATATAAATATACCAAATTCGACCAATCTTCGTCCAAGGTATGGTATTGATCAAACGTTCCGATTCGTATGGAATGACGCCTTATATGGTATAAAGCTGTCAAGATTATCTGAATTTATGGATATTTAAATAGGTATTGAATTTATATCTCGATTTGATTCGATCGTTTTTTATGTGATAGGTAGCAGACGAGCAGACAGATCCCATAATAGCAAACGATGCTGCCGTCCATAGACATCTGCATCACCAGTAGTCACAATTGCACTGCCAGCATTTAACCTCCATTCCCCAATTCGGCCTCCGCAAGCCGACTCACTCACACTCACTCGACGAAACACAGCGAAGGCACGCCTTTCTTCTGTGAGGCCGTGGTATCACTCCGGTCGAGCTGGCCTATTGATACCGAAGCTTGGCTCTCCCACGGTTAATTCTCCATCGAGATCAATCGAGAGCAGAGAAATTCAATCGACTTGATTATTTTGACTTGGTGTGATATTTACTTTACAAAGATCATGCTACGCGTAGTCCCCGCTATGTGCTATTCACCTGACTTCGCCCACGTTTACGCCCCGTACCTCCATTGTTATTTGAACCTATTTCTAGACCCTGTCCGCTTCGCCGGCGTAATCGTCTTGACAGGCTTTATGTACCGCCTTTCAGTTACTCCGAGTCTCGAGGATAAAGAGATATTCATTTTCTTGCGCGAAAATATTTTTATGTCAAACTTTCCTGACATTGGCACAGTAAGGTAGCAAAGGTAACAAAATAGGTATGTTATTTTCTTCTACCAAATGAAAGGAAAAACAAACTGGATTAATAGATCGAAAGCCACGCTTCGGCATGAATTTGCCGGTTCGACCGAATCGTTACCATGGCCTTACAGAAAACCCAACATGAAATCACGCCACAATGTTTCGCCGTGTGAGTGAGGGCACCGGAGTCCCAATTTAATGAAAGTTGGCGCTTCAAAAGAAAGAACTTATATTCCTTAAACGGTTGCGAAGGTCAAACGGCAGTCGCTTTACTGTAATTAACAGACTCCACAATACCTGAATCATGGTCTAAGCACACCATGGGCAAAGATCTGGTTCGCCACTAAGAAAATAGACTAAAATCAAATCAGAATGACAAATTTAAAGGCTTCAGTAGGCCTAACATGCGTAGCGCGACAAAATTTTATTGACTCTCGTTCGCGAGAGCGCATCCTTCTATCCTGCTCATCGCTCAGTCAGGTGAGCGAGAAGCAACTTGCGCCGACACAATACGAGTGTCGACAAATTATCTCGCGGCGCGCATGTTAGCCCGGCTGGAAATACAATCATACGTTGCCAGTGAGTTGTAACTACTACGTAAAGAGAAGCTAGCCATTTAAAAAAAAGTGTCGCGAAGGAAGCGGTGGGGGACAGCCGTGGGGGAGAGAGCGAGTAACTAAGTTGTTGCCGACCGACAACAACTCATGGCGCAATAAACTGTTTTTTTATGATGTAGGTGACAGACGAGCCGATGGATCACCTGATGGTAAGATTACTGTTGCCCATGGACACCTGCAACACCAGTGTGTTTTTGCGCCACGAGTTGAAAAACTATTTTTCTTATGTACCTATATAGAATAGAAGAATAGATTTTATTTTATAGGTGGCAGACGAGCCGACGGATCACCAGATGTTAAGCGATAACCGCCGCCCATGGAAACCTATAACACCAGTGGTTTCATAAGTACGCTGCTTAGGTAAGCAATAAACTAAGCGACCTAGGTAGTTCGCTTGGTTTACTGCGGCGGTTCTATACGCTAGCAATATTAGTTCAAAGTACGTTACTCTTTTTATAAACCCGCCATGAGCTCGGCTGTTTGAAATTCCCCAAAAATCTAACCACACAGCGCCCGCAAACATTGCCTCGCATCTCTGTTAGTGCAGCCCCGGACTCAGGATTACACAACATTCAATAACTCGTAGGAAATTGCGTCATATCGCCGGCGTCCCGTGGGACGCAGCGCGTGCGCGAGCTAGCGCAACAGCGCAGGGGATTACAGTGAAACCTTGGTGGAAAACTGTTTGTTACCCACAAAGGCGGCGCTTACACTGACGCGGAGTGGAGGGAAATCCACCAACAGGGAAGAAGTCTACTCTTTGAGAAGTGGAGTTTTTATGTAGTTATATTGAAACTGTTTGTTACCAACAAAGGGTGCGTTTACACTGAAGCGGGGTAGAGTGGTTTGAAATCTACAAACAGAAGAAGTTGACTTGAGGAGCGAAGGAAGAAGAAGAAAGACAAACATACAGACAGATACACTTTCCCATTTATAATATTAGTATGGCTCTAGTTCTAGGTTCTAGTTTCGGGGGGAACAAGAACCCTTTCTTTGGGAACTGGTTAGGTTAGGTCCAAGAAAAAAAAACGATCGATAAAAGAACAATTACGTAATAGACAGATTCATAGTCATAGATAGCTTGCTTGTTGAACCTCGTCTATGCTATTGGTGGATTTCTCTAAAGCAGACACAGCGATGTGTACTTATCCTTAACGTCTACGTGTGTTTTTAAATCAAAAAAATATTTTTAAGTGACAATTTTCTAAACAACATCACACACATGACACACTGCTCCTCACTTCGCTGTGATTTAAAAAGGTTGATAGCTCAAGGAATGTTGACGAAAGTATCCGGAAAAGGTCCAGAGGTAGGGATTGATCAACTTGTCCCGATGTTTGTGTTAGTTCGGACGAAGTTGTGAATGAAAGCCGGGTTGATTTGTTTGTGAAATGAGGATTAAGAGAAAGGAATTTGATAGCATTCGAAATGTTTTCGACTGTGTTTGGAAATAGAAGTCTTTTGTTTATGTGATACGAGTAGGTGACAAAAGAAGCTTTTTTTTTTCGACTTCATACAAAAAACAATTAACGTTACCGACTTGATAATGAAGTTGACTTACCAATCATTACGAGATGTAAGTATTTATAAAACTGTACCTATAATTTTTTTCTCAACATTGAAATTTACCTGAAATTAAAGAGTATTTTGATACCCACAGTAACCGAAGCCGTAAAGTCCTTGAATGTAGACCGCGACTCGGTAATCGTAGTGTTAGCCGCCCTGCGACAAGATGGGATTCGAAGGCTGGCTGGCGTGGGCTGGATGAGAGTCGCCGAAAATCGGGAGCGGTGGCGTGCATTAGGGGAGACCTATGTCCAGCAGTAGACGAGTGTGGGTTGCTGATGAGTAACAGAACATTTTTATGTTCTATAGAACAGGTTTAAATAAAAGTTATTGTCTAGCCTAACCTGTCTGCCTATATGTTGCCTATAGGTAACATAATAGGTATGTAGGCTATAATTTCATTATAATTTAGTGGCTCTCGAATTTCCCACGAGGCGCTACAGGCGTCTTCTAGTAATGACATAAAACTAACCTCTTTCTAATAAAAATTTTCTAAAAAACAAAGAACATTTTGTTAATATAAATATAAGTACTCACATATTGAGACTGCTCAACTTATGAAGGGTGTATTTGTAAACATTTAAGTACATCTCCTTGACAACGTATTCTATGAACAATTTCTAAACAACATTAATAATAATAATAATAAAATCATTTATTTTCTCTCCACAAAAATTGGTCTCAAATAGGTACAGTGTGACTTAATGCTAGTTGTACATATAACTATGTTATTTATGACCTGTATCGTTGTGAGAGACTGGTGCCTGGAGAAGGTTTTGAAGAAAACCTGTAGGACAGGTCACCAGGGCCCTCCCGCGGATAAAAGACAAAGACAACGAGATGTTGACGCAATTGCATCTAGGTTCTATGAGCAGTAAGTAACAAGTACAGGCAGCCTCGTAGAAAGGTTGCAAATTATGTCTAAAGTTTTATTAAATACTAGGGTGTGTGTGTGTACTGTGGGTTGTGTGCGTATGTCCATATGTGAGTGAGTATGTGCATATTTGTGTATGTGTGTAAGCGAGTGAATGAAGGATGTTAGCTATTTTTATTAATTAGGTAGGAATATCCAGAATCTTTTCGGTCTCTTGGTAATTTAGGGACTTAAGGTATGCCATAATTTTCTTTTTACATTTATATTTGTTAAGTGCGTACAGATTAAGAATTTTATTAAAGGAGGAAGTGATCTCTGGGCCCAAAGTTATCAAGATGAAAAGCATCCTCAAAAATCGGTTATATTTTTGTAAAGAAACCCACAAAATACTAGACCATTTTACAATCCAGAATATTAGAAAACTTAAAAACATCGTATTAAACTAACTATCGATATAAAACGAATTTGATGACAACATAATAATCGTTAAAATGTATGAAAATCGTGTAAGAAATTGATAATCGATATTGTACTAATCTATGAAGTACTCGGACTAATTAGAACTCTTCGGAGTTGAAGTATTTTTCTTTTTCATAAAGAAAAATTGATTTGACAATTGTCAATAAAACGTTTGTCAAGAAAAGATGGATTTCATGTTTTTCAGCGATATAATGTTATTAATTTCAACGTTATGGATGGCTTTTTATCACGGAGATAAATTATACAATTGGATATAATTTTGGGCTATGACCGTATAAGTACCTACCTATACTTATCTATTATAGGTAAGTACCTTCTTAACCTCACTTTTACTATTAATTCAAAAATCTCGATTCCTGGATAGCCTAGTTTTCCTAAAATGTTTGTGGCGAATTGTTATTATGAATCTTTCATAATAAGGCATCTTTGATTTGTATAACACTTGAGCCCACAAATATATTAAACCGGTTTCGGTTTCCTTTGTTGTAAAGGTGTGGACCAAGAAAGACAAATGTTTTTTGACAAAGTGCGGTATTTCTTTTTTTGGAAAAGCACACGGCATGCCTCCTACGTTTCCCCTCTATGCTACATGGATTGTAGGTTAGCTGGGCATGTTGTTTGGTAATAGTATGAAGAATAAACGATTGCCTGATAGTGAGAATGTTCCAGTATTTATATAGATCGAACGTAGGTGAGCGGAATGGAAAGCCTGCACCGACTTTTAGTATTGCTCGATGAGCTCTCTCAGCTTCGATGAGAAAAGTTTTGGCTGAGCCGCCCCAAGCTATTATGCAATAGTCTATGAGTGACTGACAGAGAGAAAAAAACACCATTCTGATGACGTTGCGGTCAGCCACATCCCTGAGACGTTTGAATAAGTAGATTAATTTACGCAATCTCGAAACCAAAGCTTCAATGTGTTCTTTAAAGCTGAGAGTACGATCTATAAGGAGTCCCAGGTACTTTGTGCTATCAGTTTCAGATAATTGAGAACACTTACAATTCGTTTGGTTGTTGCAGTCGGAAATGTGGGCTTTAATGGTCAAGGATGAAGGAGGACGCTGGTTACGCTGGTTACGCTGGGACATTGTTTAATTACTTTTTGAAATTGCATAAAAAAATTACAAGTTTACACGTATTATATAGTCTGCGGCATGAAACAATAGCGATGACCTTGAGTGCGCAGAAACCAATTTTAGTAGAAGTTTTAATAGTAGTCTTTTTGCAATTCTTTTATGCCGCCAGTACAAGGTCACGCGACTTGGAAATTTTAGATGGGAAGTTGAAAAATTTTTCGACGAATTTTCAAAAGTAAACATTGCACCACCCACATCACCCGGACTGTGGAAGGTTGTGGGTTCGAGTCCCACCTGAACCCTCCGAGGATTTTTTTAAGTGCAATATTTACTTAAGAATAAATTGCAAGGAATTGCTATACCAAAAATAAGAATTTTCAAAAGTCATAGAGCAAATGTTGTTCAGAATAGTTGGTAGAATACTTGGTTAAAGGGACGAAAATGTTCACAGATACAGCCTGTATATCAAATAATATTTCTCTTCAAATTATTTTTGCTATCGCATTGTCGCAACTACTCTTGCCGTATTTCCGCATATTCCCTCGAGAGGAAAGGTGTTCACGACGAAAAGGGTTGCTTTATCTCTACTTAGCCAGTCTTTAGCCACGGGCTTTTGTATCGATTCCGTTTTCTCGGTATTTTCAATATGACACTTTCGTTTTTTGGAGCATTTTCCTTCAAGGAAAAAGTTGTGTAATTCGAACATCTCTCTAAACAATGTTAACGCGCCATTACAAGTAGGTATAGTCTGCGGCACGAAACAGTAATTATGACCTTGAGTGCGCAGAAACCAATTTTAATAGAAAGTCTTATTTTTTACAAGTGCGCAAAATAACGGTCATCAATACTCTTTCGTGCCGCCAGCTGTAGTTACTTGCATTGGATTCAGCGCATATTAGTTATAGTTAATGGTTTGCCTTAGAGCAGATTCGATTCCCGGTCACTAGAAGACTAGACCGAGCATGCAGCTTTTGGCTAAACAAACGATCATCGCATTCTACGGATATGTGATAGGTGGCAGACGAGCAGACAGATCACCTGATGGTAAGCGACCGCCACCGCTAATAGACACCTGCAACACCAGTAGAGTCACAAGTGCGCTGCCAAACTTTTCCCCCCAACCCATTTTCCCCCCAATGGTCCTGTACCTATTATATTTTAATACGAATCTCCAAACCGAAAAAGTACAGTCAGCAAAATGCACAAATCCCACTATCAGCAGCCATTTTAGTCACTCAATAGTATTAGAACTACCCAATTAGTGTAAAAGAAAAGAATTGTAAAAAGACTTCATTAGTGCGAGTAACGATGAAAAAAGTGGGAATACTCCAGCTGTTGTCATCGTGTGAAACTCAACTGTGTATGTTCAGTTTTAAGGTTAAAATTCGGATGGATTTTTTTGACATTGTCGATTGTGACATATTTGTTTCGGCAATTTATTAGTGTTTGTGTCAATCTGTTTAAATACAGGGTGGTAATTTGTTTGCCGATTGAATAAACGTTTATGGAGGCATTATGCTGGATGTTGTTTGCGTTCATAAATCGGTTTACTAATTCATTTTGAAACTGTGTTTTGGATTTTGGATGCAATGAATCAATTTGATTTTTGGACGATGCAATGATAGTTCAATGGATTTTTTTTTATAGTATAGGTAGCAGACGAGCAGGCGGATCACCTGATGGTAAGCAATTGCCGCCGCTCATGGACACTTGCAACACCAGTGGAGTTACAAGTGCGCTGCCAACCTTTTACCCCCTTCCCCCCCGGGTGGGCATCCAGTGCCCTCACTCACTCGGCAAAAAACAGCACAGGGGCTGCTTCACGCCGGTTTTCTGTGAGGCAGTGGTATCACTCCGGTCGAGCCGGCCCATTCATGCCGAAGCGTGGCTCTCCCACAGTTAAAAAAGTTTAGGATTATTTGTAGCTTGTAACAACTTGCTTGTGCTTTTGACTTTACTTTAAATTATTAAAACGGGAATTAACGCGACGTTTATTTTTAAGTACTTTGTATGTAGGTACTTACTGCTTGACGTTTCGGCTACGTTGCAGCAGCCGTGGTCACAAGCGAACTGGCGGTGCACGGCGTCGTCTGCTAGGGCCCGCCAGTTCGCTTGTGACCACGGCTGCTGCAACGTAGCCGAAACGTCAAGCAGTAAGTACATACAATGTACTTAAAAATAAACGTCGCGTTAATTCCCGTTTTAATAATTTATAGTTATAATGCAACGCGAAAATCTAAAAAACTATTTTACTTTACTTTATCAAACTAGTGGCCCGCCCTCACTTCGTTTCGGGACACTGTAGTTCCATGGTCTACCGATAGATGGCGTTGGGCCTGTATTGCATCGCCCTATCGTTTCACCTTTTCGGGTTCTAAGTATTATATATTAAGTTTTATTGATGTGTATACTTAGAATTTATCTCTTTATAATTAGTATAGAAGATAGTTATAGATAGATAAGTAGAAGATTTATCAATATCTACCATCCTTTTGCTTTCCTTCTCATTTCCAACTTTTCGAAGGAGTCATTTTTAATGATAAAGTGATTAAAAATGAATAGAAATTTGTTCTTAAAGGGCTCTAATGTTATCGCGGACTTAAACTCCCTGAGGTTGGTTTGAACTTCCATTTATCTTATGTACCTACTTACCAAAAGTTTAATCGTTAGGCGAGTTTTTTGCCTTGAAAAATAACTTTTTGCTAAATCAGACTGCGTTACATTTTTAAAGGAAACTCAATCTTTTTTTATGTTATAGGAGGCAGTGGCAGACGAGCAGAAGCATCACCTGATGGTAAGCGACTGCCGCCACCCATAGACACCTGCAACACCAGTAGAGTCCCACAGTGCGGTGCCAACCTTTAAACCCCCCTCTTCCCCCCAACTGGGCCTCTGGTCCCTAACTCAAATGACGAAACAAACACAGGCTTCCATGGTCTACCGATAGATGGCGTTAGGCCTGTATTGCATCGCGCTATCGTTTCACTTTTTCGGGTTCAAAGTATTATATATTAAGTTTTATTGATGTGTATACTTAGAATTTATCTCTTTATAATTAGTATAGAAGATAGTTATAGATAGATAAGTAGAAGATTTATCAATATCTACCATCCTTTTGCTTTCCTTCTCATTTGCAACTTTTCGAAGGAGTCATTTTTAATGATAAAGTGATTAAAAATGAATAGAAATTCGTTCTTAAAGGGCTCTAATGTTATCGCGGACTTAAACTCCCTGAGGTTGGTTTGAACTTCCATTTATCTTATGTACTTACCAAAAGTTTAATCGTTAGGCGAGTTTTTTGCCTTGAAAAATAACTTTTTGCTAAATCAGACTGCGTTACATTTTTAAAGGAAACTCATCTTTTTTTTATGTTATAGGTAGGCAGTGGCAGACGAGCAGAAGCATCACCTGATGGTAAGCGACTGCCGCCACCCATAGACACCTGCAACACCAGTAGAGTCCCAAGTGCGGTGCCAACCTTTAACCCCTCTTCCCCCCAACTGGGCCTCTGGTCCCTTACTCAAACGACGAAACAACGCAGCTGCTTCACGCCGGTCTTCTGCGAGGCTGTGGTATCATTTCGATCGAGCCGTTCTATTCATGCCGAAGCGTGTCTCTCCCACGGTCAATACTTCCATCGTTATGCAACATACAGTATTTCAATCAGGGTTATGTTTTCCCTGTTTTCAACACTATAACTATACTCTGGTTTTTAATCATGTGTAGTTAACTGACATATCTTTTCAGATGTGTCAGTTTACTACACATGATTATGAACCAGAGTATAGCTTTTTTTTTGTCTTAACACAGCACTTTCATAACTTTCAAAAGCATTAGGTACTTAAGTTACATTTTAAGAAAGACTAGTTTCTAAAAATATTCCAGTTTCTCTAATGTACTCGCATTAATGCTAAAAAAATCGCTATTGACTTTTACCTCCAACCGTTTAAAATACTCTGAAAGTGTTTTTAGTCTACAATATTAAAGGTTAAAATACTTAAAGTAACCTTTTCATAATATGATTAATGAATTTCACCTAAAGGTTATATTTTTAGACTTAAGATGCGATAAACGTTGAAGATTTTTTAAATATTTTTAGGGAATTTGCAGATTTTAAAGCAAAAGCATCAGTCAATCTACTTACTTTAGTTAAGTATATGAAAATTAACATCGTGGTAGAGATAATCGCATGGTAGAGATAATGTGTGGACGGTACGACGCAAAGTGTATGTTAAAACATATCTTATAGCTGTAACCCGCGACTTCGTCCGCGTAAATAGTATTTTTGGGTAGCATTTTTAATTATTTAATCTTTTTTACCCCCTCTCCCCTTTACCCCTTACAACCCTCTTTCTCAGGGTCTAGACCATCTGTATACCAAATTTCATTCCAATCCGTTCAGTAGTTTTGGCATGAATGAGTAACAAACAGACAAAGTTACTTTCGCATTTAGTACTATTAGTTAGGAACTTAGGAAGTTAGGATACAATAGCAAGCAGTTCATCATCAGCAGCCCACACTCGTCCACTGCTGGGCATAGGTCACCCCTAATGCACGCCACCGCTCCCGATTTTCGGCCACTCTCATCCAGCGCACACCAGCCAGCCTTTCGAATATCATCATCCCATCTTGTCGCAGGGCGTCCACACTACGCTTACCGATTCGCGGTAGCAAGCAGTTAATAGTATCTTGTTCATTACACTGTCCAAATTCCTCAGTTAATTACAAAGTAGCATACCGCAACGTGACCCTGCTCGTCAGTATGTGGTCGATTTATCTTCACTTGTGTGCTGCAATTTCGCCCCTATTAGTGCTTGCTGACACATGGACCACAAATCTAGCTTCTACTATACGGATCGCATAGTTTGCGATTGTCGGCATGTGTGTACGTAAATGTTGCCGTGCTAAGAGGTGAATTATTTACCTAGTGTGGTTTAAGGCTATTATAGCGACACTAGAATCAAGTTAAATATTGTTAAATGATCATTAATAAATAAGGCTATCTGCGCAAAAGTGGTGTAAGCCTAGACTTTAAGAGTTTATAAATGGGTATGAATGTTAAAGAGTGGAGGAACATAAAGAATCTACCAACATTCTTATATCTGAGACATAAGCGCTATTTTTGTATTAGAAAGGTCAACTTGACCTGAAGCCGTCTGTACTTAAAACTTATATTGGCTTGAAGTCTAATAAAGTTTAATTTCCTCGGAAGCGATATAAATTCAACTTAATTTGCCGTTTATTAAGGCGACGGGTAAGGTACACTAGCGACGCCAATTGATTTAAATTAACTACTAAACCGATTCTATTTTTAACAATTTCGAATATCCTTCCTCTTGAAAAAGACTTATATTTTTTATTCAATAGTTGTGCTATCGATGTTGAATCAATTGTCAACTCAAAATTTTGATCTAACTTCAAAAGTCAAAAGCCGCTTTTCGGTTCTGAGCTACCTCCTGCCAGTTATCAGCCTGGAGTCCATGCAAATCTTTATTTATTTATTTATTAAATTGCACATGTTACATTTTGCAGTCTTAAAGCTAACCATTTCGTCTCTCCAGCAGTTCTTTGTTGCAGTTGGACGGCCAACTGGCCATCGAACCTAATATCATCGGAGGAACTAAAGCGCATAGACTTTGCTGGCTCGGCAACCTCGAGAGAATACAAACAAACATTTATTTGCTAAAATACATGTGATACAGAAAGGTCTTAAGGAATGGGAGAAGATCATGCGGCAAAAAAGTATACTTACTAACTTACTACCCTGGCTCAGCGACCCGAAGTGGATCTTGGCCTCCGACACGAGAATTCGCCACTCCGCTCTATTCTCAGCCACCTCTTGCCAATCCGGCATTTGAAGGTGACCAAGATCCTTCTTCACCTGGGCCATCCAGCGATATCTGGCAAAAAATAATAGCTAACAATTTAAATCTATTGGTGTCGCTAGTGCGCCTCACCCGTGGCCTTAAGTCGGCGGTCTACGCAACGAAAACGAACCTGAACAGACGTCTGATTAAAAACCAAGCTCTAAGGTAGGTACAGTCAACAGCAAAAGTAGATGGTCAAAATCAAAAACTCTATACTCAGTTCGCGTCAGAACTGGATGGTGTCAAATTCATACAGTTCTGACGCAAACTCCGTATAGCCTCAAAGTGATTCATACAGTTCTGACGCGAACTCCGCTCAATAGTGAGTATAGAGTTTTTGATTTTGATCATCTACTTTTGCTGTTGACTGTACGGTTATGCCGACTAACTAGTGACGTGCGTGACTGGTTCGATAGTATATCCGGTAGGGGTAAATATACTATCTATATAGGGGTACTATATAGGGGTAGATGATTAGGAAAATACCACCACACACACCTCACAGAAGCCCAGCGTGAAGCAGCGCCTGCGCTGTGTTTTCGCCGGGTGAGTGAGGGTACAGGAGGCCCAGTTGGGGGGAAAGGGGGTTAAATGTTGGCAGCGCACGTCTTGTGACTCTGCTGGTGTTGCAGGTGTCTATGGGCGGCGGTAATCGTTTACCATCAGGTGATCCGTTTGCTCGTCTACCACCTTTCACACAAAAAGAATTGGACTTGAAAAACTGTATGTTGCAAATGCTCATTGTTGCCTTAACGCGCCGAAGCTATGTCACACGGATGAATCAAAAATAAGGACCCAGGCGAATGAATCAAAAATAGCTCTCCTCGTCGCTATTTCACCCTACTTAACGTAGTACCCCCGAGAGGCTTTAAATTTAACTCAAGACTAAGTTCAACGTCCTGTACCTCTCATATTACACGACCTATTTTCTGAACAAATAATCAAGTTTGTGTACACGTAGGTACGGAATTGGGACGTAATCTAGCCGGGGTGGTACTATTGGTTAGTAAATCGGCAAGTTGTCGCTTCATACTCGAACGCACGCTCAATGTGAGTTTTTGGAAATCAAAAGTCCGATTATGGGGTTACCTAGAGACGACTGTGACTGTCAACAACGCATGGGTTACATTTGGACGTATGACATCACACAAAATTACGAATTATATAAAACAACCAATGTCGTAAAAGTTGGACCTGACGTGTACGTAACGCTATCTATCGAATTTCATTTACAAACCGTCCATTGAGACGCCATTTTGAGATGAGTCGCCTTGAGAAAGGTATGCCGGTACTAGGTATATCAAAAAAGAAAGAGAGCGCGTGGTGTTTATTGCCTACACCTTACAATTATTTTCCCAGAGAAGGGCACGATTCGACAAGACTGACAGATTTTTATAATAGTCGTCTTGTTGCGGACAAAATTCAATAATTTTATTAGTATACATAGGTAGGTACAGGTACATAGGCAGGTTTGCAGTCGTTACGGACTGCTAAAAATGTTCATAGGACATTCTCATAAAAATGTTATCACAGTGGTAGTCAACCTATAGACCTTTAAAATTGACATCAGAATATAAGATTTAATGAATACTTACTAATATAATTTAAAATGCAACATTTAAAGATTCTTATTATGTTTTCTTATGAATATGGATTTTGAGACTGCCACAGTAGTGACATTTCAATTAAAATGGCCAACCTTAGATGATTTCGATACTTGGGGTCGATGTAGATATGTGCTGTTGGCTGATTTTCACACATTCTCAGGCGAGTTCAAATCGAGAACCATCAATAAGGTCCTATAGGAACGAGTAGGTAGCCAGCAGGAAGAAGTTGGCAAATCAATTTGAAAGTTGAGCCAATCCTCTCTCGGCCTATTTGAGCTGTAATTTACTCCTTCACTTATAGATCTTCCAGACGTTATTCGTGACAATAGTACTTAGGAAATTAAAGTTTTGTACAGAAGTAGGAGTGCTTTACTTTTGATGTTGAGTTGTTTTGCTGTTGGGGACGGGAATCGAGAAATGAGTTTTTGCTTACTGATGTACCTACTCCCTTGACTCGGTAAGCGTAGTGTTGGACGCCCTGCGACAAGATGGGATGATGACATTCAAAGGCTGGCTGGTGTGGGCTGGATGAGAGTGGCCGAAAATCGGAAGCGGTGGCGTGCATTAAGGGAGACCTATGTCGAGCCTGGGACGAGTGTGGGTTGCTGATGATGATGACGATAATTATTAGGTACCTACTTGTGCACTTTCCGGGAAATATACTATGTTTTTATGTGGTAGAAAGCGAACAAGCTGACAGATCAGCAGATGGTAAGTGCTGACCATGGGCACACGTGCGCTGGCAACTTTTAACCCTTTAACCTTTTATCTTACAAAGTTGGTATCTATCAAAATATGACAGCATCAGAGGGGCTACATATTTAAATGAACAACAAACCGTAAACTAAAAGGGAAAATGTCTCGCGAAGCGTATCACAGCATTCTGTGACGTGTACATAGCACGGTGCAGCTTATACGTCCCAAACACGCAAAAAGCTTAACTATTTAGAGTTGATATGCGATGTATGCGGGGCCACGAAGTGTAGAGTACAGCGGCCTATAACTCTGGAGCATGCATGTCCGACCGCGCTGGATATGGCATTTTGATTTACTACCTGTCTACCTTGAAAAAGAGGTATTTAGCTACGCGTAAAACAAGAAACTGACTTAGCAAACTAAAGTGGGAGTGGGCTGGACACATTAGCCGCAGAACTGACAGCCGTTGGAGCCGTAAAGTCGTTGAGTGGAGACTGCGACTCGGTAAGTGTAGTGTTGGTCGCCCTGCGACAAGATGTGATGATGACGTTCTAAGGCTGGCTGGGGTGGGCTCAATGAGAGTGGCCGAAAATTGGGAGCAGTGGCGTGCATTAGGTCTCCACCTATGTCCAGCAGTGGACGAGTTTGAATTGCTGCTGATGATGAAAACAAGTAAATCAATTTTTGTTCCAAGCACCATTACCAACTGATTTCAGTCAGTAGAGAAAAGTTATTCAAACATGAAATAACAGTAATAAGGTAGCTATTTCGCCACCTGATTCTTCTATACCTGACAAGAATATTATTATTGGTTTTAGTCAGTAGATAGCTCGGGCTTATGATCACCAATCCGCATTAGGTAAACGTGAATGATTAAGTCTAATCTGATCATAGTAGCGATGACTTGATTTCTATGATGGAGGCCTTTGCTTGCAGTGGGACGGTTTAGGTATAGGATAGGCTAGGCTTATACTGTTTTGCAATTATTATCATGGTTCTTTCAGCAAAAACTCGGTCCTAGATCCTCGCAGTTGGCGTCAGGCCAGCAGGGTGGCTTAAACCCCAGTATCTCGCGGACCCCGTTTGTTCCCCGATAACATAGGCACAAATTAACCGAATTACGCCGTTTTACCCTGTCCCTGTTTATACCCACGATGAAATTACATTGAGTTATTCATTTTTGCCGACTCAGAATTATACTGTTTTTAATTGGCGAGTGCCTGTTTTTGTTTTTCCACTTACCCTTTCTTGGAATTCTGCCAAAATGCATTTAGGAGGTTTTTAATGACTTTCTCCTATTACCATTTATAATAATCTAATACCACTTTTGGAAGTTCGTAATGGAAATTTCTCAACATCTTTGTAGGAAAAACTTGAGAAAATTAAAAATTTGAGATTTAAAATTTTTCAAAGGAAAACTAAGACGTCTTTGAACAATTTTCATATAACCTAACGAAACAACTTTAGCAGTTTTTATGACAAATAAATAAACAATTGATATTCACCGATCACCGTTGCGCATGGACAGTAAAACCAGTGGAATCAAAAGTGCGCTACCGTCTTTTAAACTCTTCGATATCAAAGCCAAAAAAATGACAGCTTGAGCAAACGTTCTATTCATATACATTACGTCTATTTATATTGTACCCATTGTTTGTAAAACCAATTTTGTTTCCAACCTGTTAATATTCCTGACATATAAGTATTTAAGTTACTTATTACAGAGTCAGGTCAATGTATGAAATGTTGTGTGAATTTTCAATATCTCGAGAGAGCAACCCCTATTACAAAACGTGATGTTAAGATACTCTATTAGTTGACAGCAACTACAGAGTAAATATTATTTTATTTGTAACTTTTATAAAGTGATAGCAACATTTTTAAAGTATGACTATCATAGAATTCGTTTTATAATAAATAAGTAACTATTAAACAGATCTGCACTGCCTTACCCCTTGTTAATTCGCTGTATGATTTCTCTACCACAAGGTTATCTATATATACCATTTAGTTATGTAACCTTTTTTTACAATAAAAAGTATCTATCTATCTATCTTGTGGGGACACACTCAAAATATACAATACACTTTATTTGATACCTACAAAAATAGCATATTTCTAAGCTAGAATGCCGTTGCTATATTTCGCAGAAAGATCACAATAATTCCGACCCAAAAGAATCTGGACATAACCTCTCCTATCGGCGGAATAATAGAACAGCGGATATATTTTGATAGCACAGCCTTTTTTGTGGTACAAGCAATGATATGAAGCGATATTAAACCCAAATACAAACTATATGAATGGACGGTAGCGGCCGGCGCGGCGAAGCGCCAGAAAAATAAAAAAAACGTATACTAATTTCCGTTGGTCGAATAACAAACTGTTCTGTTGGTCAAATATTCAAATATTCTGTTCATCAAACCCCTTTTCTATCTTCTACTTGCAACATATACCTACATCCTCGCCTCTACCAATATAATAATATAAACGTTAAAAATTTATTATAATGACGACTAATAAAAAATTAAATACAAATTTTTTTGGAAACAGGAGATTGGCGACAAGCTGCACAAGACCGAGACAAATAGCTACATCTCGTATCGGCAATGACTCTTTTTTGATCGATCACAGTAGAAGTAAGTAAGTACATTTTGTATGCCAATGGTAAATAAGACAAACAGACACTGCTATTCTATAGGCATCGACAGACCTTAGAAATCAAAAAGGCTAAAAACCTAGCGCGATGTAATCCACACAATGTCCCGAAACGAAGGGCCACTATAAGTAATAAGTAAATATTTTATATACCGATAAATTAAATAAATAAAAAAGTCAAGTACCTCTCGCTACCTCTCCTCACTTGGACCACGAGGGTTGACCCTTTGACGTAGTAGATGATTAAACCGATTGGCGAGAGGGAATCCGGCTTTTTGTGCGTGAGTAATTGAACAAAGACTTTGTTTGCGCTCAAATTCGACTTTTGGACAAAAATCTTTGCGTGCGCGCATAATCCATTATGCTGGATTGAGGGTCCATTGTCCAGTTTAGAAAACAGGGGCACGGATTGTGAGTGTCGTGAAATTCGATTAGTGGAAAGGTTTGTTGTTGAGAAATAAAGGGTTTCGGATATTCGGACGAGTGTCGTAGTGACGAGAATAGCTCAGGTACTAATAATAAAGCTAGGTACTTATAAAAGCGGGAAAGTTTTTGAGGATGTTTGTGGTTCTTTCACGCAAAAAGTACTGAATATAGTATATATAGTAAGTAAATTCAATATGCAACGACAAGGCTTATAGGTATAAACCGAAAAAGCTAAATACTTGTTGCCCAACGCCATCTATTTGTAATTTTTGAAACGAATGTCCCAGAACGAAGTGGGGGCGGATCACTACGAAATAAAGGATTTTATGTTTGGTTTTAATTTTCTTAATTGGATTTTCATATAACATAGATCTTCTCCGAATCTCTTGAGATGGGCAATCCAGCGAAGACGATGGGCTTTAATGTTGCAATAAAGAATTTGAATTTGATGTTATGTGTGTCCACCCACAGTCGTCTCTATTTCGGCATTCCAGTGGATCCGTAAACCATCGTCTTATTTTTAATAAAGCTCCTTGAATTCAAAATAACCAACATGATTGGGAAACCGTGAGGAAACCTGCACGTTTAGGACAGAGTACTGAAACGTGTAACCATGATTCAGTTGCTCTAGTAGTGTAGTAGTAGTTAGGATTGCATTGCTTCATTAATTATAACTACTAGAGTCCTCAAATCCTGGATCATGGTCTAAGCATACCCTGGTTCCAAAGCTACTCCCAACAAACGGGTAAAAGGTTGACAGCGCACTTGTAACTCTGCTGGTGTTAGCCCACTGGCAACTTAGGCAATTCTAAGGGCAGCAACTTGCTTACCACCAGGTGATTCGTCTGCTCGCCTCCCACCTATCACTTGAAAAATAAGGTTTTATACTATAATAGCGAAACCCTAATAAGAGTACAAAAATTCTATATCAAACGACATTTCCTAAGAAATCAAGCGTAAAAAGCCTTGTCGGCGTTTCTCCTCTCGACACCAATTAGAATTTTGTCGATGTTCCAATAAAATTCTTTTGTAAACAGACAATTTACTTCTTATTCCTTCAATTCGCTGCGTTTGATATGATTGGGGATAAATTCTTTTGTACTTAGCTTTTATTGATCCTAATTTTGCTAGATGGAAGTTACTGGTATCCATAATGTATTATAATGTATTGTACATTATGGATACCAGTAGCTTTCATCTAGCAATGTATACTATATAAAGAGGTAAATGCTATAGATAATCACAACGCTTATAAGTTAATGTCTATTATATCCTCGTACCAGTGGCGTGCATCTCATATAGGCAATTAAGCAGTGCCTACCTTTCCTACTTACTAAAAATACTGATTAGCTTACTACTTATTATTACAAAAACATAAAATCCAATTTTCAAAATAAAATCGAAAAAAACTAAATATTTTTCATACAACAATCAACCCCAATAGCTCATTTTACGGCAGACGCGGCGCAGTAGGCGATATAGGCAGCGCGGAGAACTGCTTGCTAAATTTACGCACACAATGACAAAAATTACTTGTCTTCCAATGCACACTTCAGTTGACAGATTCAACACCTATATTAAAATGTCAATGTAAAAAAGCTATGCACGCCCCTGACTCGTACGTACAACCATACATCAAAGTATACAAAACTGCTAAATATCTTCAACCGACTCACATCTTACTGTCATACGGATCCAGTTGAATATCAATTGAGATAATTTGACAGATTGTGGTACCCTGATGTGTGGCTGTACCAACTATGTAAATACTATTTTTCACTTTTTCTTCTTTGAGTGCCATCTTCTAACAAAGGTTGGCGATCATAATGGCGACTTGAACCCTTGACACAGCTGCTCTAAACAGATAACGGTTGCTTTTATTGTACTGGCGCAGATTTTTAAGCCAAGAAGTTCTTCTTCTTCTTGGGCTCCTCTTTCCTTGGATCTTGCCTTGTATTATAAGTTGCAATAGGTCATACTTCGGACCACGCATTATTATGTCCAAGATATTCCAGTTTTTTATGCAAACAAAATTATTCTATTCTATCTCGCTAGTGACTTTATTCGCTGCAAAATCTAATGGGTTCAAAACTAAGCGATCAGTTTTCCCTCGTACATTATAATTTGATAGTAATTTTAAACGGGTTTTGAATAATTTGCATGGCAAGTGGGGTTAAGCCGGTGATCTCGAATTAATATCGCCAATAATGTGTTTGTCTAGTGGTAATGACAGCACCGCGTCATTTATCACTCGAGTATTATGTGAATCAATGTTATTAATTGTTTCACACTTGTTTTGAAGCGTGTAGATTAAAGGCAGGCTTTGACGCGCTTCTTCTACCTAGTATTAGTACTAATGGCTTAGTCTATGCTCTCTAGTATGTAGTTGACACTGATAAAGTGTTTGGGTCGTTAATCAGAGATTAATCCTAGAGAAATGTCTGTATCAAAAATTCTACGCGTAAGGTCTCTTAAGCAGATTTTAGTCTGTCATAACAAAATTATATTCTAATCTATAGCTCTACATGGAAAGTGCACTAGGAAGCTGTTTAATGTCATACCAGGAGGCCAATTTTTGGTTTTCGCCGTCTATGTCGAGTCGACTTCATAGAACGCATTGTAACGAATTGTAGGGACAAAGGCCTCCACCATATAAAACAAATCATCGCTACTATGATGGGATTAGGCTTAACCCTTGATAAGGCAATGGCAAATTACCACCTGATTATGAACCTTATCTTTCAAAACATAAGAGCGAAAACCAATGAATTTTTTCGTTGACTTATGCCCTATTAAGGGAATCACTCCGCTTGCTTAATGCATGTACGCATGTGTATAAATGTAATACTAATACTCGTTTGTTGCTCCTAAAAGCAAGACGTAGTTCCCCAAACTCCTTTATGTAAATTATTGAAAAATGAAACAATACAGACAGACTCCGCAGAGACCTAGCCAATAAAAAACTCTAAGAAAAAGTACAAAAGTGGAACTGCTATTATAAAAGTTCAACAAGTCCATTCCAATAAAAACTAGTTCCGTAGATATAACGCAGCGATGTACGGACGCTTTACAAGGAACTTTCAATATGTTGAAGTCGAACGAAAGAGTTTAGGGCGTGGTGCAAGTCACAAGATATGGCGTAGAGTAATAGATAGGTACTGTAATACACCTTGGTGCTAGGTATTAAATAAGAATATCCAATTCGTCTTTAGGATCGTGAAACGTGGAGGAGGGGTAGGGAGGCCTTTGACCAGCAGTGGGACACGACGGGCTTTTAATAAATAATTATAATTCGTCTTATTGTTGTTTATTTCCCTGCAATTAAAATCTTATTAATTACACAACACTTGGGGCCATGTCCGTCAAGTTTTCAAGTCAATGTCCATTTAGATAATCACTATACCGACGTCGCGTCTGTCTATGAAATGTACAACGGATTATCTTTCCAAAATCGGCCATAAACAGCGGCCAGTACCGAAGGAATTTACCATCGTTACAGTACCTATGATACACTCTAAAAACAGACCCCATTCCAAATAAAGACCACACAGCTCACAGAAGACCGTGCGTGAAGCAGTGCCTGCGCTGTGTTTTGTTGAGTGAGTGAGGGTATCGGAGGCCCAACTGGAGGGAAAAAGGGTTAAAGGTTGGCAGCGCACTTGCGGCTCTACTGGTGTTGCAGGTGTATATGGGCGGCGGCAATCGCTTACCATCAGGTGATCCGTCTGCCACCTATCATTTATAAAAAAACGAACAAAAAAAGATAAAGAATAGGCCCGTGTGGCAATGTCCCCAAAGTGCTGGCAGCATTACATCGTTTTGATTGGACAAAGTACTAAGGAAACAAACAACCCGCTACCTCTTTTCACTTACACCTTGCGTGAGGGAGAAGAGTTTACCGGATAATACTGGAATTAAAGTTTTGTGAACGATAACGTCTCGATGTACATGATTAAACCAGTCTGAAATAGAAAAAATACTAGTTGGGCTCATCGCTCACACGACAGTCGAGGTGGAGTTGGAATATACAAAAATAAACAATTGGCCGTGATCTCACCAGATGGTAAGTGACGATATGACTGAGCGTGTAGCATGTCTATCTAGTAACAGCCTATTCACTTCTTGAAAACTCCCAAGTCTTAGGGCTCAGGGAACACTTCAGCCGTTCCACTACTTGTACGCAATACAAATGTTCTTTCGAACCGTTTGGTAAATGAAGGTTTTTGCAAATGCAAAATCCGATAGATGGCGTTACGTTGACGTCAGGTCCAACTTTGACGACATTGGTTGTTTCATAACTAACTTAATATTTTTGACATGATAAAAATGTAGGTAACCCAATCCACTCGTTGTTGGACATGACGTCAACGTTACGCCATCTATCGGATTTTGCATTTGCAAAAACCCTCATTGTCTTGAGTCCCGATGACAATTAGTGGCGCACTATAGGATCAGTAGCGCTACCATGAGTTTACAGTGACCGAACTCGCTAGCGTCTCCGTAAAAAAAATCTATGAAAAAGTGTACAGCACCTCTAGCGGTCACTTGAGAAACTAAAATCTGTAGTATGTAGAAATACCTAGGTGGATAGAAAGCGAATACAACGATAAGAGATAACGTTAATGCTGCAACCGTTGGATACACTTTCTTAGAACCGCATACGAGTTGCATACTCACGTACCTGTCATAAATACAGACGGTATACGCCCGATCGCCGTTTACATACAAAACTAGGGAACTAGTCCACAAAGCGACTAGTTAGAATACGAAGACGTGACGTAATATTGTTGCTACCTATTTAACACATTTTTTAGGGTTCCGTCGCCAAATTAAAGTGAAACTTGTTAGTTTTTTTATGAGAATAAATTCTTTAAACCAACTTAAATGGAAAAAGCAACCATATAAATTCATTCATTACCCCCATTGCCAACACGCTGTTTTCTCTCCTCTACCTAAAGGTTATCTGGAAGAAATCGCTACTCGCGATAAGACCACCTTATTGTACTGTCTAAAGCTGTTGCTTCACTCATGTATTCTATTTCTGTGCAATAAAGAATATCTATCTATCCATTTCTTTCATCCAACCATCAACCATTCATTTCTTGTGACTCTACTGGTGTTGCAGGTGTCAATGGACGGCGGCAATCGCTTACTAAGGTGATCCATCTGTTCGTCTGCCACCTAACACATACAATACATTATATTTCTTGTCAATATCCAGTATAAAGTCTTTTGTTCAGTCTAGTCGTAACCATAGTCGTCCTATGTGGCCAATCCCTCAGTCAGTAAAAATTTCATAACACAGATTAAGCTAAAAAAACTTTAACCATTACTTCCCGGTCGAGATAACTTTTTCGCTGAAGATAACGCGTGTTTTTAAATTAAACAACATTCACATGAAAATTTAACTTGTATAATGGCACCACGAGTACAGAATAATGCTTTTAGGATTCCCAGTACAAATGAATGCTGCAAAAAAATACAAAGACATTAAGGAGCATTTACTTAGCGCTAAGTATCACCGCATAAATTAAATGGCTCGGGTTAAAGTAAAGGTATAGTTTACTAAAGCTAGATAGAAATTATCAACGTTATTATGGACTTTATGATCTTTATGTCAGAGTCGTGGTTCAAATCAATAATATATAATATGTAGGTACAGTAACGATGGTAAACTCCTTTGATACTGGCCGCCGTTTATGGCTGATTTTATAATGGGAATCTGTCATGCATTGAAAAACAAACAGACACGCTCTCGGGAGCGCATTCGCGCCTGCGTCACGGTATCGCGTGGAACTAGAATAAGGTCTGGACCCACCTCACGTTATTGTAGGGACTTAAAGGGAATAACCTCCCAGATTGTCGTAGTTAGAGAGTGAACTAACCTATTAATTTCAGAAAAGCAATAAAAGATATTTCAACCCAATACCGCCTCCACCTCATTGCTACAGTACCTATGGATTATTAAAATATAACATGTGCATTTCTACCAGGGAGGTTTCTGTATAGGGAAATCTAAACATCGAGAGGGAACTTGTACGCTTCGTATAGTTTCTCAAACATATTAAGGGGCTATATCGACGAAACTAGCGCCACCGACCTATTTACACTGATTGTATCGCTAATTATTGCTAAAAGTGGCCGTTTTTAGCAATAATGAACATTATTTGTTCCTTGTCACGTGCATCTCGAAAAATCCAATGTACTTACATCTAAGTTTGTAGAGTTTTACTATCTTAATAAATATCATATTGTCGCCACAATCAGTGTAAATAGATTGGTAGCGCTAGTTTCGTCATTGTAGCCCCAAGAGTTGTGAAGATCAGAAGGAAGAAGACTTCCCACTCTGAATCATGGTATAAGCGTACCCTGGATTTCGAAGCAACAGCTTTGGGCGTAACTGGGAATAACATACTAAGATGAGAAAGAAATTGAATATTTAATGTTATGACCTATGTTAGGGCAAAACATATGTTTTTAAACTTTCGCGTTGCATTATACAAATACTACAAATACAGTTTATTTAGTGGCAGTGCAAATATCGAAAATGAGAGGATATCTGAAGATGCACAAGCCGGGACGCCGCGCGCCTCCAGTTCGCTTGTGACCACGGCTGTTGTAACGCAGTCGAAACGTCAAGCAGTAAGTGCTAAAATGTACTTATTAAATTTCGTCGCGTTTAGTCCCGGTTATAGGAAGGGCAAAACATTTTATTCAGTGCTTCCCAAAATCTTCTATCGATTACATAAGTCTACGATCGGCCGTTATATCGACGTTCACCTTGTAATGATGGGTTATAGACGCCATCTCCTGCCACTTTATATGCAACGCTAACATTTATGCGCAGCCATCCTTCGATAATATCGAATTTGAGGCAAAATGCAACTTGGACTGCAGCCAGCGTCGGACTTGCGTCGGGCGATATACTGAAATCATGCTCAACTCAACTCAACTTGAACACCTTTAGAAAGTAGGTAACTTAGTTTGGCAGATCATACTCGTAAGTATCTCTGCGGTTCAACAAAAAAACCGGCCAAATGCGTGTGAGCGGTTCACAGAATACCCAACCTAGAGTATAACTAATAGTTTCGGAAAAAAATGGCTGTGACATACGGACGAACAGACAGACGGACGGACGAATCTATACTTATTCCGTTTTTTGCCATTTGGCTACGGAACCCTAAAAATGGAACTCGTTGCCGGTGCATGTGTTCTCCAACCTGCAATAAGCGCCAAAGGTCGTGGGTTCGATCCGCCCTGGACAAACATTCGTGTGATAAACACTGGTGTTTTTTCAGTTTCTAGGTATAATGTTAATGTAATGTAATGATGTATTTAAGTATGATATTTGTGTCCCCTCTGTTTTCTGATATATGTAGCACTTAGTAAGGAGTCAAATCAATGTATGAGATGTTGTTTGAATTTATTTATTATTATTATTAATATCCTTCAAAAGAAGCGAAGACAACGATTCAGGATTTGGGTAGTCTGAGATGTTTGTCTGTCTGTTCGTTCGCTTTAATCTTTGAATGAAACTTTTTATATAGCCATGAGGTGTGCATGAGGCCTGGGCAATATGTATGACATAATTTGTTTCGAAAATATCTTTCAAATACAAACCAAACTCCATTCAAACGAAGCTGCAGTCTGTCATACATATAAATGTAGATACGTCTGCCAAATCCATACATAAAAAAACATGTTGTGTGATATTTATTGATTTCGTTTTATTGTGTACGCGCCTAACCCCACTCCCACCGAATAGCAAAAGTGCCTAATTCCTTACAACTCTAAAGACATCGAAAAAACTCCGCCGCTTTTTACCGATCCCTGAGAAATGATCGTCTCTTGTCAGAGATTAATGGCCCCCCACTCAAATTCGACTAACGTTCCCAGATTTGGCTTTCAGTAAGCCTCGGCTTTGTCGTTTGTTAATCCAAATTATATTAGCACACAAACACTATAGTAAGAGATCCGTTGAAAAAATAAAGGAAACTATAACTTGGGAAGTACGGAGACCGTTTACCTTCACTGGTCAGTAGCACTACCATGAGTTTGAAATACTATTCTCGCTATCGAAAACTATCGCTTTGTCTCTTTCATTGTTGCATTTGAAAGAGACAGAGCAATAGTTTTGGATGTATTTCTGTTCTGTATTTCAAACTCATGGTAAGGCCACACGACAAGGTTCCTAATCTCGTGAAATATCTGATTCGATTCGACGTTAAAGTGGAGGCCTGTGTATAAAAACCGTGACTCATTCAACAAAATTTTGATTTGACCTAGGAAAAGACGCTTCAGCGCGGATGGGGTCTCACCGGTGAGACTCCGTTAGTGCGTTCTACTACTTTGGGTCTCGACGATGCGCCGCATTGCACCAATGGGGCCTCATACTTACAGTAAGGGCCATATTAGTGCGTTTTGCCGTATTGCGTCCCGTCATCGTCTGTAAAGCAATATTATGGAACACGACAGCATCGCATTAATGGGGCCTCATACCCCTTTGTGCGTTACGCTATATTGTGTCGCCTTAACACGTAAATAATATATAGAAAACCAACCATCGACGACGTTGCAATTTAACGCACTAACAGGGACTCACTCAGACTGCTTCAAGCTCCGTTTGGCATTTCTACGGTAGACGTAATTTATGTTAGATACCCTCAATAAATGTACCAGCCGGAACTATTTTGGCTGTTGACGTCCCTCGAAAAGTTGAAGCAATTCGGAAACGAATGTCGTTTGATACTCTTTTTGCAACTTCTTATTTTGCAAGCTTTGCAAGTTTCTGAAATGCATCTATTCCCTGCCAACTGGCCATACGTAACTTCTGAAGTTATTTCATTCGTGTTCACGAAGAAGAAAAATGTAAGACCAATATATTAAGTAGCCTAGCAGAAAAATAGCATTGCTAATATAATACTTTCAAACAGCTTACATTTACGTTACGAATTTTCTAAATGTTCGTGTTAGCCCCCTTGGTCTCTCATTGATATATAAAGATATCTGAAGATTCGACCTCTAATAGCAGCTAATTTTAATTATCACCTTATATAAGTATATAATTTTGTACAAGTATGCGCAAAAACAGAAAGAGTTTGTCACTCTCTCCCTTACTCTCATATTTCGATGGGACACTAGTGTGACTACCTAAGAAGGATTCGGCTTGAGGTCCCAAGTTTGAACCCAGGGTCGAGCCAAAAATTAGTACCTACTGAGTTTTTCTGTTGAAAATTATCAGAGTCAGCCCGAAGTCTAAAAGTTGGCGGTCATGTACCCCCGTGCTTATAGCGCTCTCACACTCGAGAAACCTACGGAAGACCAGGGTCGAGGCGTCTTGGACACCTCGACACATGCTGAGTATGTGCCTTTTCAGTGGCCATATGATTTAATTGTAAACTGGTTTTGTGTTGTATTTTTGATCATGTTTTTGATCATGTGTCTCCAATAGTCTAGTGTCTACGTGATGGACCTTGTCGGGAACAGCAAAAATAAGACAGTAAAGGACTTTGCCAGTTATCATAAAATGAATGTGGAATTTAGATCATAGCAGATATTAAAAGCGTCACACTCGCGTATATTTTCAGGAATTCCAACGGAAAATGAAACAAACGAAACTAAAAGAGCAAAGGCACCCATTAGTTCTTTATATGTAGAACTAAAGCTGCTGTATTGTGTGTATGTCATACTTTGTATTATAAATTCGCTGACGAACTACCGTACTGACAGACCTCATTTAACCTTAATGTAATCTGGATTTATTTTATCATTTATTTATTTTTATGTGATAGGTGGCAGACAAGCAGACGGATCAACCTGATGGGTAAGCGATTACCGCCGCCCATAGACACCTACAACACCAATACTCACAAGTGCGCTGCCAACTTTTAAACCTCTTTTCCCCAAATTGGGCCTCCGATATCTACTCACTCAGCGAAATCCAGCGCAGGCGCTGCTTCAGCCGGTTTTCTGTGAGGCCGTGGTATCACTTCGGTTGAGCCGACCCATTTATGCCGAAGCGTGGTTCTCCTATGATTACCTTCCCTTAATGTGATTTGACTGCCTCGGTGGCGCAGTTGGTAGTGGGTTGTACTTTAAAGCGATGGCTTGGGGTCCCGGGCTCGATCCCCGGGTCTGGCCAAAAATGTGTACCTAAGTTGTTCTATTCAACCGACCAACGCCTTAAAGGGCTATACGAATGAAACTAGCGCCGCCAACCTATTTACACTGATTGTGGCGAAAATATGATATTTTTGAAGAAAATAAAACATTACAGACTTAGATCCAAGTAAATTGGATTTTTCAAGATGCAATACAATATATAAAACACGCGACAAGTAACAATAATTAACATTATTGGTAGTTTCATTCGTATAGCCCCTTAACGTGCTTTCCGAGGTACGGAAGCCGATGGTCCTGCGCCCAATCTCTCTTCGGTCGTGTCACACTCGTGTCCCATCGAATTAAGAGGGTAAGGGAGGGTAAGAGTGCACCTGTGTATGATTCCTTACCATGTTTTCCCTCATAACTTAGCTAATGGTAGAAATATGTACATAAAAAATTATAAAGCATGCTCGGATTCAAACCACGACACTCCGCATTAAGAACGCGCTCTTCTTTACTGATCTGCAAATCCTATGTCTATTATTAGATACCTAAGTGTAAAGAAACAAAATTAAGTTTTGATAACCTATATTGAAAATAAGAACTTGTAAAATACATTTCTTGCTCCAAAACTTCGCCGGTAGTTAAGACTCCAGCCCTCCAGCCACTCTAGGCCTGAAGTCCCGACCCTCGGAAGCAATTAGGACCGATCTCGACTTGGTCCATTTCTACGAAGGCTACTGGAACTTTCAGTGAACTTAGCACTGCGGTGAATTTTGCGAAAGCAAGGGAAATATGAAACAGTGAATTATTACTCTAACCGTGAGAGAGACACGCTTCGGCGTGAATGAGCCGGCTTGACGGGAGTGATACCACGGCCTTATCAGATGACCCATGCAGTAGAGCCTGCGATGTGTCTCGTCGAGTGATTTAGGGTTCCGGAAGCCCCATTGGGGGAAAGGGAGTTAAAGGTTGGCAGCGCACTTGTGACTCTACTGGTGTTGCAGAGGTCTATGGGCGGTGGTGGTTCCTTCTATCACATAAAAAATACACAACAACAATAAAATAAAATGGTTTATTTCATTAAAGACAAGTATTGTGACATTATTCGTTGTCCTCTTAGATTTTTATCAATTTACATGCCTATGTTTAGGATAAAAAAACTACATGTAACATTTTATTGTGCTATTGTAAAACACAACATCCCAACTCAATACAATTTCTAGTGGATAAAAACATATAAGCCTCACAAGGCGCCCTATAAAAAGATTAAACCACCATCGCCCACCCAGCCAATGTAGTTGTGTGATAAATATCACTTGTGTGAATCTCCCAATAAATTCAATAGAGGCAAGAAAGGCCAAAAAGCAATTTCGGGGACGTTATCGCATAAATTGTGACTCGTATGGAAAAATCTTGTTGAAGGACTTTCCCAATAAAATTGGAGTTATTATTATTTCCCCCTTAAGGTGGATCGGTTATTCGAGCCTTCAAATGGAATATGTAATATCTTTGGAGATCGATTCTTAAGACAATTTACCTTTCAACAAATGGATTCTTTTGAAAATTATTCCTTTGATATGATTACGTATATGGAAGAGAGGGAAGTATTATTAAAATATTACGTAAAAGAATTATATTGCCAGTAAATATATCAATAACGAAAAAAATTAAAAAAGTAAAGTAGTATCAGCCTATATATTGTCCCACTGCAGGGCAATGGCCTCCATCGTGGAAATCAAATCATCGCTGCTTTGATGGGATTAGGCTTATATCGCTACGCTTGCATAATGCGAACATTTGATCATCGAGTTGGTCACAAACCCGAGCTATGTTCGAGAAATTCCAAACATACTTTTTGCTCGACCCGGGAATCGAAGTCAAGACCCCGAGGAACCTAGTCAGCACGACTGATGAGGGATTGGGTTCAGTACGAAAAACTAGTTTTCAATGCACGAGTGTGAAAGACCACCAACTTCAAAACTTCAAAATATCCACTCCTCTGATCCGGGAAGCAAGCCCGACAAATCACAGTACCCACGCGATAAAACCACTAAAGCAACCAGTCAGAATCAAAATAGTCGCAGGACGTATCTAAGTTTGATCAACCAAGCTCAGACCACGAAACTATCATAAGAGAACACTTTTGGATTAAATCGCTAAGTTCCCAAAGATAGTTCATCACAAAATCGCTGCTCCTAAATAGTACTCTAATACCAAACTTGAATGTTTAATGGAATGCATTTCGAGAAGCTAAAAGTAGAGATACTCTCTACTATCGATAACTATTTGTTTTTTTTTTTTTTACTTTTGGGGGGCTAACTGAGTATGTGTTTACCCTATTCTCTGACATAAGCGGCAGTGGCGCCATAAATTAATGTCACACGACTTTATTGACACATTATAGTAACAGTAACAAAATATCTCTCAGAAATTTAAAAATTAATAGAAATAATACTCGACTTACATAAAGGTATTAACCTAGATTTTTTATATGGCAAACAAGCAGAGGGATCACCTGATTGTAATGGTAAGTGAAAACCATCGCCCATAGACAACTACAACACCAGTAGAGCCACAAGTGCGCTACGAACCTTTGCCCTCTTTTTCCTCCAAATGGGCCTCTGGTACCCTTACTCACCCGACGAAACAACGCGCCGGTCTTTTTTCTGTTCTGTAAGGCCGTGGTATCACTCCGATTGAGCTGCCCAGCCATGCCGAAGCGTGGCCCTCACACATTATAAACTATCGATAATTTACAAACTAGAGCTACTCTACAAGCTGACACTGCGTGATTCTCAGTTTAGTACCATTTCATTTGCAGCCTGGCAAATTTCGGAAGCCCCCTCTCTCTTAGGTTACTATTTAAATTGGCGCCATTTGAATCTAGTCGGGTACTCGTTCGGGTGAATCACGAATTTCAAACTTGCTATGTACGAATTCGGCACTGCTTTGAGTGGGGAGCAATTTGATGTTTTAATATGCATTGGTTGTGAATGTTCCGCTAATTTGGACGGTAAAGTTGGTTATTTTAGGTTAGAGGGTTTTAGACAGACAGACGGGCCCGGTGTAAAAACTAAAACTTAATTAACTGTTTGTTAGATTCGCGCATTGCATTTTAATAAATACAGTGTGACTGGGTAGATAGATAGATATTAGTACGCTTGATAAAGAAACAAATCTTGTTTTAAATAAATTGAGACAACATCACATACATTATCCTGGCCCCAAATTAAGGTTTTCCCTTGTGCTTATGGAAACCAGAAACTTTAATTTGAGTAAATTTAATTGAAACAACAGCACATCCATTGTCCTGGTCCCAAACTAAGGTTTTCTCTTGTGCTATGAAAACCACAAACAACGAAGGAAGTTTTAACTGAACTAATGTAACTGTAATTTGATACGCAATAAATTGAATTGAATTAATAGGTACTATACATTTTTCTGATAACACTTCAACAATTTTGGCGTTGTACTAGTACGGTTTAAATTTAATAGTTACAATTAGGTACAAGACTAGCTGTCCCAAAAACCGGATTAAGTTTATAACCATTCAGCAGCAGATGGACCTGAGCGGGCAAGGTATCCAAGAAAGCATATATGTATTATGCACTTCGATCGTCACAAAATTATTGACGTCTTAGTTGTAAGTATCACGTAGACGTTCAATTGGTCAGATGTTTTTAACACACTCATGATCAACAAATTGTTGTAAGGTACAAAAATAAGCGTATATCGATTGTTAAGATATCGTGACTCGTTTAGCGTCAATAACTTTTGGAACATTTAAACGTTAATCTCTCTTTGAACACCTGGGAGTGTATAGAGACGTCTGCTGCTACTAGAAAAATACTGTCCATGAGATCAGTGCAATGGTTTATCACATTGACTTTAGCTTATAAATACAGTAGATCACCAGTTCACAGGCCATCCACCTAATGACATCTAACATGTACTAAAGAGAATGATAAAGTCTAGAAACAACATTTATCACTTCAGCTCCCAATACCCTGGAGAGGGGGATAGCCCGAGTACCACCGTCTCAGGACTCCGCTGAGTCATCAATTACCAGGGCCTGAGATAAGTTGTCCAACACAACTTAAAGACGAGTTTATTTCTAAAACGAAGCACAAACAGAATATTTTATATGCGCGAAGGCGAGGTACCTGTAGAATACGATTACTGGATGTGACTATAAAAGTAACACTGTAACCACGATTCAGTTGATTCGGATTCGCACTTAAAAGGTTCCATCATTTCAGCCAATATACGTTCACTGCTAGATATAGGCGTCCCCCAATGTTCTCCACACAGATCGGTCATGTGCCTTCACAGTTTAGATCAGTGGTTCTTAACCGGTGGTCCCTGGAGGCATTCCAAGTGGCCCGCGAAAACATCGTAATAAATATGTGCCGTGACGTGATGAGTCGAGTCAACACAACGCAAACGGCGCCGCGACGCATGTCCGAAGTGTGTGGTCCCTGACACGACAGAATTTTGGTAAAATGGTCCCTCATGACTTAAAGGTTAAGAACCACTGGTTTAGATCGTCGGTCCACCTTGTTTAAAAGGAGTACAACAGCTCCCCAAATCCTGAATTATGATTCATCTATGTATTAAACAGATCCGGGGCTCCAATGTGATATGAACGCAACTGCCACCTGTATTTCCGGATCGATACGACCTGCAAACCTCCGCGAAAAATTGCGAGCGTTCTCCTTCTTAAAAGGTCGGCAGCGTACTTGCAACTCCTCTGGTATTGCAGGTGTCCATGGGCGGCGGTAATCGCTTACCATCAGGTGATCCGTCAGTTGTTCTGCCTCCTATATCATAAAAAAAACTGGCAATTACACCATGGGATGGGATGTGAAGTGACTATAAAATGGACACTGCGACTTTGGTGGTCTTGTACCCCCGTGCCTCGGAAAGCACGTTAAGATGTTGGTGCTGCGCCCGATCTCCCTTCGATCGTGTCACACCGTTGTCCCATCAAATAAAGAGGGTAAGGGAATGGAGAGCGCACCTGTGTTTGCGCACTATAATATATCGTGGGTACATGGCTGATTGTTAAGAATTGCCGCCGTAATCGAATATCAATTGGAGGATTTACTTACTTGCCACATCTAGCACCCATCTGCATTTACATCAGCGTCGAAATCTAATCTCTAGGTCGTCTTTGAAGTTAGTCTTTGATCTAACACGGTGTCTAATGATGGCATCTCAAGTTTTAAGTGAGATTCTTTGTCCCACTCCAATGTTTTCCAATTTGCCCTTATTGTCGTGCACGACATGTCTGGCGTGGAGCTTTTTCTTGCGGTAGCTAATCAAAAGTTGTGCCGTGTCGGTGTCACAAGCAGAAGTTGGGTGAAGTGATGTAGAATTTTTGAGTGGTTTTTCGGTGCGTCCTGAAAAAAAATGTATAAGGGTTCAAAGTTCAAACCAAGCAAGAAGAGTAAGATCTAACATTAAAATGAACAGTTGAGGAGGGGGGGGGGGGGGGGGGGTATATAAATAACATGAATTTTATAGTTCAAGAACAATGAAGTTCGAACAAACACAAGTGTTCATCTCACACGAATGTCTAACCACGGCTTGTTCAAACCCACGTCCTTTGGCGTACGAGGCATGTTCATTACCAAATGCGCCTTCGGGCCAGTCAGCTGGTGTTCAAAAACCACGTTACATGTATTGTCCAGTACCCATACTTCATTATAAAAATTGTTCCTAAAATTGCCAATAGATGGCGCTGTACTATTCAGACCAGGTTAATTGTGATTTCATTTTTTACTTCCTCAATAGTAGTCGTCCAGTACAAACATAGGGTATCGCCCAAACACGTATGCATGAAATATTTTGCATAATCTGTTTCACTTATAGGTCAAAATGATCCTCAGTCAATAAAGGGCTGATTAATTATATAGGCAGAGGGCCCAAGACTTGCGTGTGTTTAGCATCAAGGGTCAAATTGGGGTAACCACGCGCCTTGTGGAATGAACACTTGGTTATTTAGGTATTCAAAAGGTTAATTAAATTAAACTATATGAAAAGGTTAATGAAATTGTGATATTTGGCAAGTTTTGGAAAATTGAACGAGATAATGGATTATGGGATAGTGGAAATGGGATGCACCTGGATTAGGTTGCAAGATTTATTATGGGAACTTCGGAACTTACTTCGGACTAATCCACGCGCAGGAGGACGCAGCCGTGGAAGGCCTCCTGCGCGTGGACCGACGATCTGGTAAAGGTCGCGGGAGTCCATTGGAAGCGGGTGGCACAGGACCGATCTGTGTGGAGAACTTTGGGGGAGGCCTATGTCCAGCTGTGGACGTCTATTGGCTGAAATGATGAAACTAATTAGATATGAGAGCGATGGAAGCTCAGTGGATAACAACGCGCCTTCCAAACGGGGGGCGGGGTTCGAATCCGAGCGTGCACCTAACGATCTTTTAAAATATTTGTGCGTATTTCTACTTCTAGCTGGGCGGTGAGGGAAAAAATTGCGAGGAAACTTAGACTGTTCGTATAGTTTCTAAAACGTGTAACCATGATTTAATTGGTCTGGTTTCCTTGTTTAAGGCGCCACCACGACGATAAGCGCCGCCAATTGATTCATATTAATTGTGAGGATTTTGAGATATAATTTTTAAAAATCCAGCTATGAAAACATAAAGGAAAGTGTTAACAAATTTTTGGTTTACACTTATATAATCATTTCTTCCTACAAATCACAATAATTTTCATAACTGCTAAAAGTGGCCACTTTTCGCATTTGATGTGTAGTTGTATGTACGTACGGAATCCTCAGACCTCAGGCAAGTCCACCTCACACTTGGCCAGTTTTTCTAATTCACAGTTTGTCTACCTTTTTCTTGCCTATTTGTAGTCCTAGTACTATACACCATGTATCTACAACGTTAGGGATGTCAGTCCGGTGTAGCGTGATAGCCTCCGCACGTCCGGTGAGTCGCCCACTTCATTAATGCTTCATTCAATTAGGAAGGCAGCCCTGCTTAAGTCCTGAGAGCTAATTAATGAAGATTGTAATGTTAGAGCTTTTTGAACTTAAGACCTTAACTTAACTTGTTAAGTTTAAGAAAACTGCCCTATGACATTTTAATGAAAAGGAAAAGATCGCTCATAGTGATATGGCCGCTTTTGTTGTACAGTCAAGTTCAAAAATATGTATACACCTTAGGACCTTGTCACAATACATATTTATAAGAAAGTGGATGTCGTTTTCTTATACATATGTACTGTGACAAGGTCCTAAAGTGTATACATATTTTTGAACTCGACTGTACAATTAATCCTGTAATAGCTAGTTTTTAAGTTTTATACTTACCTCTGTTTTGTGTGCAATAAAAGTATATTCATTCATTAATTTTAATTTTATTTTAGTGTTTTATATGATAATGAAAAGAAGAAAAAAAATTATGAAAAAAGGTCGAAAGCCAAACCTTAATTGAGAATGACACCATATTAAATCCACAAGGACAATATCACACAATTCCCTATACGAGAAGAGACAAAGGCACTCCAGTGTATCTCCCTCATACAATTAGATTATAAAATGGCTGTGTTCTAATATTAATATCCAGCCCACCGTCTCACAGATTTATGAATTTTAATTTTGTTTCATCCACAGAGAAGTATTATCTTTCACAACGCACATTATTTTCAAAGAAATGTCAGAGAGTTGGAAGAGCAGAGGCGACATTATAAAGGGAACTCAAATAAAGGACGTACGCGCCATTTTGTAATCACTACCTTTTCAAAGTCAAAGTGTTTATTGCGTTTCAAGATTGTGATACACGGTAGAGAATTAAAAGTTATAGTACAGTCAACTCCAAAAATATGTATACACTTTAGAACCTTGTCACAATACATAATGTATAAGAAAGTAGAAGTCGTTCTTATACATATGTATTGTGACAAGGTCCTAAAGTGTATACATATTTTTGGACTTGACTGTACATCATGTTACCTACTTGTTTAGGCATAACAAAATTACATTATGTTTCAAACGCGAGACGTATCGTCACAATTTTTATTTTATTTTGCTTATAATCAGGCTGATGTGTAAGCAGTGTAATCGTATGAATTTTCAAGTTAAAGTCATATCAATGTCACCAAATGCATAAAATAAATAATACCATACGTAACGTGTGACAAATTTCAAATCCAAGATGGCAGCCGTCAGAAAATGAGTGTCGGGGGTTTTGTAAATTGCTTACCATCAAGTGATCCGCCTGCTCGTCTGCTACTTATCACATAAAAAAAATATATACCTATTTAAGGTTTATATAAAATGCAGACTGCATACATAACATTTATACCCGTTAATTTTGCTTGCGAAGCAATTGCTTACAGTACTATGCCAACGACCAAAGTAAACGCGCCTTAAAGACTAAAAAAGATGAAACCCCAAACTCTCATCCTCCGCTCCCCGTCATAATCTTTGCGCGCAGGTAAGCAGACATCGTATTAAAGGGCGAAGCTTAAGGGCCCGACCTCCTTTATCATCGCCCAACAATGGCCGTAATATGAAATACGGTATCTGCTCAGATAACTTACGCCCCGAATTGTTTCCCTCCCGATGTAAAAATTAAATTGCTTTTTAGACGAAATATCGGCTATACGTGATGTGGGAGTTAATGGTTTTATTAGCTGTTAGGGTTAAAATGGGGATATATTATTGAGTACTTAAATAAATGCATGTATGACCTCGGGATACGACCCACGGTTTGGCATGAATGGGCTGACAAGACCGGACTGATTGGTATCAGCCCTGGTGGGCTTCACGAAATGTAGTGCTGAAGGTAAGCGCCGCCCAGAGTCTCCCGCAAAGCCAGTGGAGTCATAAACTTTTTATCAATTTTCTAGACATTGAATCAATATTCTAGAAAGTGTGTACACTGTACATTTTCTAGAAAGTTGATCTACTTCCTAGCAAATTGATCCACTTGCTAGAAAATTGATCAAATTCCTAGAAAATTGATATTTTACGATTGGAATTATTTTTCGGTCAAATATTTATATTATACAATATGCCCATAGATCAATTTTATTGACAAGGTATTAATATTCAATGTTCCAGTTGCCGAATATGTATTACACATGCATCGTAATTAACTAATCACATGGCGGAACAAGTGCAGCATCATGTTAATACAAAGCCGGGGGACACACTGTTCTAGCAAACATTCAAATAAATACATATTATTATTATTAAAAGCCCTTCGTGTCCCACTGCCGGGCAAAGGCCTCCCTACCCCTCCTCCACATTCCACGATCCTGAAATAAATACATAAAATAAATAAATAAATGCGCCAAACAATCACACCTGGTCTATCAATCTGGTCTCAAACTAGGGCAACCCCTGTACTATGAGTACCAGATGACGATAATTAACTGGGGGCGTCAACCCAAAACCAAAGAAAACTTACAACATGTAGTTTTCTAAATTGACTTGACAAGAATCGAACCCGGGACCTTTCGTGCTTCGGGTGAACATCTTAGCCACTGCGCCATCGAAGCCGTCAAGTAGTAGTATTAAGGCAGTTAATTCCTAAAGAAACCATCGCTTGCAAATTTTGAATAGGCTGGCTTGACCGAAGAAGACCGGCGTAAAGCAGGGACCGCGCTAACGCAACACATCCGTCTGCTCGTCTGCCACCTAGGACATAAAAAAAAAACTTTTTATCATATTGAGTAAAATTCAACTAAGTTAAGTAGATACTGAGAAACAACCGCTTGCAACTTTTTTTCCACTCTTTTTTCATACCACGGCCTCACAGAAGACCGCCGTGAAGCAGCGCCTGCGCTGTGTTTCGCTGCGTGAATGAGGGTACCGGAAACCCAATTGGGGAAAACTGGATTAAACAACCTTTAATCTCCTTTTCCCCAATTGAGCCTCCGCACTTTTTTTTTTACTATAGGCCAACGCTTGACCACCATCGCACCTGATGGAAAGTGACGATGAGGTCTAGGATGACACGCGTTTGCCTAGAATTGCCTGTTCACATCTGCCTTAAAGATGCCTTGTGACTCTACTGGTACTATCATAAAAAAAAACTGTGTTTGTACATATTTAAGTTTATTTATTTGTTGTTGTTGCTTTCCGCTCTCGTTGCCCGTGTGTGAGCCGCATCTAGCTCGCACGCTAAGCACGTTACGCCCAACCGAGTTACCGGTTATTATACCTCGCTTCGTTACTGCCTTCGAACAATATTAACGAACCCTTTTCACTTATAATTTGTAATTAGCTGTTTGTTTTCTTAATGCTTAGTGTTTAGCGTGCAAGGCTATTGTGGTACATACACTTCTTTAGATTAGGCTGGCATAAAGAAAATGTCAACAACAATGGATGCCCAAGACCGTGCGAAGTAGAGAAGTTGAAACAGGAATGCAGACCCTGGGCACCGAAGCTTGGGATGCAAATGCGACAAAACGCTAAGATAATGCCGAGTGAGTGAGGGTACCGGAGGCCCATCGGGGGGGGATTAAAGGTTAGCAGCGCACTTGTGACTCCACTGGTGTTGCAGGTGTCCATGGGCGGCGGCAATTGCTTACCATCAGGTGATCCGCCTGCTCGTCTGCTACCTATCACATAGAATTATGATGAGTCTATTGTTAGCCAACAGTATGACCAGGTCTGGCCAGTTGCTCATCAGGCAAAGCTCTCTTTAGACCTATTGTCCTACATAACACTTCCATTCCATGATGGGCGGGTATGCATAAATCTATACTAATATAATAAAGCTGAAGAGTTTGTTTGTTTGTTTGTTTGAACGCGCTAATCTCCGAAACTACTGGTGCGATTTGAATAATTCTTTTTTTGTTGGATAGTCCATTTATCGAGGAAGGCTATAGGCTATCAACATAATAATATTAAGGGGGTTGTAAGGGGTTAAAAGGGGGGTAAAAAGTTACTTTTCCACGCGGACGAAGTCGCGGGCGGCCGCTAGTAAATAATATAAATCCTCCAACCGACGAACCGTTCAGCGCAATGTTTTGAGCGCCGGTTGAGACGTAAGGGTCGCAGGTTCGATTCCCGCATCAACACAAATGTTTGTTCATGGAACAGATATTTGTGTTGGGTGTGGCTGTTTGTGGTTCCTTCGTTGTTTCTGGTTTCCATAGTACAAGGGAAAACCTTAGTTTGGGACAAGACAATGCATGTTATGTTGTAAAAAAAAAAGTGCGACCCACTACCAACTGCGCCACCGCGGCAGACGGGTATGCATAGGGACGTCAGCACCATTCACCTAGAGCTGGCTTCTTTAAAAATATGAGAGCATACTATTTACCTTAACAAAACATGTATCTTGAAAGTAGGTAGAACCAGACAAGCCTCCGACATAACCGGCGAAACTTCAGCATCGTCTTGGCTGCCTGCATTCTCGACATTAGTTCGACATCGGTTTAAAGTTTAACCGCTAAGCGCGTGTTTATCCACATCTGAGGAAACTTCTCGTCGATATGCAAAGGCCGCGGATGATACTGTGAAGTTACCTCAACTGTTGCGGTAACCATGATGGCTAATAAGCGGAGACTATTTTTGAATTTTCGCTTCGTCCGAACAAAACTACTCGTTTTGCAAGTCACGTCGTCTCGAAAGTCGCATTTTTTTATGTGATAGGTAACAGACGAGCAGGCGGATCACCTGATGGTAAGCAATAGCCGCCGCTCATGGATACTTGCAACACCAGTGGAGTTACAAGTGCGCTGCCAACCTTTTATCCCTTTCCCTCCCCGGGTGGGCCTCCGGTACCCTCACTCACTTGGCGAAACACAGCACAGGCTGCTTCACGCCGGTTTTCTGTGAGGCAGTGGTATCACTCCGGTCGAGCCGGCCCATTCATGCCGAAGCGTGGCTCTCCCACAGTTACACTGTGAAGTTACCTCAACTGTTGCGGTAACCATGATGGCTAATAAGTAAGCGCAGGAGACCTATTTTTGAATTTTCGCTTCGTCCGAACAAAACTACTCGTTTTGCAAGTCACGTCGTCTCGTAAGTCGCATGATTCATTTTCCCTATTTTGAAATCGCTCGCTTCGGGTATTGCCAAGCTTGTCAAAGTATAGTTTTAACTCGTTTCACGTTGACGTAAATGCGTCCACTCGCTTCACGGAAACGAGTGGTTAATACCACTCATTGCAAAACGCTCGTTTTCGAATGATTCAAAAATGCGGATGTCAAAAATCATGCGAGTCACACATTTTTAGTGACACGACAATTCAAAAATAGGTCTCCAAGAAGTGTACTTACTACTTCTTTACTATTTTTTTTATATTGAGGACAATCAAGATGAACTCACTCCGCCTGATGGTAAGCGGCCGTGAGATCCAAATATGAGGTTGACAGGCACAAAAAGACAGAAGTAGCAAGAAGTAAGTTTTTTTTTTATATTGAGGTCAATCAAAATAATCTCACTCTGCCTGATGGTAAGCGGCCGTGAGACCCAAATATCCTACTACTATTATAAAGGCAAAAGTTTGTAAGTATGGATGTATGGATGTTTGTTACTCTTTCACGTAAAAACTACTGAATGGATTTAAATGAAACTTTACCACAATATACAATACACATCAGAATAACACATAGGCTACAATTTTTGAGGTTTCTACGAACCTGAAGTCCACGCGAACGAAGTCGCGGGCAAAAGCTAGTGATTTATAAAGAAATAACTTAGTCTTCTACAAAGTAACACCAAGACTTATAAGTAACCCGAAAAAGACGAAAAATTTACGCCCCGTTGGACTAGTACCGGACCAATATAGAAGATAAAAGAAAATTCCAACAAACGAAATATATTTCACTAACCATTAGGCAACTATTTACATCACACAGCAACAGTCAACAAAGGTACACCAGTATCCTTATGAAAGCGTTGTCACATTTGAGACAGAGTTCGTCTGCAACGCAACGTGCGCCGGCGGCGGGCGCCACTCGCCCGAGACGAGGCCTTTGTAGTCACGCAGATGATATTTTAAACGATCGTATTCCAGGAAATGTTACTAAAATTCAACGGTTAATTGTTAATGTTATAGATGGTGGCTCCGGAATTCAGCCTGCGGTGAAATTTGGAGAAGAGGAAAAATTTTGTTTTGTGACAAGTTTTTGTTTTTATTTCAGCTTTTCTTAGAATTAGAAGCAGGAAATTGGCGAAACTACACAAGACCGAATCTTTACTCGGCGGTTTAGTGACATCTCGTATTGAAAGCTAAGACTCATTTTGGGTCGTTGAACCATTGAAGAAGGTATTTTTTTTTAATATTACCAAATTTCTCTTAGGTTTTTCTTCTAATATTTACCATCAAACCGTGGATAAAATAACTTACTCTTAAACTGAACATCTTTAAGGCAAGAGTTAATAGGTATTTCCTAACATCCTAGGCTTTATCGACGTTTTCCATCAGGTGCGATTGTTGTCAAGCGTTTCCTACCTATCAACAATATAAAAAAAAACTAAATAATTGGACTTACTTTAAATGAAAAAATCCGAGTTCTTCTTTTAACCGAGTTCTATGTGTGTCGTGTGTGCGTAACAAATAAATGTTTTTTAACTTTATTTAACACCCGACGCAAAAACTTGTGTCAGTGGGTGGCAATCGCTTACCATCAGGTGCTCCGTCTGCTCGTCTATTACCAATCACATATTTTTAGATTGCCACCTCCCATAGACTCCTGAAATACCAGTAGAATGACAAGTGCGCTGCTAATTCAAGTCATTTATTGGGTATACGGTCACCGCTATAGTTAGATGCCGCAGACTATAGGTTATTTTAGTTTTTTTGCTGACCTGTTACATAACACTCTTATTAAAATATGCCCGACAAAGTTGATGTTGGCAGGTAGAAACATAACAAACAGCCGGCGGCTAGCGTCGAGAAGTCAGCGACTCTCGCTTTTAGTTGGACCCTCTTTGTAGTTAGTCAAACAGAAGGCATTTTAAACTATTTTCCTTACGAAATGTTGCTTTCGCTTCGTTTGTCAAGCACTTGGTAAAATTAAAATATAAGTATTTACGTTCTACCAGGGACCAGCTGGCTTTATAAATGGAATATTTGTGCCAGTCATAGACCAAATTTTGTTCAGAATGGTTGGTAGAAGACGTGGTCAAATGTAAGATACGACCTGTGTATTTTTAGTGTGGGACCTAACAAGTCAGATCTCCTGTATTGGTATAATATTATTACAGTTGAATTAATTCCCGCATCCAAGGGACTCCCGCGACCGATCTGTGTGGAGAACTTTGAGGCAGGCCTTCAGGGTGAGGATGACCGATTCAATAGGTGATTAGTTTGTTCTTTTGTGCCTGTCAACCTCATATTTGGATCTCACGGCCGCTTACCATCAGGCGGAGTAAGGTTATCTTGATTGTTCTGAATATAAAAAAAAACTAAATTTACATTCCAGTGTTTTATTACAAGATTTTCAAGCAATATTGCTGTCAGAATAGCCCATTAGCGCTTAAACGACGCCTATATTCCCTCGTCCGTACAAATTATCACCATATTTTAGCGGCGAACAAAAACGCAAACTATCGCCAACATGGCCAGTATTAATATAATAATTTCTAACTCCAAAAGAGGGAAATTGTAACATTAATTCCCTTAATTTCGGTAGAATGTTGCGGTCAGCGGCTGACATATTATATGTTGGCATTTTGCGGTCGCAAGCCGTTCGGGAGCATTACTCCTGGGGGAGGCAGACGAGATACTTTGGACAGAACTTCTTACAACACTTTCAATCTTCATATTCGTATCATGAAAGGAATAATGGGACAGGAACAACCCACCACCTTCCCATGGCCATACCAACACAACGGTTATACCTACTGGCCGAATCGGGGGAGATGTGCGCGGATATTGCGTGTGCTGGGCACTCTTGCACTCCACCGCGCCACAATTGGGTATTTGACTAATCTCGATTTAGTAAAAAATATTGATACTCTATCAAAATATTGGTAAATAAGAACCAATGGCCAACATTTTCAGTTAAAAATATAACATCTAGCTGGTTTTGTGAGCATTGAAAGTTTCATGGGCAAGTCCATTTTTAAAGTATAAAATTAAAAAAAAAATAATTATATCATTGAACTACCCGTACATTTTTCATCAACTTTTATTATAAAACCATATACTTAAACGAAACATTTGATATAGCTACCATATAAAATTTACTAGACGCGCATACAGAAGGTTGAATCGTGACGTCACGATTCAATAGCCATTTGTATAGAGCGTTTTTGGGTTTGCCCAAAATACGTGCTCTTAAAGTTGTGATATCTCAGGTAATTCAAATGAGAATCAAGTGATTCTTTCAACGATGTTTCTTAAATTGAGGCGTCTTTTGATTAAACACATAAAAAAAATTGTCAAATACCCAATTCTTGACTCCCTACAAGTTGTAATCTCTATCCTTGTCCCTATTATTGCGATTTTCCCCCTTCTGGGGCCGTAGACGCCACATTACAGGTGGCGCCAATGGGACAGCAATAGTGGGAGAATCACGCTTCAGCATCAATGGGCCGGCTCGACTGGAGTACCACGTTCTCACGAACACCAGCGTGAAGCTGTGCATGCGCTGTGTTTTCGCTGCGTGAGTGAGGGTACCGGCCCAATCCAAGGGAAGGGGGGTAAAAAGGTAAGCAGTGCACTTGTGACACTACTTGTGTTGCAGGTGTCTACGGGTGGCGGCTATCGCTTACCATCCGTGATCCGTCGGCTCGTCTGCCACCTATCACATAAAATAACATATAAGCCTTATCGTTATATAGAAATCACCTCTCCATAAATAGTATAAAGATGGAGGTGTAGCCAAAGATAGAACCCGGTTGATGTAGAAGAACTATTTGAAAGGAACGGAAAAGCAATAAATAGGGCTTGGGTCGGGTGCTAGTACTCATAAGCATTATTGTAAACAATGGCCGCTAGTCGACCGCGGTCTGTATCCACATCTCAAGAAAACCGACCAAAAGTCGCCAGTGTACAACTTGGTTAATAGTTGGGGAGTTTAGGGGAATATCAAAATTAGAGACGAGTCGGTTACTGCTTGAGAGCGCACTGGTAGAAATTCTACGAGAACGGTAACTGCACACGGATTTTCGTTAGACTAGTCTAAGCAGACTTACTTTTTGTGAGATAGGTGGCAGACTAGAACGCACCCGAGCAGGTCTGCGCCGCCCCTATGTGAGGTATGTGGCGCACACAGGCGCCAAGGCAATAGGGGCGCCATTCGCCGATGCTAACATGAATTCAAGAAGAAAAATAGCTTCATTGGTTTCGCACACATGCGCTGTGAAATCTGCGCGCTCTTAGCCATTGCTTCCAAAACGACAACTTAAGACGCAACCAGGACAAATTGGAATCCGAATAAACCTCTGAATTTTACAAATCTATGTACATATTTCTACCATTGGCTTGGTGATGAGGGAAAACGTCGTAAAGAAACCTGCACTTTTTTGACAATTTCAGAAACGTGTACCATGGTTCAGATGGTCTGGTTCTCCTGTTAAAGGGTTACGAAGGTCAGAACGACATCGCTTTATTGTAAGTATTACCAGACTCCCCAAATAACACCTACGACTCATGTCATCACAGGCCTATTCATCTGTGGCAGATGTTTTTAAGTAGCATCACGTAATCTTTTGTGCCGGTGAATCTCATATTAGGATCGTCTTTGGATTGGAGGCGGAGTGAGGTCTTCATGATTATCCTCAATAGGTATAAAAAAACGTAACAGTGACATTCCAGCCGCAATCCTGTCTTGTGTGCGTAGTGTCACAACTCATGTGTAGTATCAAATCTCATCCAAAGGTACATGGTGTTGTATAGAAGAAATGATACATTTAATATGTCGACTCAATTTGTGTGCATGACACGAAAATTGAGTCTCGAACTAATTCCGAGTTGGTACGGTCCGAAATATCACTAAACTCTGCCTCGTTAAAACTTCTATTGAAGACTTAGGTCTGCTAGAAGATGCAGTTTTGGTAGATTTTTACCCGCCTGCAACAGAAACGGGATTTGTTTGTGTTTTTTGCCAAATTTCAAAAGTCGTAGAACAGATTTTATTCAGAGTTTTTTGTTAGAAAATGTAGTTAAAGGAATTTTTAGGTATAGATACAACCTGTATACCTATTTTCAAGTAAGTATATGCTGACATGAGCAATTAATAATTTAATTAGCAAACTGAAGTGGCAGTGGGCTGGTCACATTAGCCGCAGAACTGACAACCGTTGGAGCCATAAAATCCTTGAGTGGAGACCGCGACTCGGTAAACGTAGTGTTGGACGCCCTGCTACAAGATGGGATGACGACATTCGAAGGCTGGCTGGAGTGAGCTGTATGAGAGTGGCCGAAAATCGGGAGCGGTGGCGTGCATTGGGGGAGACCTATGTCCAGCAGAGGACGAGCGTGGGTTGCTAATGATGAGATGCTGACATGACAATATGATATCTGAATATCACAGAGTTCACAGTGTTAAGCATTATCGTCGCACTTGTGCACTTAGACATAATCATTTTCGCTTTTGATAAAACAGCTGTTTCTTGCTATTTCTAAAAGGTACTTTAATAACATTTTTATCTTTGTAATGTTTAATTGAAACTCCTTCCAGCGCTTCCTGCTTCGCATTCAGGTTATGTAAATACTGCGTCGTAGGCGCGACTCGTCAGCGCGTGGAATACTTCGCGACAGCGGGATAGATGAGAAATGTTCCCAAACACCTGAATAATACACTGCGCTATCACGCGAGGAAGGCACTCGTGTTTTGTTTAGATATTCTGTATACATAATCCGAGTCTAGAAGACGGGGAATATGGATTCTGAAACGTGGGAATCGAGTCGGGTGTTGACTTATTTACCACGTCGTCGAGGTAGAATTTTATTCTTCTTGTCTTGTACTTTATAGTCATAATTTAGGTGTACATTCTCAATGTCAATCTGGAGATAGCAGTTTTGTTTTGTTTTTCATTGCTGAAGATTGTGCCTTTCTTGAAATGTCTTTGCCGAGGTGACAAGTTCTTTCCAATCAACCTTTGCACAAACCCGAACTATGTTCAAACAATTCGAAACATACTTTTGCACGACCCGAAAATCCCTAGAATCCCGAAATCACGACCCGGTGCTCAAATCACGGTAGGCCTAACATGCGTACCGCTACAAAATTTGCGAGAGCGCATCCTTCTATCCTGCTCATCGGTCAGTCAGGTGAGCGAAAAGAAACTTGCGCCGACACAACACGTATTGTGTCGGCGCAAGTTTCTTTTCGCTCAACGCTCAAAGTCAACAAAATTATCTCGTGGCGCGCATCGTAGCCCGGCAGGGCGTTTTCGAAACTGTTATTAATTTAAAAGCGTAATATACGAAGCCCTACACTACGTTTACCGAGACGCAGTCTCCACTCCAAAACTCGCTTACACCGCCACTACAACTTGGTAATCAGGTGAGCAAACCCAGTTTATTTGCAACTCCACGTAGTTGCACAATATCAATACCACACCCACCAATCGCTTATGTTATTTTACGCTATTTATCCCGTAAGAAGCGTAACAAAAGGATCCCAGTATATTTAAATCCAGGGAGATCCCCGCGGTGGATCGTAGTGCTTTCCGAGAGAAACGCGGGGATATTTTACATATAATGCGCTGTCGACGTGTTGGGAACTTTTATTGACAGGGTTTCAAGACTCTGTGTGGTCCGATAAAGGTTATTATTTTTAAAACCACGTGGAAATGGAAGTTTTAAATTCAATTTGTGAAGTTGATAAAACTTCTTTCTCACAAAACGTGTTTGTTACGTAGTGTTCTCCGGCCAATATTTCGGTTACAAAGCAAAGTATCAGCCTATATACTGTCCCACTGCAGGGCAAAGGCCTACATCATAGACATATGATGGGATTAGGCTTAATCACCACGCTCGCCTAATGCGTATGGTGATCACAAACCCGTGCTATGTTCGAAAAATTGTAACATGCTTTTTCTAGACCTAAGAATCGAACTCAGGACTCCGAGATCACGGCCCGGTACCTACTTAAGCCATTATCCATCGTTATGGGACGTGGCGGACGCTTGTATATAAAAAAAGTATTTACTACATACTGTAAGTGTAGTGTCTCGGAGTGAATTCACAAGCCGGGCGTAACAGACGACGCCGTGCACCTCCAGTCCGCTTGTGACCACGGCCGTTTTAACGCGGTCGAAACGTCAAGCAATAAGTACAGTCAGCCACACACATCAGGTTACCACAACCTGTCAAATTGCTTCAATTGATATTCAACCTAATGTTATGATGACAGTAAGTTGAGAATCGATTGAAGAAATCTGTCAGTTTTGTATACCTTAGTGTGTGGCTGTACGTACTATATTATTATTTTTAATTTCTCGCGCTTAATCCCGTTTATATAAGGTATTTGAAAAGAAAATACCTACCCCATTATAGAATTTCATACATCGTACCGAGTGCGCTAGAAAACGTTCACCTATTTCTCTTAGTTTACATTCCATTTGGACCCCTTGACGGAGCCTCGTGCAGGCCAGCTCAAATTGGAGGATACTTCAACGCCCAATTTCACAAGCACCGATTTGCTGTCGAGGTAACGAGCGCTGCCCGTCGCTTAGACTTTTCGGTCATTAGTGCAGTGGGATGTTATTTTACTGTTTTGAAAAGATCTAAATATGAGGTCAACTAAACTAGGAGTATCTACTTACCCTTTTTTATAAAATTAAACAAAATTCTCACAGCATCTCATACGTTGCTTTGTCTCCGTACTAAGTAGCGAAGCACTTGTGTTATACAGGGTGTATCTGTGAACATTTACATCCCTTTAACCACGTGTTCTATCAACCATTCTGAACAACATTTGTTCAACAACTTTTCTAAGTTCTTCGAAAAAATTGTCGACTCCCCATACAAAATGACCAGGTCACGCGACCGACTTTGTATGGAAAGTTGAAATTTTTTTATGCGAATTTTGAAAAGTCATAGAACAAATGTTGTTCAGAATGGTTGGTAGAACACGTGGTTAAAGGGATGTAAATGTTCACAGATACACCCTGTAGATATCAGACAACATTGTCATCATTATCATATAATTATGTGATATCAGTATTTACGTGATAGGTAGCAGACGAGCAGACAGATCAACTGATGGTAAGCAATTGCCGCCGCCCATATAGTCACCTGCGATACCAGTAGAGGAAAGTAGAGTCCCAAGTGCGTTGCCAACCCCCAACCCCTTAATTGGGCCACCAGTACCCTCATTCACTTGACGAAATACAACGCAGGCGCCGCTTCACGCTGGTCTTCTGTGAGGTCGTGGTATCACTCCGGTCGAGCTGCTGAAGCATGGCTCTCCCACGGGAAAACCCTTGGGCGACAGACGTTTGCCATCAGGTGGTCTGTTTGCAGATCTGATACCTACCTATAACATAAACAACACACGTCTGAATCCAAGATTTGGTTGTCTAGAAAAAAATCTGGCAAATTAATATACGGATCGAATTGAGGACCTTCCTCCTTTTAGAAGTCGGTTAAAAATTGGACCATACCAGTAGCTGTAGGACTATTTGTAGTTATTTCTTATGGATCAATGTACAACGCCGCGCCGTAGCTACTACTAGTTACGGCGTAGCAAATTGATCTACGAAAAATACTACGACGCTACGAAATATTTGCTACTTGCCCTGTTTTCCTATTTCTACATGACGTTATTATTGCCTTTGGGTATATCGTTTATTGTAGATTTGTTTACTTCATGAAATGCTCGATAAATACAGATAGTCGTATTCATTAAGTGATAAAATCCACGACAGATGCACAATTTTTACAATTCTGACCTATTTTTATTTTTAAAGTTACTCCAAAAATCCCACCAAACATTAAAATTAATGCATAAAAGTTGAAAACTCGACCACAACTTTTATTTCAGACTCTCAATGAACATGCATTATGCTTTTGGCGCATTATGGAAAAAAACTTTATTCCTGCCAAAAGCTTTTTACTGAAATAGTTGGGCATTGATGTGTTTGTAGCTAAAGGATAATACCGTAACATTCAAATACCACCATTTAAGGTTTGAAGCCAAGAACGCTCCAATGGCATTTTTGGTAACTAAAATAATTACCTACAGCAGATTTAAAAAAAAACGCACATCTCATACATTGCGACCTGACTTCGTACTAAGTAGCTTAAGCACTTTAGTTACAGATATCAGATAACAGAGGGATCACAAATGTAATTTACTTAAATACATATGACTAGTGGCCCGCCCTCACTTCGCTTCATGACCGTAATTCAGAAATGAACCAATAGATGGCGCTGTGTCCAATTGCATCGCGCAAGCGTTTCGTGTTTTCGGTTTACCTATAAGCCTTGTCGTTGTCTATATAGAAGTTATCTCTTTATAAATAGTATAGATATAGAAGATTACGCCGAGACACTAAAAATTTCAACGCTCTATTATTGGTCTAGTGGTTTATGTCCCGGGCCATAATCTTGGGGTCACGGGTTCCATTCCCGGGTCGAGCAAAAGTATATATGTTTCGAATGTTTCGAACATAGCCGGGTTTGTAATCACCAATCTGGTGATTAAGTCTAATCCCATCATAGTAGCGATGACTTGATTTTTATGATGGAGGCCTTTGCTCTGAAGTAGGACAGTATAAGGGCCGATACTTTTTACTTAATTTTAATTCTTTAAATGACTAACTATATCGTAACTGCATCTTTTCCTACAACCAGTGTAGGCATAAGTGCTCTTTGGCACCCTAAAACATTTCAATTATTGTCATTACTTCACCGTGCCGTCCATTTAGGTGCCTATGCACTTGAAAGGAAAGAGATAGAATACGATGATTTAAAAACACTCATTCTCAAGGAGCTACTCATGAAACGTTAATGGGGGGAGAAAATTTAATTTTGCTTGAGGCGTGAAAATAAGGACGGATTTTTTTTTATCTTGGTAGGTAGGACACAGTTTTATGCGAAGTTAAGGGGCTAGCACGAACATTTTAAAAAATTTGTAACGTTTTATCTGTCCACGTTACGATGACGCTAGTACTCGGCATGAAGCCTTTATCGACATTATTGTATTGTAAGATTTCCTTCAAATATGTATTGGATTCATTAGATGTTTTATCCGTGGATGGGCGCTCACGTAACCATACTGACGATACTGTCCTTTCTGACGTTTTTGCTGTCAATTATAGTTACAGCACAGTTACAGTCTTGTATGTGCAGCCACACAGCAAAGTATACGGAACCACACGAAACTGTGAAATATCTTCAATCGACTTTCATCTTACTGTGATATACATTAGGTTGAATATCAACTGAGGAAATTTGTGTACTCGGTACTATTTCTTTAAAAAGTTCATGCTAGGCTTTCTGTTTTGATATTCATTTTAGAGGTATTTTTTTATTAATTTTATTACATAATACTATCACATTGAGAACTATTTTACTCGTATAAATATTGTTTTCACCTTTACTGTGGACTTTTTTTGGAAGTCAAGTAGTATTTTTTTTTTGTATATTTCTTTTCTATCTAGTTTAGGCAAGTACAGTAACAACCCACAAGAAGAAAAAATGTGGGAAGCACCGTGGGTGGATACCTTACACGCTCTGGACATAATTTTCTCATACAAAGTGAACAGCAACTTATTGAGGTAAAACCAAGAACAATATTCAAATATCATAACGAAATTGTTTCTTCTAAGAAAGATATTTCAATTACAGGAACATTTCTCCGAGTTAAAAGTTTTCCTCCGGCGGTGCCTACATTTTTGCTTCTTAAGGTATTCAATATTAGTTTCCTTGGAGTTATGTAACAGGATACCTTGTGGTTTTATTAAATTCTTCGCTAGAGTACCTATGCATTCTTTCTTAGTTAACTTTTCATGAAATAGTACTAATTGTGGTAAAAACACGTACAGTGCTGCATTTTTTCTCAGCGAGACATTCTTGAGTTTAACGACAGGTTTAACACCATCGCTTCGAAGTAGTGTTGCTGATTTATCGATGGTGAAACTTTTGTAAGTGAGTAGTGTAAATTGATCTCGAAAACTATACTATCTATATTATTCGATATCCTATCTTTCAATAAGTTAAATAAATATCTTAATATTTTTTGTTTTATTGAATTCAGCTTGCAAGTATGCTTTCAGACTAGTCCAAAGCACACACAAGATAATTAGAAAAAGAAAAAGTTATATAAAAAAATCTTGAGTAATTGTGATATCGATAGTATTTTCGCACTAATTGAAAAGTGTGATTGTTTTTTTTTTATGTGATAGGTAGCAGACGAGCAGGCGGATCACCTGATAGTAAGCAATTGCCGCCGCTAATGGACACTTGCAACACCAGTGGAGTTACAAGTCCGCTTCAAACCAAGGGTGGGCCTCCGGTACCCTCACTCACTTGGCGAAACACAGCACAGGGGCTGCTTCACGCCTGTTTTCTGTGAGGCAGTGGATTGTATCAATAATATCGATTGTTTTACTTGATTCGTAATATCGGACGTTAAAGTGGCGTTACTAATAAATGGTAATTTTTTATCGATAGCGATTTATCGATTGCAAACACCGGCCGTGCCTTGTGATCTTCAAAACTCAAAACTGTTAAACTACTCTACCACAATATATGAAACTCATAAACCATAAAATTTACAATTTGAACCTATAACTTTAGGGCCACATATCTTGATGAAATTGAACCAGACAGAATAATGCCCGGGCAGAAATAACTCAGCGGGTCTGCGACATTTGGTCCACAAGTTATTTGCTTTCAAGAAATGAGAACCAACGGAAAATATTGTGTTGTTCCACATCGCTACAGTTTATTTGGAAGGAGATATGTGGGGTATAATGAAAGAATAAGAGAAATTGTTTATATTAATTTGTCTTGTTACGTCTTCTGCCATTTGTTGTATAACATTGATCTAAATCACAGAGTAATACGTAGCTATTATGTATACGTATACGTATTATGTAAGTATGTATTATTTAATTTTATAAGCCGCCATCGATCTTTCAGCCTCACCCAATGGTCGACTGGTAGAGCATCCTGTAAATCAATTGTATTACCTTTTAAGTGCAATTAAGAATAAATTAATAAATAAATAATACACAATTTCTTCACGTTTATAACTTAAGCGATGACTTTGGTACTCATCTTAGAGGGTAATCGATTCCCGGTTGCGTCCAAAGCTGTAGAAAATTATCAGGAGTTAGGAGGTCTGGTAATTACAATAAGCCAAGAGGACTCACCATTGATCACCAATGCGTAATAGGCAGGCGTGATGATGAAGCCTAATCCCATTATAGTATAGATGACTTTCTTTGAGATATTGATTTCTATGATGGAGGCCTTTGCCCTGCAGTGGGACAGTATTATAAAATGGCTGGCCGGATGGCGCATTTGGTAGTGACCCTGCCTTATACGCCAAAGGTCGTGGGGCTACCATCACTCCATACACTGAAGGTTAACCCTAACCTGCCTGTATGACGTCATTATAATGACGCACACGAAGGCTGCAGTCGTGCAAGCGACAGACTCCCGTTAGCTTGCCATGCACGAAGAGCTATATTTTTGAATCAGTCGCCTGGAACGCGAACACACGATATCGACTGATTTTCTTTCGACATACGAAATTCTGCATTTTTTAATCACTCGATCGGAACGAGCGAACTTATACACTCGTTGCAAAGCGAGTGATTAAATCAATCAACCAATAAAAATAATCCTTATTTGTCCCAAAGTGTTCTACACACCACTTAAAATAGCCACACATAAAAATATCTATAGAAATAATGCGACTCTACCACCAGAATCGCAAAGTTAATGCTGACCAGAAGATCTAGCATCAAACTTCTTAGTTACTCTTTTTACCCGACTACGGCAAAGCAAAAGGAGGGTTATGATTTTGACAGGCTATGTATGTATGTATGTTCATCTGTTTCCACGTAACTTCTAAACTACTTATCAAAATTCGACAAATGACATATTATTATAAGCGTCTTAATCGTCCGCTGGTTATAGGCTATATAAGGTTTCACAAAATTGAATGTGGCGCCCTCTAGCGGACAAAACATACAGAGTAAAAAAATAAAGTTATGATAAATATGCCGTGTTTGGTATCATTTGAAAGCGCTTGACTTGTACATTTTGAAAAATATATATATTACTAGCACTTGGACACCAAAATAGTACAAATAAATCGACAAAATTTATATTGTTTTTTTATCCTCATACCACCTATCCCAAGCGAGCGATAATTTCGATGTCAAAATACTTACATACCGAAATCAAATATATATTTTGTATACTCGAACTTCGAAAATGAACGAAAAATCTACATCACTCGATTTGCAAGACGCATGCGACAACGCTGTCACGAGTGAATCAAAAATATGGCGGCAGTACATAATGCATGCAAGATGCGTCACTCGACTTTATCGTCGAAATCTGTAGGCGAGGCAGTTGCATGAAATGTTATCACAAGTAAATCTTCGTCTAAGAGAGATGCCCTTTATCGACCTTCACGCGGTCTTGGAATGAATTAAAGATTTACTTGTAAGCTGTCTCATTTGAAACTTTTTTTTAAATTATTTTTTTATAATATAGGTATGCAAACGAGCAAGCGGGACATCTGATGGTAAGTGAACACCGCCGCCCATTGACATCAGCTACACCAGAATACGTAGCCGGCTTTTTAGGAAGGTAAGTATACTTGGCGTGAAGCAGCTCCTGTGCTGTGTTTCGCCGAGTGAGTGAGGGTACCGGAGGCCCATCGGGGGGGAAGGGGATAAAAGGTTAGCAGCGCACTTGTGACTCCACTGGTGTTGCATGTGTCCATGGGCGGCGGCAATTGCTTACCATCAGGTGATCCGCCTGCTCGTCTGCTACCTATCACATAAAAAAAAAAAAAAAAAAATACTTAGGCTTCTTTCTTGAAGGTTTGGTTGTCTTACTGGTTCAGAAATACAATAATTTTCAGATTTGTTTTGAAAATATCCATAAATTAACTTCGTACTAACCATTACCTACAAGACCAAGTGGTAGACCCCTACCTCGTTAAAACTGCAAAACAAATTCATAATCTTTCGCAACAAAATCAATAACAGCCACAAAGCAAAGCGCAGAGTGAAAAATGCAAATAAAACTGAAAAGCGCTCCAATACAGCAAGCGTTGTCTTTGAAAAAAGAAACTTGCGATGCCTGGACTGTTTTGAACAACGAGGTAGGTCTGCTAGAAGGTGTTACTTACTTACCTACTACGCCTGGCTCAGCGATCCTAGGTTGCTCTTGTAGGCCTAACATTAGCACCTGCGCACCACGATAAATTTTGTCGACACTCGTTCGCGCGAGCGCATCCTTCTATCCCGCTCATCGCTCAGTCAGGTGAGCGAGAAGCAACGCAATACCAGTGTTGAAAAATCATCTCCTGGCGCGCATGTTAGCCCGGTTGGCCTCTGTCAAAGTTCGCCATTTTGTTCGGTCCTGTGCCAATTCCGACCAATCATACACGTTTAGTGCTTTAAGGTCTTCGGCGACTTCTTCCCTGCAGCGATATCACGGACGCCCCACAGGAAGGCGTAGGTGTTACTTACTACGCTGGCTCAGTAATCCTAGGTGGGTGGCCTCTGACGTCAAATTTCGCCATTTTGTTCTGTCCTGTGCTAATTCCGACCTATCATGCACGTTTAGTGCTTTAAGGTCCTTGGTGACTTCTTCTCTGTAGCGATTCTCGAACGCCCCACAGGATGGCGTCCCGTTGGTCGTCCCAGGTAAGTAAGTTATTTTTTCTTACCTGTTTATCTGTGCTAGTAAGTGTTTCCCTCATAGAAACCTAAGCGTGAACGAGTCATAAGTATCTCCGCCAATGAAGGCTCCATTCACAAAGGCTCTTGCGACATTAGATGTTATGGATGAAATGGTTAATAAAGGTTGTGGATATGTGAACGATGATGAAAAGTATGAGGATGTGGATTAAAGAATGGATGGTAACAAAAACCAACACTAAAAAACCGACTTTCCACCAGGATGGGCCTTCGATGCCCTTACTCAGTCGGCTCCTCCAACCAAAACAGTCGCACCAAAAGGCTGCATCCAGAAACCCATAATCCGTGTCCCAAGCCTATATTTCATTGGGAAGCCAGTACAAGCCGCGAATCCGATAAATCCAGAGATTTCTATTACAGATAACGCCGCGATTCTTTCCGTGTATTTAATTTCATGCCGGTTTCGTGCGGGGATTCTTATTTTTAATTTTTTACCCCCCTAAATCTGTCCCGGCCGTTATTGGTCGACAATCTTGCCCAATAAAAATGTCTGTGAAAAGATAACTTCTGGAACTCAGGATTTGCGATTTTGTTTGGATACTGGAGCCGGAAAATTTCGGATGTTATTTTTAAGTTACTCATGCAATATGTTTGAACACAGACTTAGGATGCCGCTTTGATAAAAGACCAACAAAACAAGGGAAAGAAAAGACGCCATTATGGACACTGCTTATTGCTGTATGTACTTCTAACAAAATTGGTTCTATAGTTTCTCTATGTAACTAAATGGTATCTGAAGAATGAAATTTCTCTGTCAGTCATTTACCATAAGAGTAAGTTGTGGTAATAGGTATGAGTTATTAATTGAGATACTCAATTCTTTATTGCTTCCATAGTGTACAAACAGATAGTAGATTTATAAAAGCAACCATTACTCTGTGGATTGTTGGTTGGTTGGAGCTATATAGTCCTTGAGTGGAGACGGCGACTCGGTAAACGTAGTGTTGGACGCCCTGCTACAAGATGGGATGACGACATTCGAAGGCTGGCTGGAGTGAGCTGGATGAGAGTGGCCGAAAATCGGGGGCGGTGGCGTGCATTGGGGGAGACCTATGTCCAGCAGTGGACGAGCGTGGGTTGCTGATGATGACTCTGTGGATTATACTAATTTGTGTACTACTGTGGATCTAACATGCAAAAGGAGCTTTATTCGTGAATCTTCAGGATAAAACGACTAAAACTTAACCATGTACTTATATACCAATTCGGGCTAATTAGAGAAGCAATCCTTTAACTAAAATTATAACTTGCGTACTAACTCGTATCATCATCATCATCATCATCATCAGCAACCCACGCTCGTCCACTGCTGGACATAGGTCTCCCCCAATGCACGCCACCGCTCCCGATTTTCGGCCACTCTCATCCAGCTCACTCCAGCCAGCCTTCGAATGTCGTCATCCCATCTTGTAGCAGGGCGTCCAACACTACGTTTACCGAGTCGCGGTCTCCACTCAAGGACTTTATGGCTCCAACGGTTGTCTGTTCTGCGGCTAATGTGACCAGCCCACTTCAGTTTGCTAATTCGGTGGGCTATGTCGGTGACTCTGGTCTAACTCGTATGCCACATGTTTTTAATAATATTATCTTATACCATAATACGAACTCACAAAAATATCTTAAAAATATTTAAGTACCTACAACCGACAAAGTTTCTGTGCTTGAAATATGAAGTTGAGAAATAGCTATCAGAAGCGAGAGCAGGTGGCGCGCCGAAATGTGTCGACGCGCGCTACAATAACTGCTGGGGAGGGATTTTGTAGCGTATTTTAGATATTGTAGCGTGGTAACAACTTTTAGATTGACTTCGTATTGGGTGATTTTGAAGGTATAGAAATGTTTATTTGACTTTATAACGTAACTGGACAAACGAGTTATCCAATTAAGTACAAGTAAAAATTATGTAACAGTAAGAATGAGACCCAGGTAGACCGACGATCTGGTAAAGGTCGCGGGAGTCCATTGGATGCGGGTGGCACAGGACCGATCTGTGTGGAGAACTTTGGGGGAGGCCTATGTCCAGCAGTGGACGTCTATTGGCTGAAATGATGATGATGAAGAATGAGACTAAGATTTTAATTATCACTTAGGTAAAAAAATACACATACTCGTGTTTCGTATTTACATACATAATTTCTTTGTCATATTCCTTTATCAGTAGCACAACAATATTTTTCTCCGTTTTTATTAGTTTAAATCACACTTTGAACCTACTTGGGAGCTCTTGCTACTATAGTATATAAACAAACACTATACATAATTTATTAAGATAACAACATCGACAAACCTATAAACTCAAAAGGCGAAACACTAGCGCGATCTAATCAACGTCTCAGCGCCATCTATTATCAGGCAGTGGAACTCTCTATTAAACCGCATATTCTTACTAGTAGAATAAACCATCCAGCTAATTGCAGTCATCTTGAGAGACTTCCACGCCACATGCACAGTTTAACCGCAAAACAAATGAAAACTTACAATAGTTATTTGCCGGCCGCACCTACCTCGCTCTTTATTCAATGTCATATTTCACTGTCTACCGGTCTAATATGAATCTTATCTCTATGCCTTAGAGTTTCAATTTTGATGAATACACTTCTTTGGTATACAGAACATTTTGCTTCGTATTCAGTATGCTGGAATATTTTCATTGCGTTTTGTCCTACGACGTATATTTGTTTGAGGTATGTTTTAACAGTCTCCTCACATTTGCATTTTATCTAACAAAGGGTTTTAGGTTGCAATCATTTTCAAAAAATGAAGCTCATTAGTCAGTGCTGAGATAAGTAAAATATTTTAATGTGAATTCTCATTGTAATGACTCTTAAAATATTCGTGTCGTCGGGATATTTCGTTACACCTATTAGGTAATCTATACAGGGTTCATAGAAGTAGTTTTTTATGTGATAGGTAGCAAACTCAATCGGGGGAGAAGAGGTTAAAAGGTTGGCAGAGCATTTGTGACTCCACTAAGTGTTGCCACGCATGGTGGAATGCTAACACATTAACGATACTGCCACACATGTGGCGACATTCGCTTACCATCAGGTGAGCCATCGGCTCACCTGCCACCTATCACATAACAGAAACATCAAACTCATAGGTATATATTTTAAGGACCGTCTCTATTGGTAGGAGAATCGAACCCGTTACCCCAAGAGCAGCCGTCGCTTAAAAGTGCGACCCACCACCAGCGCCAAGGCTCTCAATATACAGGGTGCACAAAATAAATCACACCTTATGAATGCTAACAAATCCTGCGACGTCGGTGGAATAATAATGTGTTTTTTAAACACTAAGTGCTTGGCTAGGGACGTTACCTGAATTAATTACTCGCTTAATTAAATTTTTTCTCCGAACACGCCCGTGTAGCTGCACTCAAGGTTGTTAATTACTTCTGATAAGAAATTAGGTTGGTTCTTTTCGCTGTCCAGCAGTCTCGATAAATGAGAAAGATCTAAGTTTGAAACTTTAAATTAAAATATTTTCTTTCCCTTGTATTTAAGGCTGGGTTACACGGTGCGAGCTGCTGGCTAGCTAGAAGACGGTTAGTAACAAGAGGACCGCGATTCGTTTGGGGACCGCATTGGCTTGAAACTCGGACCACCAAATAGTATATTAGTCGGACCGCGGACCGTTTGCGAACCGCAAAGGTTCGAAACTCGGACCATGAAGGCTCGAACTTAATTGGACCGCAATTCTCGAAACTCGGACCACAAAGACTCGAAACTCGGGCCGTATAGGCTTGAAACTCTGACCGCAAAGTTTCGATACTCGGACCGTAAAGGCTTGAAACTTGGACCGCAGTGGCTCGAAACTCGGACCGTCAAAATTTGGTATAAATGGTCAAACCATGGTCCGTAAGCGGACTGCGAAGGCTCTAAAATTGGACTGCCAAATATTATAATTGTATACCAAGATTACCAAGTCAAGTATCGATTATCGTTTAAATTATCAGCTTTTTACCTAGACCTCGTTAATTTTTTTCCTGTCTGCAATAAGAATGAAGGAGCAAAACGCTTTGTGCAGATAAGAGGTCTACGTCCCAGTTTTTTTTTATATTGAGGACAATCAAGATGACCCCACTCCGCCTGATGGCAAGCGGCCGTGAGATCCAAATATGAGATTGACAGGCACAAAAGAACAAAGAGTCTGTCACTCTCACCCTCAGAGAGGCCTGATGAGATGCTGTTACCTACTTGTCAAATCAAATCAAAATCTCTTTATTCAATTTAAGTCCTTTACAGGACATTTATGAATGTCAAATTTTATAATCTACCGCTGATTCGGAATTTCTACCGAGAAGAATCAGCACGAAACTCAGTAGAACTTAATCTTTTCAAATTTGTTATCATAAAATTTTTAAAGAATTAAATAAAATTTAAATTTCATAATACATAACACTGTGTAGGTGAACAGTTTATCATTTCCACAAATTCTTGTCATTTAGGTATTCTTCAATTGTATAATAGGCATTTGCCATCAAATAAGATTTTACTTGAGATTTAAATTTATTCCACTACTTCTTTATCATTTCGTAGTGACACGTCCTGTGTACAGGTAGTTATACCTCACATTCATCAGTCACCAAACAAATACCAAAAGTTGGTCCCTTAATGGCTTTTTCGCAAGAGCGCCATTAAAATCAGGAGTAAAACGTTCCTCTCCCAATGAAGCGTGTAATTGGACGGAAAGCAATGCAGCTGCGTTTATCGGTCAGAAATGATAATGCTATTCAGACAGAGAGATGTGGTCAGTGTGTTTGTGTTGAGCGTCTGTTTGCTGGTGGCAGGCGAGACGGACCCTCCGCCAGACCCTCTTGTTCCACAGTGTAAGGTGAGAGCAGGCTTCTATTTCGCCAGTACTATTTGACTAATTTCGATATAGTAAAAATATTGATACTCTATCAAAATATTGGTAAATAAGAGCCAATGGCCAACATCTTGAGCTAAAAAAATAACGTCTAGCTGGTTTTGTGAGCATTCAAAGTTTCATGGGCAAGTCCATTTTTAAAGTATAAAATTTTTAAAAAATAATTATATCATTGAACTACCCATACATTTTCCACCAACTTGTATTATAAACCATTTACTTAAAAGCAACATTTGATATAGCTACCAAACAAAATTAACTAGACGCGCTCAAAGAAGTTTGAGTTGTGACGTCACAATTCAATAGCCATTTGTATAGAGCGTTTTTGGGCTTGCCCAAAATATGTGCTCTGAAAGTTGTGATATCTCAGGTAATTCAAATGAGAATCAAGTGATTATTTCAACGATGTTTCTTGAATTGAGGCGTCTTTTGATTAAACACATAAAAAACTGTGGGAGAGCCACGCTTCGGCTTGAATGGGCCGGCTCGACCGGAGTGATACCACTGCCTCACAGAAAACCGGCGTGAAGCAGCCCATGTGCTGTGTTTCGCCGAGTGAGTGAGGGTACCGGAGGCCCACTCGGGGGGGAAGGCGATAAAAGGTTGGCAGCGCACTTGTGACTCCACTGGTGTTGCAAGTGTCCATGGGCGGCGGCAATTGCTTACCATCAGGTGATCCGCCTGCTCGTCTGCTACCTATCACATAAAAAAAAAAAAAAAAAAAAAAAAAAACTCTAATACCCAATTGTCGGTGATGTAATTTTATGTAGTGACAATTGTCAAGCGACAGGATAAATTTTTTTTTTCTATGTGGACCTAAAAGTTTTTTTTGTCACTAATGCTGTTAACTTACAATATCAGTTATAAAATCCGGGTGTTCCTGATATAAAAAATAACATTTATTATTTAAATAAATACAAATATGAAAATCATTTTTCTTTAAATGTATTAGTGACGTAAATATTGTGAAACCATAAGTATTATTTATTTATGGTTGACTACTTAGGTACGTGAATTTTAACATGAGTTTGAAGTTTCGGCATAGCTTCTAACTTAGGTTGTGTGGTCATTTGCGTGACAATTGTAGTATTACGTGGCGCATAGTTCAAAATGGCTCACCGTGCGAATACGCTCTCTACATGCATTTGTCACCGACAATTGTCAGCTTGGTGAAATAAAGGCCAGATTGCGCTAGCTACCACACAATAAGGACTCATTCTCGAATATTAAACTATATAATTTTTATATTGACTCAAAAAAAATTAAAAACAGAAAATAGTTTTTTTACTGTGGGAGAGCCACGCTTCGGCATGAGTGGGCCGGCTCGACCGGAGTGATACCACTGCCTCACAGAAAACCGGCGTGAAGTAGCCCCTTTGCTGTGTTTCGCCGAGTGAGTGAGGGTACCGGAGGCCCACCCGGGGAGGGAAAGGGATAAAAGGTTGGCTGCGCACTTGTGACTCCGCTGGTGTTGCAGGTGTCCATGAGCGGCGACAATTGCTTACCATCAGGTGATCCGCCTGCTCGTCTGCTACCTATCACATAAAAAAAAGTTTAACCTTAAAAAGGTCCAAGTTATAGCTTTCAGGGGCGGAGCAACGGCACCAAACCAAAGGGGAATAATAAGGAAAAATTTCAGGACCACAGCAACCACTTAAGGAGGGATGGTGGTCTGTGCTTCGAGATCCCCCCCTGGCAGCATCTGCCCGTGGAGCTGGAGAACCATTTGAGTAACTTGAGGGAGAAGTTCGGGAATGGCACGAGCACTGCTGCACGGCGGCAGCTGAGAGGCTCGCAACTTGCGCTAGTGAATAGGTAAGTTCCCTTGATTTCGGCAGTCGAGTAAAATTGAGACAACATCACATACATTGTCCTGGTCCCAAACTAAGGTTTTCCCTTGTACTATGGAAACCAGAAACAACGAAGGAACTACAAACACCCAGACCCAACACAAATATCTGTTTCATCAACAAACATTTGTGTTGATGCGGGAATCGGACCCGCGACCCTTACGTCTCAACCGGCGCTCAAACCATTGCGCTAAACGGGTCGTCAAAATATGAAATGAATTTATTTAATTTTGATGTACAAGTTATGTACCTATATCCTCAAACTGATTTGGCTATGGCATCCGATCTTTAAGATCAACCGTACGCAGGATATATTATACTTAGTGCTCAAGTGTTAACTCACTCTCTATTACAAGGGAGTAGGTACAAGACCGCCTACATCCAAACTTCGGGTTGACAGTTTTACAGTTTTATTTATTTACTAGTGGCCCACCCTCACTTTGTTTCGGGAAAGTAGCTCCACTGTCCACCAATAGATGGCGCTGGGAGTCGATTAAATCGCGCAAGTGTTTCGTGTTTTCGGTTTACCTATAAGCTCTGACATGGACTATGAGATTAACCTCTTTGTAGATACTACTTATAGAAGATTATTTAACTGGTATCCATAAACGGTAGCAATCGTTTACATCAGTAGCCATACCATGAGTTTGAAATACTATCCTCGCTATCGAAAAGTATCGCTTTGTCTCTTTCATTGTGATGCATTTGAAAAAGACAGAGCTATAGTTTGTATGTCAGTTTTCGATGTCAACTCATAGTAGCGCTACTGCTGACCTATCCTCTCATATACCACCTACCACAAATAAAATAAAAACCTTTACATTATATTCCAGCGAGTTATCTCGTTACATGGATACGGTGTTGGCTCCATTCCTGGATACATACCTTCGAAACATCCAGAACTCATACCAGCAGATGACCAGCAAGATCCTGCGACGGATAAAGGATGAAATTAACACTGCAGTCATAAAGAAACACCAGGTTCATGCTGAGTTAACCAAGTTGGCTGATAAGCTGAAGGTGCCAGGTAATAATATGTTTTGTACACTTGAAGTGAAAAACAAGCAAGCAGGTCACCTGTTGATAAGTAATCACCGCTGGCCATGTGTTATTGTGCTGTGTCGCGCTAAAATACAATCTGACAAGGTTTTTTTTTTGTAATATATTATTTTTGAGGATCCTAAACTATTCAAAATAAGAACAATGCAAAAAAAATTGGAATGGTCGTATGTATCAACCCACTACTGAGTATGGACTTATTTTACAAAATAAAAAAGTTATTGAACAATTCGTTTTAGAATTCCACCGATTTTTGTATCAATTTCAACTTTATCTGGTTATTTTTATTCTTTATGGAGTGAACCACGAGAAATGCGAATTCAATTGCTTGATCCCAGACGCAAAACGACGGGGTGTTATGGTGTTATGAGTTGTTCTGTGTGTGTGTAGTATCGTAGCGTAGCTCCCAAAAGGATGAATCGATTTGGATTTATTTTTACCACTCAGTCAAGAATTTACTCCACACGCCATCACCGCACCAATTAGATTTTTTCAATTATTTATAGGTAATGTAGAGGTAAATCACTCATTGTCTGGAATTCCAGCAATGTGCGACGAAGAGCGCCGAAGAGCCCGTACCCTTGCCAGCAAACACGTAGCCCAGATGTACGCTTGCACGGAGGATGCCAGAGCCTCTATAGCCAAGATGGGAAAATACGCGGAGGAGATGATCGCCATCACCAAAACCCATATGCAAGCCGCCCTGATGGATGCTACCAAAACTCTTGACGTGAGCATCAGGAGCAAGATTGCGCAGGAGTAAGAACTTTTTTTAAAATATACTTACTTACTCTGATGGCTCAGCGACCCAAAGTGTGTCTTGGCCTCCGATACAAGACTCCTCCACTGGTCTCGATCATTCGCAGCTCCACGCCAGTCGCTGACTCGCAGCTCGCGAAGATCTGCCTGCACGACGTCATCCCAGCGATATCAGGGGCGGCCGACCCAAAAAAAAAATATTTTTTTTAAAATATAGAAAGTTTAACTCAAACTTGGATCCCAATTTTCGGGACTTCTAAAGTGAGCGGTACCGCGCCTAGTACCTTTACTTAGTTAGGTATGTGAGTACCGTGAGGCCCGCCCTCACTTAAGTGGGACTTAAGTTCCACTCAATGCTGATAAATGGCGCTAGGCGTCGAACGCATCGCGCTGGTGGTTCACCTGTTGTGTTGCAGATGTTCATGGACCGCGGTGATCACTTACTATCAGGTGAGCTGTCTGCTCGTTTGTCCGGTATTATATAAAAAAGCAAATGTCAACGCACTATGAGGACCTGACAATGGTGTTACTTATTCTGAAACTTTTTATGATATAAGTGACAGACGAGCCGACGGATCACCTGATGGTAAGCGATTACCACATGGACACCTGCAACACCAGGGTGTCACAAGCGCGCTGCTTTTCCCCCCCTTCCCCTGGAAATAAGTGAATAATCAGCGAGTGGCATTTCGCTTTAAAGCAGATATTATGTAGCAGTTATTCTGTCTTTCCAGAAACGACATCAGATTCTGCCTCAAGCAGCTGTCCAGGTCAGCTGTCTCCCTAGGATACGAGCTGGACCTCAGCCTCACCAACGCTCGTCGCCACAACGAGCAGTCTCACGAGAAACTGACGTCTTGCGTCAACAGAGCCAAGAGGAACACTGAGGATGCTGTGCAAGATCTGAAGGATCAGCTGTATCAATGTGTTTTTGCGTAGAATTAAAATGTTTTTAAAATATTTCTATCTCACTTACAGTTGTTCTAAATTCAATTTTTTTTTTTCAAGTTATTCCTTAATAGGCAGTGTATGTAGGATGGTGGGGCATGGAACCACGTTCTGAGTATACCTTCTTGTATTTAATAAAAATCTTCTTCTCGTCTTTACATCTTTAAGTCGTCCGCGGCCATTCGACTTCTCTCTCACTCTCACACGTCATCATAATTCAAACATCGTTCTCTTACACGTTCCATATCATGCATCTACCGATCACCCATTCCACATGTATATGTGCATTTTTGTACCTGAGGTTTTCTGTTCGATATTCTCAGTGTCAGCCCGAAGTCTGGAAGTTGGTGGTCTTGTACCCCCGTGCCTCAGAAAGCACGTTAAGATGTTTGTCCTGCGCCCAATCACTCTTCAGCCACGTCACACTGATGCCCCATCGAACTAAGAGGGTAAGGGAACAGAGAGTGCACCTGTGTTTGGGCACACACTTGAGCACTATAATTTATACTTGTACGCGGCTGATCTTTGAAATTGGCTGCCGTAGACAAATTGGTTGGAGGATTTGTTTTCTTTTTTTTTTATGTGATAGGTAGCAGGCGAGCAGGCGGATCACCTGATGGTAAGCAATTGCCGCCGCCCATGGACACTTGCAACACCAGTGGAGTTACAAGTGCGCTGCCAACCTTTTATCCCCTTCCCCCCTATTGGGCCTCCGGTACCCTCACTCACTCGGCGAAACACAGCACAGGGGCTGCTTCATGCCGGTTTTCTGTGAGGCAGTGGTATCACTCCGGTCGGAGCCGGCCCATTCATGCCGAAGCGTGGCTCTCCCACAGTTGTTTACTTCATTTAGGGCATTTTGAACAAGCAAAAATAGGTTATTCCCCACAATACGCAAACTTATTGCGAAGTAGGCTTGTCGACTAATTACTCTGCCGATACCCGAGAGTTCCGAAGCCGTATGCAGAAGTTAAACAAACAGGAAAGTTCTCGAAATATTCAACTGTTTCCTAAATGTCTAACTTGAAAACAAAACAGACAAATTCCCGTGACGCGAGCGTCCTTTGTGTCTGAACAGTCGCCGCCACCCACCGTGTGACGTCACTCCGCACTAGATGAATGTGCGAGTTGCACTCTAGGGATTGCCGCAAGGAAAGTATTATTACACCCTTGTACTGTATTTTGTAGGTTAAGAGAGAGATGCGTTCTTGGAAATGTGTTCTATACCTACATATTTTTTTACTTTTTAACAGTGGTGGTAGGTACTTCAGTTGGGTTGTTGCAAACTGCCAACCTTTTCGCATTCCCCATGGATTTGGTCTCAGGTACCCTCACTCACTAGATAGGTGAAGCACAGTGGATTAGCAATTAGTTCTGAGTTTCAGCAGGTCCATTCTTTTCTTGATAGATGGCAAACGAGCAGACAGATCACCTGATTGTGAAACAATTAACCCCCTTCCTCCTATTAGGCCTCCGGTACCCTTACTCACTCGACGAAACACAGCGCAAGCGATGCTTCACGCTGGTCTTCTGTGAGGCCGTGGTATCACTCCAGTAGAGCTGGCCCACTGATGCCGAAGCGTGACTCTCCCACGGTCCAAAACCCTAACTCTTTGGCGGAACCCTAAAAAGTTGCCCAGGGAGATAAAGGTCCCTTGTATATTTCAGGATCGCGGTAGGCGAGGGTTATGGAGTTATACTGGCTTAATATTTTATGGTAGAAAGTTCAAGAATAACGGTTTGACTTATTTTTTCGTCAACGACAAGGCTTTTTGCTAACATAGTCATAAAAAGTTGCAAAGTTAAAAAGGGAACTTCGACTGGTTTTATTTTACTTTCCAAAATTATGAAATAGTTATAAATAATAAAATCCTCCAACCGATATTCGGGTACGGCAGGCCAATCTTATAGAATCAGCCACGTACGCATGCGTACCCACGATCAGGTGTGTGCGCAAACACAGGTGCACTCCCTATTCCCTTACCCTCTTAATTCGATAGGGACACCAGTGTGACACGACCGAAGACAGATCAGGCGCTAAAACCAACGCCTTAACGTGCTTTCCGAGGTACGGGGGTACGAGACCTAGAACCTACAAGGCCTCCATATTTCAGAGAATCGCAGGAACCCCGGTTCGATTCCCGGGTCGAGCAAAAACTATGTTTCTAATTTTTCGCACATTGCTTCGCGTGTGTGATGATCACCAATCCAGCGTGGTGATTAAGCCTAAACCAACGAAGCACTATTAAATATGTGCCTAATCCCATCATAGTAACTACGATCAAGAGCAAAGTATATTCTCAGCTCCGCATTAGACATGCAAACCGAGGGAATAAGTTCTGATAAACAAAGTTAGATATCTCATAAATGTACAAAGTTTTAGTTTACAAAATAGAAAACATTTTTCAAGTTTTTTTTATTAAACTAAAACATTATTTTTGTGCTTTGGTAAAATGGTTCAGTCAGAGTCTGGGTGCAATATATCTTTATAACACTTCTGCTGTCTATCTGTAACACATCCTTAAGTTACTTAGTACGGAATCAGGTCAATGTATGAGAAGTATTTCAGCAAGGGTTTAACTCTTGTACCATAGAGAATATTCAATACTTGGGAGCCTTGTACCTCTAAAACTTTAAAAATAACCGCACTATAATAATAAAAACTAGCGGCCGCCCGCGACTTCGTACTCGTGAATATAGTTATTTGCATATTTTGGACAATCCACACAATATATTTTTATCAATTGTAGCCTATATGTTATTCTGATGTAGGTATAAGCTATTGTAAAGTTTCATTAAAATCCAATCGGTAGTTTTTGCGTGAAAGAGGAGCAAGCATCCATCCATCCATACTTACAAACTTTTACGTTTATAATATTAGTGGAATAATGCAGAACATTGTTGTTAACATAGAGATGTGTATTTAAGCATAACTTATTCGAAGTGAACACAAACTATGGGGAGGTACCCCTTAGACCCCACCAGAACTGTCAACAGTAAAGTTTGAGGTCTCTGATGAATAGATTGGCACTGCGGAGGTGCGAAATGGAGAGGACATTCCGTGACACACCGTTAAGGGGCTATATGAATGAAACTAGCGCCGCCAACCTATTCACACTGATTGTGGCGAAAATATGATATTTTTGTAGAAAATAAAACATTACAGACTTAGATCCAAGTAAATTAGATTTTTCAAGATGCAATACAATATTTCTAACACGGGACAAGTAACCATAATGTTAATTATTGCTAAAAACGACCACTTTTAGCAATAATTGACATTATTGTTACTTGTCGCGTGTTTTATATATTGTATTGCATCTTGAAAAATTCAATTTACTTTTATCCAAGTCTGTAATGTTTTGTTTTCTTAAAAAATATCGAATTTTCGCCACAATCAGTGTAAATAGGTTGGCGGCGCTAGTTTCATTCGTATATCCCCTTAATTCACAAAATATCCGTCCGTCTGATCCGCCTTTGCTAGTCTGTCAGCTATCACCACAATATAAGAAAAAAATAACATGCAGTCAGCATCAAATATACAGTTAAGTACATCCAAGATGTACAAATACTTGGTACGTTCACGGTTTATATTAATAGTAACACAACCAACGTAGCCAAATTTAACTGACCGTTCACAGTCTGTAGTAAAAAATATCAGAACACCGCAAATGTGAATTAATTTTTCACGTTAATTTTTAAGCAAAGAAAATTAAATTCTCGGGTGAATTTTCCCCTAACCTGTGTTTTACTTGACTACATTACTATGAACTTAAAAAAAATACTCGGTGTGTGTAAACAGCCTGTAAAAAACGCTACCTTAGGTCCATACAAATTTGGCATAGCCATAGAGCCTATTTCATAATATAAGGTATAAATTACTATTTGAACATCCAGTAATTTCATACCTCACTGACCAGAGCTTCGTAGGCGCAGTGTCCTTTCTAATTATGCCCTCACCCACAGTTATTCGACAAAGAGAAATCAAATTATTCAAATATTTAGACAACACGGCCGCTAATGAATTTAGATTAGTTGGCCCGAATTAAATGAGCGGTCGAATATAAATTAGCAAGGTATTTTGCTCACGGTTTTGTATTGTTTTGCTTTGTGAGGAACAACGAAGAACGGTTTTGGAGGGATGGGCGTGGAACCGGTGGGGAAGGCTACCACAGATATAACAATAAAAATATTGAGTAACATTAACATGCATCAAAACGCTTCGCTTTTCGATAATGCATAATCATAATCATTTATTGCGTATTAACGAGGGAGAGCCATGCTTCGGCATGAATGGCCGGCTCGACCGTAGTGATACCACGGCCTCTAAGAAGACCGGCGTGAAGCAGTGCCTGCGCTGTATGTGAACACAGCGCAGGCACTGCTTCACACCGCTGCTTCATAGTCACCTATGGGCGGCGGTAATCGCTTAACATCAGGTGATCCGTCTGCTCGTCTGCCACCTATCACATAAAAAAACACATTTCAGGGTACAGGTTTTAAATGAAATAAAGGTCCGTACATTACAGGTCCATTTTGTATGGAGTGACGAAGAAAAATTTGTAGTCCAAATGTTATTCAGAATGGTTGGCAGACGATGAAAACAAAGTAAATATCTACAGAGTCGCCCTGTAGAGTTAACCTCTTCCTATTTAGTCATATCTACTCATTATAAGTAAAACACATAAACATAAACTTAACATTTCTTTCATCTTACAAAAGCTAAAAAAATATTTATAAGAGTGAAAATAAGGGACCTCTCTAGCTAGATATTTAGTTCTACCTCTTTGAATTCGCATGAATATTTTTTAAATTATTCATGTGAATTCAAACCGACCCTTAGTTTCCAACTAAATAAATAATATTCACTAAAACCTATGAATAATTCAAAATTGTTTAGTTAAATATATTCGTCAAGTTTTAGCGAAAGGTCCAACATTTTAAAGTAGATATTGATTTATCACTATGTAACGCGACGTCTATAATACTAGAAGTGTTTTTGATGGAGGCAAATGAGCATACGAGTCACCCGATGGTACTTAAATCATCACGCCGAACCAAGAGTTATATCGGGACAGTAGTTCCACTCTGTACAGTCGAGTTCAAAAATATGTATACACTTTAGGACCTTGTCACAGTACATATGTATAAGAAAACGACTTCCACTTTCTTATAAATATGTATTGTGACAAGGTCCTAAAGTGTATACATATTTTTGAACTCGACTGTACTAATAGCATTGTTTCGCCATTTTGGTTTATGTAGGAGGTTGGTCGACTACTAGTACCTATCTACTTCGGACCAAGGGAACCAAATAAGAAAGAAAGAAAGAAAAATCTTTATTTGGTCCGATATTACAATAAATAAATACACTGAAATTTTATAGTGAAATTAACTGGACCAAAATGGCGCCCACTCAGCATATGGCATGGCCGGGGGAGTTACAGTAGCCCCGATCACACCGCTGGTATTCTGTGGAAGCCAGTTAGTTGAGGGAGCGTCACCAGTCAACGAAACAAATAAATATACTTACAGTAATGTGTTAATTGCGAGTTAAATTAAAACAGAAAAGCCAGGTAATCTTTTAACCCAAAAATCCTCTTGAAAACTGCTTGAATGATATATCCCAGTGAAATGTACGGCGGTGACCGCGTAGTCAGCACCAGGTACTAGGGATGCGACTCGAGTCGACTTTCAATCGAGTGATTTATTCGATTGAAAGATCGGGATCAGGGGGTCTACTCCTCCAAACGATATCGAATTATTCGTAACCATACGTTAGTTCATACAAAAACCCTACTCTAACACAGCTTAAAATACGAATAATTGAATTTGACAGCTTCACAAACGTCAAATCTCGATATCTCGAGACGATACTCTTAACGATACCATCAGAGACGTCTTTTTTTTTTTGTTTATTGCCCTGTATTGTGCTCAGGACACAGTTAATTTTGCCAATGTCAAGTGATTAAAGAGACACGTTCCTTTGGAAATTGGTCGTCGGAATGTTCGTCGATTTGACGTTTGTGAAGCTGTCAAATTCAATTATTCGTATTTTAAGCTGTGTTAGAGTAGGGTTTTTGTATAAACTGACGTATCGTTACGAATAATTCGATATCGTTTGGCGGAGTAGACCTCCAGGAGAGAGATCGGGAAATATTATGCTCTAAAGAACTTACAGCACGCTTCCCGCCTTGCTCTCATTTGTATTCATTTTCAATCAGTGTTTGTCATGATATCTTTTTGAAATATTTTGTTATCTTATTCTTCTACCTACCTATGTCTGTGCTATTTATAAAGAGGTAAATTCTATAGACAACACAGGTCTTAAATCCAAAATGACAAAACACAAACACAGGCCCAGGAATGTTAATTGTGACAATGCATTTTGCCTCAAGAGGCCGAGTGATTGTTCGAGCTTTGTGCAAGGACTCGATGAGTCCAGTGGCTTTGACTCGACTCGCCTAGAATCGACTAGAGTCGCACACATCACTAGTATGTCCTGCCAAGTTTTATGGCTGTAGAGCTCCGGATATATTAACTGTGACTGGGCATTTTTCGGAATGGACGACCAGCTCTGTTTCACGCAGAAATGTTGTTTTTAAAAACGGTTCGGTAAGCACTTTTGGTGACATAGATTTTGTTGTTTAGTTTTTTTGGCCACCAGATGTTATGTGATGATGTGGCCGAGGGTGGGACATGAAGAGTGGATAGATTTTATATTAAGTAATAGTAGATATGTCTACTCTTAATATCAGTCTATCCACTCTCCTGAAAACGTTCAATTCATAGTTTCAGGGAGAAATTTCAGCTGGTAGAGAATTCCATTGCTTAGACGAACGTAAATATAGTTCAGAATGGTAGAAGACGTGGTTAAAGAGATATCAATATTAACACCCTGCATTTGGGGTGCCTAAGAAAATTTAAATGACTTAAAGTACATTCGTATTAGATCTGATCTGACATGGTTCATGATCGGATAAAAACCTCCATCAAAGTTACCGACGGCCTTTTAAATGTGACAAGTAGCAGACGATCACTAGATGGTTAGCACCATTTGGCACCACTCGTGGACTATTACAACACCAAGTGGAGTCATCAATTTCTATACCAACCCCCCAATATCGGGTCTCCATTACCCTCACTCTCGGAAAAACACAACGCACTTGTTTCTTTATCTCAGTTTTCTGTGAGGCCATGGCATCACTCGAGTGGATAGTAATAAATACATTTTATTTTTATTCCGGACCCATTGAAGCTGCCACTTTCAATACACTCGCCGAAGCCAAGGCGAAGTTACGATCAAACCCGAACCCGCTCTTATAAGTTGTTTAGAGTTTTCGCCACTCTTTAAACCTCGCGTCCTGAGAGCAAATGGCATAGAACTAAAACTCTGGTGTTGCCATACTTCATATTTGAAAACTACTACATCCAGCAGTAGGTAGTAATTTTAGTACACTCACACCAATGGAACGCGGACTCACAATGTACAGGGTGTATGTTCCACTGCAGGTCAAAAGCCTCTATCATAATATAAAATACTCTATTAGGCTTAGTCACCACGCTTGCCTCATGCAGAGCAGTGATGCCTGAAATCTGAAAGGTGATGAAATGATTGGAGAAATTCGAAAAATACTTTTTGCCGACCCAGTAGGCCTAACATGCGCACCGCGACAAAATTTTGTCAACTCTCGTTCGCGAAAGCGCATCCTTCTATCCCGCTCATCGCTCAGTCAGGTGAGCGAGACGCAACTTGCGCCGACAAAATACGAGTGTCGACAAATTATCTCGTGGTGGTGTTAGCCCGGCTGAACCCAGAGATTAGGTACAGCACATCCCGGTAATTATACTTAACCACTCGACCAACGAACATAGATCAACGAGTCGTAAAAGCAATGTTGATCCGGCGATCTATCTACTCGTCTGCCACCTACATATAAAAACAAAAAAATATTTTTTTAACTGGCACAGGATCGAAAAAAATGGCGAACTTTGACGTCGGAGGCCAATACTCACCTTGGATCGCTGAGCCAGCGTAGTAACTAAGTTTTTTTTCTCACCGGCCAGCAAATACCAAAATGGTTGACTTAAAAACTTGGCAACACTCCGCAGGCGAGACAGTAGCGCAACGATTTTATCTCAAAATGTAGTGATTTTTCTTCAAAAACGGTTATATTATAACGTGAATAAAGCCCGTCTGAGCTAGCTCCGGTCGGTTATCAAATTGTTGTTTTGTACAAACAAGCACTATCGTCTGTTGTGCCGTTTTAAAATATAATTGGCAAAATAAACTGCGATATTTTTTTTATGTGATAGGTGGTAGACGAGCAGACGGATTCACCTGATAGTAAGCGATTACCGCCGCCCATGGACATCTGCTACACCAGTAGAGTCACAAGTGCGCTGCCAACCTTTAACCCCTTCCCTCCGATTAGGCCTCCGGTGCCCTCACTCACTCTAAGAAACACAGCGCAGATGCTGCTTTCACGCCAGGTCTTCTGTGAGGCCAAGGTCACAGAATCACTCCGGTCGAGCCGGTTCGCCGAAGCGTGGCTCTCCCACAGTATAGGTTGGCAGCCCACTTGTGACTCTACTGGTGTTTCAGGTGTCTATAGTTCAAGGCAATCGCTTACTATCAGGTGATCCGTCTGCTCGTCTGCCACCTTTTTTTTTATGTGATAGGTAGCAAACGAGCAAGCGGATCACCTGATGGTAAGCAATTGCCGCCGCCCATGGACACTTGCAACACCAGTGGAGTTACACGTGCGCTGCCAACCTTTAATCCCCTTCCCCTCCCCGGGTGGGCCTCCGGTACCCTCACTCACTCGGCGAAACACAGCACAGGGACTGCTTCACGCTGGTTTTCTGTGAGGCAGTGGTATCACTCCGGTCGAGCCGGCCATCATTCCGAAGCGTGGCTCTCCCACAATTAATTACCTATCACGTTAAATTAACTATTTATCTGTCAATACTATACCAAGGCTTTACACTCGTAGTAACTATCTGTTAGACGAGAGAGATATAGTAGCTTATATCGCCAGTATTTATAGCCGTGTGGCATCTGGATAGCGTTACAGGGCACTTAGACAATACATCTATGTCGCCGTTTGTACCTCTACAGTACATTGGTAGCCAGCAGCAAGATATAGTATTATCTTTTATTAATGAGCTAAGGAGATGTCCTAATAATAGATCAGAATTTTGTACAGTGTTAAAAAAAACAAGGATTGTTTATTATTAGAAAAGTTTTGTAGGTATATTAACCTATAGGGTGTATTTGTGAACAGGCTGTATAATAATAATATTTTCACTACATCACATACATTGGTCTGACTCTGAGATAGGTAGCTCAAGCACCTGTGTTACAGATATCAGAACCAACAGTGGAATTACAAATTTATACGTAATACTTTTCATTTGTAAATACATACTTTTAATACATAAAAAACACCCAGACCAATACAAACGAACATGTTCATGCAACAAATGTTTGTACTGAGCGGGGACCGAACCCGCAACCCTTGGCCCAGACGCAGCATTCACTACCTCTGGACCAAACAGGGTCGTCATAGATGAACCTCAGTAGCGGAGTACGCCATCTATGGCGTATTTTTGACATGTGAACGTGATAGCCCCCATATGTAAAAGCGTCACGAACATGCGTTTGTAGATATTCAATACAAATGCAACTATTTGCTATTGTTTTCTTCAGAAAGCACGTCTTGGAAGCACTGTGCATAGATTAAATATACAGAAGGCAGGAGCCTTATCTTCGATTGTTATATTAAAATACCATGTCACGTAGGAGCAGCTTACACGTGCCGTGGCAATGACAGGGTGCGAGACATAAGCGAGGTCGGGTATTTGTCACTGGATGTGAGTAACTATTGACTAAAACGAGTCACTGATTCGATTCAGCAAAATGATTAATTGATTCGAATGCCGAATCGACGAAATTTTTTATTTTAAAAAATATATGTGATTGGTGGCAGACTAGCAGGCGGAACTTGATGGTAAGCGATTGCCGCCGCCCATAGTCACCTGTTACACCAGTAGAGTTACAAGTGCGTTGCCAACCTTTTAATCCCTTACCCCTCGATTGGCCTTCCACACAACACACACACACGCAACACAGCTTCACGCAGTATTCTGTGAGGCCGTGATAACACTCTGGTGCAGCGGCCCTTTCATGCCGAAGCGTGGGTCTCCCACGGTGGGAAGATTTTTATTAAGGTGACACCCGCGACGAAACTATACTCTGATTTATAATCATGTAAAGTAAACTGACAGATGAGAACGACAAGTTTCTATGCATTTTGACATTTTGCATGTGTCAAATTGAGTGATAATGTATGGGGATGAAACATTGACATCTGTCAGTTTACTTTACATGATTATGAATCAGGGTATAGGCAGATGTGCGATTTTTTGCACCCGAATATGTTAGTATATTTAGTTTAAAATAGAGCCATATTATCAACATCTGTGTAGTTATTGTGTGAAAAGACGAAATTATCCAAGTATTTACACTACTTCACGCACGTGTGCGTTCCGTTTTTGGTAGCGCCTATGCCATTGTTCTTCTTGTACGTTCTAATTCTATGGTATCCACCCAACCAGGGTCGGATATTTGTCACGCAGAGTTAGCAAGGCGCTCAACAGTAGTGACGTAAATACACAAGTTGCTTGGTCGAGGCAACGCCTCATCTAACTATACTTCATATAAAAGGGACTAAACGCGATGAGATTTAATAAGTACATTCTAGCACTTACTGCTTGACGTTTCGACTGCGTTACAACAGCCGTGGTCACAAGCGGACCACTTGTGACAACCAGATTTATATGAAGAACCTATTTGTATAATGCAACGCGAAAGTTTAAAAACATGCATCTAACTCTCAAGTTCAATTAGGTCGAGTTGATTCTCATTGACTAGAATTCAAATACTCCCACCCTTTTTATCTAATTCTGAGTGATTGGCGTAGTTTCTCATTTAGCGTGACGCAAAACACTAGTAATGTAGAATCAACATTTTATTAGGGTATATTGTGTCTTTTGTTTTTTGGTGTTTCATCAACCTAAATGCACTAAAAGTATTTTTTTTTTTTTTTTTTTTTATGTGATAGGTAGCAGGCGAGCAGGCGGATCACCTGATGGTAAGCAATTGCCGCCGCCCATGGACACTTGCAACACCAGTGGAGTCACAAGTGCGCTGCCAACCTTTTATCCCCTTCCCCCCCGAGTGGGCCTCCGGTACCCTCACTCACTCAGCGAAACACAGCACAGGGGCTGCTTCACGCCGGTTTTCTGTGAGGCAGTGGTATCACTCCGGTCGAGCCGGCCCATTCATGCCGAAGCGTGGCTCTCCCACAGTTAAAGTATTTAGAATCTTCCTGGAAACTTTATAAGTTTTCTACACGAACTCATTTTATAATTACGTTACTTATTTATCTTTGCTATCTTTGTTTCTTTGTGCAATGTTGTACCTACCTGTAATAGGTTTTTCCAAATCGATAGAACTATTTTTTTACTTTTTTGTGATATAAACAGACGCATCACCTGCAAGTCCTGCAACACATAGTAGAGCCACAAACCCGCTGCCAACCATTTCACCCTCAATCCCCCTTATCGGGTCTCTGGTACCGTCACTCACTCAGCGAAACACAACGCAGGCGCCGCTTCATGCCGATCTTCTGAGGATATTAGTATCACTCCAATGGCTCTGTCTCGATTAATATAAAAATGTGCAATATGATATGACTCGAGTTACCATTTATCTCTCTTGGCGCATCCCTATGAAACTTCCCTTCATCTTATTTCATCGTGTAGGCGTAGTCTAGGGCTTAATCTAAGGCCTTAAAGTACAGCGATAAAGCTTAAAATAGTACAAATGTGTTGGAGGCCCTTTGAATGTAAACGTGCCTGGAAGGTAAGAACACGAGTATCTTCATAATTTTGGATTCAAATGTTGATGAAAAGTGGAGATAAACCTCTTGTAAATTTTATATATATTAAGGGCCTGTTTTATAATATACGGATAAGTGCTACATAAGCTATATGCTACTTGTTGCTAACATAAACACAGTTGTTGCGATTCACGTACTGTTAAATAGAGTTATAACTTATGTCGCTTTACATCCACGAGTTAGAAATCGTAACTATGCGGCGGTAATCGCATATCATCAGGCGATCCGTCTGCTCGTCTGCCTACTATCTCATAAAAAAGTTAACTAACTATAAGTAGTTAGTTAACATAATAACTTATGTCATAAAAAGTTAGAGTGGTAGTTAGTTAGTTCATCAGCCTTTAAACTGTCCTACATTAGAACAAAGGCCTTCATCATAGAAATCAAGTCATCGCTATGTAGATTTCATCACCACGCTTGCCTAATGTGGATTGGTGATCACAAACCCAAGGAATGTTAGAAACATACTTTTGCTCAAGACCCGGGAATCGAAATCTGCCCAGAACAGTAAAGTATTAGCCAATATTCTGTTCCACTGCAGGTCAAGAGTCTACATCAAAGAAATCAGGTCTATTACGCTTAATCACCACGCTTGCCTAATGCAGATCGTTGATCACAAGCCCGTGCTATGTTCTAGTATACTTTTTGCTCGACCCGGGAGCCCGAGATAACGCCCCGGTACTTAAACCACTAGATCAGTGGTTCTTAACCGGTGGTCCACGGACCTCTGGTGGTCCCTGGAGGCATTCCAAGTGGTCAGCGAAGACATCGTAATAAACAAGTGACGTGACGTGATGAGTCGAGTCAACACAACGCAAACGGCGCCGCGACGCATATCCGAAGTGTGTGGTCCCTGGCACGACAGAATTTTGGTAAAATGGTCCCTCATGACATAAAGGTTAAGAACCACTGCACTAGACCAACGACCTCATAAAAAAGTTGTAAAATTTTATTCCTAGAAATCTACTAACCAGTGCCAGTGGACCGGAAGCACCCCTTGGCAGTTACGACAATTTCAAGCGAAAATCGAGTACCTACCTACCCCCGGCGGTTCCTGTGTACATCAAAGGATGGAACTATTCATAGGGACATCCTGTTTATATCTGTCCTACCTCATGGCTGGCTATTAAGCGGCTTTACTGTGTCTGACAGCAAAGGACTGGCGTGACCTCAGATCAATATTGGATGTAATGTTCTACTTTATCGAAGCCTTTGCTCCCATATCGGGGATTTTTTTCTCTAACAGGACATAAAAAATACAACTAAAAATTAACTATAGGCGGTCAAGTCAATTTAGGAAACAACATTCTCTAAATTATCTTGGGTCTGGGTGTTCTGAGTTGACGCCCGTTGCTCGCTGACGTTGACTGGTGTGATTGTCTGGTGTATTTTTTTATAGGCAATTAGGAGCTTAGAAATTTTAACTGCATCCAACATTTTTTTGTTTAAATTTAGATTTAACAGTAGGTATATAATAAAGAGTCAGTTTTTTTTACTATTATACGCTACCTACGGTATCAAGTCCAATTTAAATGAAGCGACTGCCATCGATCATCGATTAAGAGTGTCAATCGATGGTAGAATCGATAACCCGACCTCGATCCTACGAGACTTATGCCCTCTATCGATCGATCGTTCTATTCGAGTCTGCTAATACCCTTACCGTACCCTACATACTGCTTTTGATAAAATCTACCAATGACAGTGCTATTCAGATCCAGTAGTAAATTTATCCATAACTTAAAATTATCCGTAAACCTACACTACACACAACCAATTTTATTTCCCTCTTCCCTCTCTTTTTATCTAATCAGAAACGTGCCTAAAAGACACGCCATAAATACTTTCTGTGACACAAAATCCACACGAACACGAGTAGAAGCGAAATAATTAAATAAAACAAATAGAATACATACTCCGCCTTCGAAGACATGGCTCTGCAAATATTGTAGGCTAGAGTGTTTGTTCAAGGGGAGGCGGATGGCGTGGCGGATGGCGTGACGAATGTCCGACATGGCGAGCATAGTATCTAGTATAGGCAGTGACTCTACGCTTATATTCTTTAAAGGTGGATCTAACGCACCGTCTTCTCTCGCTTGGTCATCATTTTTCTTTAAAAATGTTTAGGTTAATCAAGAGGTACATCTAGAGATGTTAGACGAAGATCGTCTCGGAAAAAAGCATACCATACCCGACACAGTAGTCCAGCATAGGTATCACTGGAAAGATGTCATTGAGACTGATCTACACGAATTCCAGGTCAAAAAAGTGGTGATCTCTCGGAGACCAAGGCTCTGTTCGGGTCGCTGAGCCGGCGGATTGAGTAAATAAGTAAGGATCTAAGTACACTAGACGAACCAAACAGCTAAGTTAGTGCGTCTCTTGAACGGGGTCTTCTTAAGTTTCAATCCACCTGCATGATCATTTTAACGCAAGAGTGAACTCTGTTGTGTGATAACTATTACTTAAGTGCTTAAAAGAGATACTGAAAACAGATACGGTCATAAATGGCATGAGCTTGTCAAAGACTGACCAAATTGGCGATCTCTCTCAGGCCAACACTCTGTTTCCTGTTTACATTGTTGATCAAATTTTGGCGCCCACCGTGGGGCCTCCACGTTGGGCGCCAAAAATTGCCTCATTAGTTATACCACAGTGGTATTCCACTTTCTTTGCAATTTTAAATTCCAGCGTCTCTGAAAGAAAAAAAAGTGTGAAAAACGTCGCAAAGCTACATAAACAACTGCATACCGTCACGTCACGTTTACCCACCGAAGAAACAGGTGCAAAGAATTCGTAACTGCTCAGTATTCACGAACGTTACCTGGGGTTGTAAAAAACGGTACGACTCCCGATATAATTAGAGAAAACGGCACCTTTTCAATTGGCTACCGAGTTGGCGAAGTCGGGTCTTGATTTTATAACGACGGCCGTTCGGGGCCCGTTCTTATCTAAAACTGGGTACAGTTAGACACAGGAATTTGATTTTCAATAAGCTGATTTTTTCTTTGATTGTAGGTTGGGAGGAGCAGATTGCTTTGAGCGATAACACTTTGTACTGAAATAAAAGTTCACCTTTTATTTTTTCGCTTTTTGGCTGGTTATCTGTGCGATGTTTTAGCAGTGACTAATTAATTTATTCGCTTGGTATTAAAATACACTTTTCTATTTCATTTTGTGTTTAAGACGATAAGTAAGTAATGAAGATAATACGTCGGTTGATTCGAATACAAGCACGCTGCGCTGGATTTCCAAATCTGTGTGTGCCTATTATTATATAAAAATAATACAAAAATAAATGCGCTAAACAATCACAACAATCAACCTGGTCTCAAACTAGGGCAGCCCTTTTAATATGAGTACCAAGTGACGATAATTACTGGGAGCGTCAGCCCAGAACACCCAGACCAAAGAAAATTTAGAAAAAATAGTTTCCTAAATTGACCTGACCGGGAATCGAACCCGGGACCTTTCGTGCTTCTTGAGAACACCTTAGCCATTGCGCCATCAAGGCCTTATATACTTTTAACTAGGAGATGGCGGAGAGATATCTGTCTTTTGAGATATCCGTAGCACAAGGTTTCCTAAACCTATTGTCACTTTAGTAAAACTATTGACCTTTATTTTAATAGATATAAAGACTACCTATCCATAAATAAGATACTGAACATTAAGGTGAAATGCGGCAATTAGTTACTTAGTCTGGAATAAAATTAATACAAACTTACAATATGAGATTTTTTATAGATTTAATCGACGTTTTACACAATTTGTATAATCTGCCGACTGTACTAGTGGGAAAGTTATTTTTACAAAAGTTCCAAGCTAAACCTAATAATTTTAATGCTCTAATTGGTTCCTACTTTCAAGTTTTACTACCCCTTTAGAACCATTTCGAATGCAACTGGGAATTTACAGTCGCGTAAAAGTTCTCAAAATGAGTTGCATTATTCTTCTAGAACGATTTTTTCATCGCGTATTTCTACCATTTGTTCGGCGAGGGAAAACATCATGAGGTAACTTATAGATTTCGGATAGTTTTTCCATTTCTTGAGATAAATATCAGTGGAGAAATAATACATCATCATCAAATTTAATATAAATAATAAATCGATTCCTGGTCAATTCAATTTAGGAATTAGGAAACTACATTTTCTAAGTTTTCTTGGGTCTGGGTGTTGTGGCTTAACGCCCCCAGTTAATTTATCGTCATCTGGTACTCATAGTACAGGGGTTGCCCTAGTTTGAGACCTGGTTGATTGGTGTGATTGTCTGGTGCATTTATTTATTATTTTATTATTATTTTCCGAATGTTGGTCAACTTCCTAGAAAAATTTATCAACTAACAACAATATGAAAATCGTAAGGAAACATCCGCTTAGATAACAAAGGAAGAAGACAAAGATTTTCTTATGCATTTAGGGTTTCCCAGTGTTTTATTTCATATGGGACAAAGATAGGGGCTGTCCCTTCCGAGCGGATGATCGACAAAGCGTTACTCACGGCGTGTGCCTGCGAGGGCTGCACCGGCGGGATGTTGTCACGCGGCGAACTGGGGCGGAAAGTACAGCGCGCGTGTGACACACAGATGTACAGGCTGGACGGAAACAATCGCGTTAGAGAGTAACTAAAGTAATTTCTATACTATTAATAAAGATATAACTTCTATAGACAACGACAATGCTTATAGGTAAACCGAAAACACGAAACGCTTGCGCGGTGTAATTGGACACAGCGCCAGCTATTGGTTCATTTCTGAATTACGGTCCCGAAGCGAAGTGAGGGCGGGCCACTAGTAAATAAATAAAAGCGTCAGACAATCACACCAATCAACCTAGTCTCAAACTAGGGCCCTGTACTATGAGTACCAGATGATACTTAGCTGGGGGTGTCAACCCAGTACATCCAGACCCAAGAACACTTAGAAAATGTGGTTTCCTAAATTGACTTGACCAAAAATCGAACCCGGGACCTTTAGCGCTTTGGGCGAGCACCTTAGCCACTGTGCCATCGAGGCCGTTCGTACCTTAAAGTCGTAAAGTACGTACACTTAAGTCTTGTTTTTATGTGATAGGTGGCAGACGAGCAAACGATTCACTTGATAGTAAACGATTGCCGCCGCCCATAGACACCAGCAACACCAGTAGAGTCACAAATGCGCTGCCAACCTTTAAACCCCTTTCCCCCAATTGGGCCTCCGGTACCCTACCGGTCTTCTGTGACACTGTGGTATCACTCCAGCCTAACTGGCCGATTCATGCCGAAGCGATCATCATCAACCTGTTACAGTCCACTGCTGGACATGACTTCCGGAAATCAAAATTTATCTTAGCATTCCGATACTCGCTTTGTTTGCTAGTTCGGAATCCAAACTAAATCCCTTACATTTGAATTTGTATTTGTCTTCAAAAGGTTTAAAAGGAGCCTCGATATTCGTAATTCGCTAAGTTAAAATAACCGCGTCTCCGATAGCGCTGAAGCAAACACCGCGCCAACTTGTTCGACGCTGAACTTCAAATATTAAAGGCTAGTACGTAACCTACACACCTTAGTGTTGAATGAGAGTATAGTTCAACTCGTACTAGTTCACTAAAAGTAGTTCACGTCACTACAGCGCGCTCTGTTAACGCGCAAGCTACGCGACCGGCGGGACCGGTTTGCGGCGAGCGGTATGCGCGGGTCCACGCACTACATCTACGTCCCATTCGGTCCACAGACCCCAGCGGAGGCACACGGAACTCCCATATACATTTCTTAAATTTTGTAAACTTGTTAAATTCAAATATAGTGTTTAAACCCGATCAGTCTCCACATCATTTATAAACCTCACTACTCTGGTAATTCTCAAAATATCTATATTTTTTATTCAGAACACTTGCTCCCACGTCGGAATCTAAACATAATAACGCACATATAGAATCCCACTTTAAAGCGTATTTCTTTTTAAAAGGCCGGCCGCATCTTTGTGACTCCTCTGGTGTCGCAGATATCCGTGGGCGGCGGGAATCGCCTACCTTCTATGATCCATCTGCCCGTCTCCTATTTTATAAAATTAACATGCGCGGGTCCTTCGGCGTGAATGACAGAAACGTCGGGTGATAGCGGATGTGAAATATACTGATATAGTTTGCGTTATTATTTGTGCTGTACCTAATTATAGCAAACTAAAAAAGGTGGATTTACATCCAGCTCGCGCTGTTAATATGAGAGATATAATTATTAAGATAAGTGAAATCCTTTTTAGAAATTTATTATTGGATTAGAAACAACTCAATCTTGAGTGAACTGTTTAAATTGTGTACGGGCGGGGACAAAGCTATTACAGTTCTTAACATTTTAAATCATTGTTTGGATTGAAAACAACTCACTGTCGAGTGAACTGTTTTGAGCAACTCTAGCGCGCTCACACGGTTTGATTAGACGCTCCGGATTGTTTACGGGCCGGGACTGAGTTATTGGGAAATGTAAGTTATACTTGTTACTAGAGATTGCTGAGTGTTTACTGCCTACAAACTTTTATTTACCTTGCTAAGTTCTATATGAGTTGTTCTTTATATAAATTAGTTTTTTTTATTGTTGAAATAGGTAGATGAGCATGCGAAACCTCTGATGGGAAGTGCTAACCACCGTTCTTAGACATCTAATTGCCGGAGCACAGAAGAGCTTTGTTCAAACCCTTTGGGTAAGTTTTTTCATTAAGTAATAGCTGGATAAAATAGAGTATAGAATAGAGGTATATTTATATGGAGAGAATCACCGAAACTTTTTTTATGTTTTGTGATAAGTGCTAAACGAGCAGACGGATTCGGATGGTAAGCAATTGCCGCCGCCCATAGATACCTGCAACACCAGTAGGGTGCCAATCTTTAACCCTCTTTCCCCCAATTATTGTGCATCCACATTTTTTTTTATGTGATAGGTAGCAGACGAGCAGGCGGATCACCTGATGGTAAGCAATGCCGCCGCTCATGGACACCTGCAACACCAGTAGAGTTACAAGTGCGCTGCCAACCTTTTATCCCCTTCCCCCCGGGTGGGCCTCCGTTACCCTCACTCACTCGGCGAAACACAGCACAGGGGCTGCTTCACGCCGGTTTTCTGTGAGGCAGTGGTATCACTCCGGTCGAGCCGGCCCATTCATGCCGAAGCGTGGCTCTCCCACAGTTAAACTTTCATCCAGTTATTCATTCAATTCATTATTTAACTTTATCCCTTCAGCGGTACTTTGGATGGGCAACTGGCCTGCGACGATTTGGCCGTCCTAAGTAGGCTCTTCTTTCCGCGCGATCTTCTCCCATGAATATGAGCCTTAAACATTTTGAAGAGCGCCGAAAACATATCAACATACGTTTCTACAAAGCCGGATCTTTCGGCCCGCATTCCGGCCCGAACACAACGAGTCATACGCTGCACGTCACTCTAGTGTTGTGACAAATACGAACACAGTAGTGGAACAATAGGAAAAAATCTTCTTAAAAAATAGAATTGAATAGAATAAGCATTTGTAACAATACAACAATACTCGTACATTCTATCTTCTGTGTTCTACATAATACTGTTTATCTTCTATACTATTTATAAAGAGATAACTTCTATGGACAACGACGTAGGTAAACTGAAAACACGAACCGCGCGCTTGCGCGATGTAATTGGACACAGCGCCATCTATTGGTTCACTTCTGAATTACGGTCCCGAAGCGAAGTGAGGGCGGGCCACTAGTAAAGAGATAAACTCCATAGACATCGATAAACCTTATATACGAACCGAAAAGGCGAAACGCTAGCGCGTTGCAACCGACGCCCAGCGATATCTATTGGTAGGCAGTGGAACTACTGTCCCGAAACAAAGTGAGGACGGGCCTCTAGTTTATAAATAAACTTGTAGACAACGAATAGGATTATAGGTGAACCAAAAATACGAAACTTTACCGCAACGCCTAGCGCCATCTATTAGTTCGTTTTGGAATTACTGTTCCAAAGCGAAGTGAGCGCTGGCCACTATACAAATAAAAGCTCTTTCCGTACTTATGTTCGGAAAGTGCTTATTATGCTACCAAAATGGTCGCCACTCAGCAGTATGTCACAGCGTCGGAGTGCTGTGACCCTGGTAAGGTAAATGAAAACTCTAGGGGTGGAAGAAAATACAATTAAATTATCCTACTAATTTATAAACGCGAATGTTTTTGAGGGGATTGCTTTAAGTTTAAGTAGGTTTGGTATCGTCCCCGCGAAAACCACAGATTTTTTCCAAACTTCGACGTTCTTTGGCCAAACAAACATGCGTATTCGTTGCACCTTCACTATTCACGTCCCAAACGCTGAACTTTCACAACACGAAACAGTCAGGTGGGCCTTTCAAAGCTTTGTAACAGGTCTCAGACATTTTTGCCCAGGAAGAAAGACTTTTATCCCGTTGTCTCGTCCCGAACCTTTGGGAAATCTCATAGATAAATTATTCTAATTCTCCAGGCTCCCTCCTAGGGATGGCGTGTTAGAAACTTTTAAACTGGAGTAGGAAAAAATATCTATCAAAGAGACGTCCTTTTATGCTTTTTAAATTGTCGTAGCGCAGATTTTACGCCACTCTCGGGGCAGAGCGTAAAAAGTGTATAAAAACTGTTGGTAACACTAGAGGACTTAGAGTTGGTTGGAAATTAAAAATTCATTTTAACTGTGCTAACCTTCCAATGCATTTTGCTAGTGTATTTTTATCTTCAATTTTTTGTCTATCTATCATTAAAATTTATCAGGTTTCAACTCAGTGCTTGTTTGTGGGAATAAGTTAAAGTTAATATTAGTCCATTTCTGGCAAATAACTTGAGAATTTAGTTCGTTTAAAGAGTGTACTTCGGCAAGTACCTACAGTAGCGATTTAAGTATGAGTAAATAAGTAGGTATGTAGCGTCCAAATATAGGCGAGTGACCAGTCATAAGTTGTTGTCAAAATATGACATATTTTGACAGATCATTTAAAATGTTACATACTGCGATTCAAGCTAAGGTAACTTTCTAAATTAGTATGACTTATTTTGGCGAAAACACACATATGGCTCTATAGTGTTTTGGCACGTACCTAGATGAAATTGGCAGAGGGGTCAGGGGGGGACCACCTACCACATGAAAACAAAAAATAAGATTAAATTCATAACGACGAGTTCAGCATTTTATATACTAAACTAGTGGTCAACCCTCACTTGGTTTCGGGATATTAGTTTCAATCTGAACCGATAGATGGCGCTAGGTGTATATTACATCGCGCAAGTATTTCGTTTTTTTTTCATCACCTATAAGCCTTATCGTTGTCCAGAGAATTTACCTCTTTTATAAATAGTAAAGATTAACTCCATTGTAGGTAAAAGGACCAGTAAAACTATTACTTTAATGCTATTTACTAAAGTTATCACATTAAACCTCCCTAAATCGAGTAAATGCCCCGAGATTGGGTAATTTTTCGATCTCAAAATTCTCGACGCGTTGAAAACGACTCGTCGCGTCGTTGAAATAAACTGAAAATAAAATTGTTTATTCAATTTCGGCAAATAGAGAGCACTTATGAATGTCAATGTAGTGATAAGATTCTAGCGCTGCTTCGGAATATTGAATTCTGTTGAGAAGATTTCAGTAAGGGACTGTTTTGTTTTCAAGCTAGTAGACGCCCGCAGTTTCGCTTGAAATTCCTATATGTATGTAGTATGTACCTATATGTTCGGCCAAGTTAACAGTCATACCCAAAAAAAACGTAGTTTCCGAGATTGGCGCGAACAACCGCATGCATGGGCCGGCTTGACCGGAGTGATACCATTTCCCCACAGCAGACCGGCTGAGCCTACAGGGTGAGGGTACCAGGGGCCCAATCTTGGGGAAAAGGGGTTAAAAGTTGGCAGCGCACTTATGACTACCTAGTGTTGCAGGTGTCTATGGGCGGCGGCAATCGCTTACCATAATGTGATCCCTTAGGGTCTGCTATCTACCACATTAGAAAAATAAACTCAAAACATCAAAATTGGTTCAGAAATACATACATTGGTTAATACGCCAAAGGTCGTGGGTTCGATCCCTACCCTGGACAAACATTTGTGTGATGGACACTTGTGTTTGTTCAGTGTCTGGATGTTATATTATTATACTTAAGTATTTAGTAGTTTCCTGTGTTATCTGTAACAGAAGTGCTTAAGCTACTTAGTACGGAGTCAGATCAATGTATGAGATGTTGTGAGAATTTTTATTTAATTTAATCAAAATTGGTTCAGAAATAGACGTTCAAAGTAGTGCAACTACTAAACCCGACTACTATAACAATGTCTTTAGGCCATTTTAATGTCTTATCCCGCATATTATAGGTGAACAATCTTCGCACAAAGCACAGATATAACCGTATGAGCAACCATTAATTTTAATGTCTTCATCTCCATAGCGGTACTATAACTACTAGCTAGAATAATAGCTAGCCGACGAAGTAGAAATTATAATACATGACTAAGATAGGAATCTGGAGATTAAGCCTTCTGAGTTAATTTTAAGTAGGTTCTTAACTTCGATTATCACTAGATACACGATCCTAATCCTTACTATCCTAACTAATATTGCAAATGCGAAAGTAACCTCTGTCTGTCTGTCTGTCTGTTACTCTTTCAAGCCAAAACTGATTTCAATGAAACGTGGTTGGTATAGAGATGGTCTAGACCCCGAAAAAGGACATAGGGGTTTTAAGGGGTTGAAAGGGGTGGTGGAATTTTAAATAATTAAAAATGCTACCCACTTATACCTACTATTCCACGGGGAAGAAGTAGCGGGTAACAGCTAGTTCTATACGTTTGCAAAGGTAATGCCAACAGCGCTATCATTAGTAGATACAGCTTTAGATACGAGTATTTTGGACTATATAAAATATGTACTCGTATTTTGAATCGATAGAAGTGGATCGATTAGTCTGGAAGCTAAGGCTTGACTTTACAAGTCCTTACTCAAGTCCCAGATTCGAATAGTTACAGCCCTACTTGAGAAAGATGGCGTGTCAAAAAGAATACCAAATTGTAAAGATAAAGTATTTTCATAGAGCCAGGGCTGTGTTGGAATTTGTGTCGACTTCACAATTTATTGAAAGTCTGTTGTACCAAATCATTTTCAAATAGATTCTCTTGAGTCAAATGTATTTTTGATAGCTATAATTTTAATAGCACGATAGTAATCGGGGATTTAAAAAGAGAAATGCGTAGTTTACAATTCACATTATATTAATCTGTTCCATTTTTTCAATTGCATTTTTTTGTGTCAAGATGGTAGACGAGCAGACGGATTACCTATTGATAAGCGATTGCCCCTTGGAGGCGCCTCCACCAGTGTAACGTGCAAGCAACATCTGAGCTATCACAAATGTGTTGCCGGCTCTTAAGGAATAAGCCTTTTTCGTGAAAATCCCTAGCGATTTAGATCTTCTCGAAAAGGGCTTATTCCTTAGTTACTAACTAAATTCTAATACGACTGTTAGTTCGGAGTATCTTTGAAGGACCGCATCAGAAATGATGTAATCCGACAGAGAACCAGAGTCACCGACATAGCCCACCGAATTAGCAAACTGAAGTGGCAGTGGGCTGGTCACATTAGCCGCAGAACTGACAACCGTTCTAGCCATAAAGTCCTTGAGTGGAGACCGCGACTCGGTAAACGTAGTGTTCGACGCCCTGCTACAAGATGGGATGACGACATTCGAAGGCTGGCTGGAGTGAGCTGGATGAGAGTGGCCGAAAATCGGGAGCGGTGGCGTGCATTGGGGGAGACCTATGTCCAGCAGTGGACGAGCGTGGGTTGCTAATGATGTTAGTTCTACAGTTTTATTGTGCGCAGTAACAAAATCAGACGAAAGTCACTTCATTGCAATTACCAGAGTCTAAAAATGCTGAATCGCTTTGGACGCTTCCACGGTGAGGTGAGTTCGAATTACATTGGTTAGGGACACAGTCACCTGAAAGTGATCAAAATTTTCCCATCAACAATTTTTAAAAGACAAAGTAATTGGATGCTCAAAGAGTCGTTAAGTTAATGGATGGCACCAAAACAATTATTCTAATTAATATCAACGCATGGGATCAATTCAATAGTTTAAGTGGGGCTGTAATCACGGAAATGAATACCGTTTACTTTGCCCCGAATTTTATAGCTTTGCTTTAAAATAAAGTAAACATCGTTTTTAACTTATGACGACTACTAGTATAACGGCAATTTCTACTTACAGCTGGTTTGACAAATGTCCTAGGTTTTTAGGCGGGGCGTGAAACGACATCTCAGCAGGCCTTCAGGGTGAGGATGACAGACTCAATTGGAACTTAGTCTGTTCTCAACCACTGTGGGAGAGCCACGCTTCGGCATGAATGGGCCGGCTCGACCGGAGTGATACCACTGCCTCACAGAAAACCGGCGTGAAGCAGCCCCTGTGCTGTGTTTCGCCGAGTGAGTGAGGGTACCGGAGGCCCACCCGGGGGGGAAGGGGATAAAAGGTGGCAGCGCACTTGTTACTCCACTGGTTTTGCAAGTGTCCATGAGCGGCGGCAATTGCTTTCCATCAGGTGATCCGCCTGCTCGTCTGCTACCTATACCATAAAAAAAACCAACCTCATATTTGGATCTGGTGGAGTGAAGTCATCTTGATTGTCCTCAATATAAAAAATATAATATAATTTTCTAGGTTGGCCAAATGGTCGGCCCGGGGATGTTATCTAGGTATACAAGAATTTCTTCTTCCAATCTTTCGCAAGAAGCGGTGCAGGAGAGGGGGTTTTTAGGTCGCTGGGTAAAGTAACTTTTTTTTTTTATTACACTATAGGCCAACGCTTGACCACAATCCCACCTGATGGAAAGTGACGATGAGGTCTAGGATGACACGCGTTTGCCTAGAAGATGCCTGTTCACTCTTGCCTTAAAGATATCCAAGTTATAGTGGTCAGGAAAAACAGACCTCGGCAGGGAGTTCCACTCCTTAGCTGTCCGTATGATAAATGTGGAAGCGAATCGCTTCGTACGGGCAGGGGGCAAATCTACCACATAAGGATGAAAACTCTCGCCGCGCCTTGTCGTCCGGTGGTGGAATGGGCTAGGGGGGATCAAATTATGCAGAACCTCCGCACACTCCCCGAAATGAGTCCGGTAGAAGACAGAGAGGCTTGCCACCCGTCTGCGGTGGTCGAGGCTCTGTAGGCTAGCCTCAGAGAGTTCGTCATCACCGATGAGTCTCTTCGCACGGCGCTCTATCGAGTCCAGCAGAGCGTCCAACTGATACCGGGCAGAACCATCCCAGAGATGACAGCAGTACTCCAAACAGGAGCGAACCTGGGCTCGATATAAGCTTAAGAGCTGTTCGGGGTTGAAGTACCGCCTCACCTTCCAAAGAACGCCTAACTTATATAAAATAGTAGCTTTTTTGAATAAACTAAACCCTGCAGTTTTAATCTTTTATGTTTTTAGGGTTTTTTTTAATTCAAACGAGATTGTCGGCGCAAGATTCTCATGACCATATCTTTGCATTTAACAGGTTGAATTAAAGAATATAAGCGCAGCAGTTTGGTTTCCTCAGAATAATAAATCAAGAAAATAATGTTTTCGCGTTTTATTATAAAGTTTAAGTATAGGTATTTTATATAACTTACCTAATAGCGAATAACCATTTCAAAACTATCTTCAAGTACAAAGTCCCTCTCACGAAAGTACATACATACATACGAATAGTTAAGCGTTCCATTGTAATCTCTATCACACGGTAATAAAGTTCATGAACTATAAAAACTCGCATGAGCACCGCTTTCCTTCCTCTTCGCCCCACTTTCCTTAAGAGTTGTTTGTTGAGCCTCTTCGATATTAGCCCTGTATTAAAATATTTAAGGGCTGTTGTAAAGGTACTTTCAAATTTAAGAAACGCGTCGGTATCAATGGGCCGACTGGGCCAAAGTGACCACGGCCTCATTGAAGACGCGCGTGGGGTTATGTTTCGCCGAGTGTGTGAGGGTAGTGGAGGCCCAATCCGTAGGAAATGAAGATAAGAGGTTGGAAGCAAACTTGTAACTTGACTGGTGTTGCGGGTATCAATGGACAGCTGCAATTGCATACCATCAGATGATGATCCGTCTCGTCTTCCACCTATTACATAATAAAAAGAAAGTTCTCGAACCATTCAGCTACAACGGCCACCTAACAAAATCTATTCATATCAAACATAGGTAGGTACTATTCCTCCGTTTGCAAGGAACATTCGTCCAGTAGACGGTGTGTATGTGTGTGTGTCATTCAGGAAGCTCCTCCAGCAGCGTAAAACCCGAAAGAGTCGCTACCAACAATACTCCACGACGAATGGATACAAGAAATTATGGACTCTAGATGTGATGCTTTTAAGGGATATTTTTAAAGATCTCCTAAAGCCCAATGTAACTAATCTTTATCCAACAATAATGAAAAATAAATCCATACAATATATCATAAATTAATCAAATTCCGGACTAAGTACTTGTGTTACGGATACTAACACAAGTGCTAAAGCTACTTACTCCGGGAATAAATGTAAATGGCTGGTAGAACGCTTGGTTAAATGTGAATGTACATTTAATCATGTGTACTACCCGTGCGGATAAACGCTGGGATTAGAAATGGCGGACCGACGAGTCGGTACCGTCAGCATACTAAGTACGTAAAATTATAATTAAATATAAGTAAACTGAAAAATCGTACAAAATATCGTTAGCATTGAAAATGTTTTGTTATTTTATTAATTCAAATAATATATAAGTATGTTTTATAGGTTTTATTATTTTGTAAGTAGTATTTTTTACTGTATTTATGTAAAAAATCTATGAAAATAATTCAGATTGCGATAAATTCTTTTTTCCTAAAAAGAAATGGTTTATTAACAAATAATAATTTATAATTATCGCATTTATAAACGAATTTGTTCTCACAAAAATATACATTTATTAGCGGTCCGCCCCGGCTTCGCCCGTGGTACATACATAGCGTGGTACATATATAGTAATGAGGAATAACGTACCTTTCTAAGGTACCCCCTATACATCCGTGTTCTCAGATACTTACAGAATAGAGCGCAGCGCCGGCAAACATTTGGTCGCGGTCGCAGCGCTAATGTTGCTAAACGGGTGGATTTGGGTTGAGCACCTCTGGGAGCAGACAGATTTAAGGGCCCCATTTTGCCTACAATACGAGCGCATTCAATTCTTATGCAAGTTGCTTTTATAAGTAGAGGAATTTGCATAATGAAAATGGTTTCTTAGATGAAAAAATCGTACTTATATTCAGTGATTCAGCATGGTCATCGGTCGTTTGGGTCGGAAAATTGTGTCTTCCTTGAAACCCCCCTCCCCCCTCATTAGGTTAAAGCCTAGATTTTTGGTGACAAATAAGGTAAACTATCAGCCTATACCTAACCTAACCTAACATATACTGTCCCACTGTAGGGCAAAGGAATTGACACTGATGTTTCAAATAAATGATTTTTTATTTTTATGTGATAGGTGGTAGACGAGCAGACGGATCACCTGATGGCAAGCGATTGCCGCCGCCCATAGACATTAGACACCTGCTGAAGCGTGACTCTCCCTCGGTTAAAACGCTTATTTTATCGCGTACATGTAAGATACATCGACGCGACGTGGGCTATTCACGTCTGCCACCAACTTACAGTAAAGTTTGTCTGCAAATACTTCCTCGAAGTGGGGTTTCCACATTAAAATGTGTGATTCTTAAGCTTCAAAGATGTCATTTCCGTCTGGTGTCGCGGCGTCATCCCCGTCGGAGCGTCATTACCGTCGCGCGTGTCTAAACACGTATTGAGCCAATCCCGCTCGTTAACGCGCGGTCGCACTGTTTTAGCGCTTCTTGTAATTGCGAGGAAATGACGGCGGGTAATCACAGGGGGCCCCCATAGACGGTACGATTTGTCGTTTAGAATAATTCTCGTCAGACTGATCGAAACGATTCAGAATTGACATCGTCATCATTTTAGACAATAGACGTCCACTGCTGGAATAGGCCTCCTCCAACGTTCTCTACACAGATCGGTCCACCACGCGCATCTAAGGGACTCCCGCGACCTTCATTAGATCGTCGGTCCATCTGGTGGGAGGCCTGCTACGGCTGCGGCCTCCTGCACGCGGCCTCCACTCAAGGATCTTTCCACCCCTAAATGGCCGTCAGGTGATCGAGAGTGTATGTCAAAATGACTCCTTAGAGTGCAATTCCCGTTTGCGTCACTTAAACTAGGATTCAGGATTTGATTTGATTTGAGTCTGGTAATGACTGTTCTGATTGGTTTATGTTAACAATTAATTTCATTAAAAATTATATCGGAGGTTTCAACAAAAAATGAATATCCTAAAGTCGACAGTAGACTCTGTACTATCAATGATTCGATTTTGCATCACTCTAATCAAATGAATGTGGGTGAAAAGAGTAAGAATAACTAAACGATTCCAGAATCGTTTAGTTCTTCCTGTACGCGGCCTCGACTTGATGTAATGTTAGTGTTTTCATCATCAAAAATTCTGTAACGTACCATTCATCATCATTACCATCAATCTGATATGATATCGAAAACAGATTGGTCAACGTAATGCATTACGTTCAATTGTTTATATGTTTTGTGCATTGCAATGTGACGTCTGTTGGCTGAAATGATCATGATCAGTAATAATTTAACTTACGGTAATAGGTAATACCTCAGCGTTTTTTCACAAAGCCAATCTCGTTACAGTCACAGTTGAATTGTCCTGAACAAAATATCGAGCTTTAAGGTGAGCCAGGGGAAATGTCAACCGAACTCGCCATTAGATCGACGGAAGTGAGAAGGTCAAAGATTCACATCGATAAAAATATTTAATGAATAAAATAAAACATTTATTGACTCATTATGCTACAGACTTAACGTGCTTTCCGAGTGACGTGGGTACATTACTAATACGGACAATTTCGTAACAGAAAAATTCAGGACCAAAATGTTTGACCCGACCTGGGGATCCAACTCGGCTAGTTCCTCAAACTTTAGTTGTCGCGCTTTTCTTGACACACTATAACTTATTTATAAACTAGTGGCCCGCCCTCACTTCGCTTCGGGACCGTAATTCAGAAATGAACCAATAGATGGCGCTGTGCTAAATTACATCGCGCAAGCGTTTCGTGTTTTCGGCTTACCTATAAGCCTTGTCGTTGTCTATAGAAGTTATCTCTTTATAAATAGTATAGATGTTGCCATATAAACATAAAACCAAAACCGGTGTGAAGCTGCACATGCGCTCTTTCGCCGATTGAATGAGAAAATTTGGTGGGCACGAACTTGAATGTTTACAAAGTTTTGGGTATCCATGGGCGGCAGCAATAGCTTACCATCAGTTGACCCGTCTGCTCGTTTACCACTCATCACATAAAAAACATCGATAACTTTAAATCTATCGATTTTTGAACATCGGACAGCTCTAGCAGGAGGCGTCGGTAATTTCAAATTTTGTACAAAAAGAAACACTGCCTTTGTCCTAATATCAACCTTTCGTCGTTCACGGCTCGCTGAGTCTTTTATCCGATGGTAATTTGTGCGAGAAAAATTGTAGGACGGGAATGATTGAGGTTACTCGTGGACGGTAATGACAGTACAAGTTCATTTAATAAGATTGTCTAATTATTTTCGATCATCAAACAAGTTTATCTTGACCTATAGAAGAAGAAGTATAAATGTAACATAAGTGTTACAAAACAGCTACGCGTAGTCGCGTATGATGCAAGTATCAACTTAATTTTGTGTTGAGTTGAGTAACTACAAATCGATATATTATTATAATGCTACGACTCGACAGAAGTAAGAAGTTTATAAGTGCTACAAAGTAGTGCTACGGATCGACGTTCCTACGAGGCGACATAAGTGCTACGAATCGACGTTTGTACTACGAGTCGACATGTGCTACGAACGAGTGCTACAAACCTACAAGTCAATTTACGCACTACGAGTTACAACAGGGGAGGCATTCTCGTGCACTCGACATTCAAGTCGAATTTAGAGATGTCATTTCGTCCATACAAATTTCTAGTTCGACTTCAATGTCAAGGGCACGAGAATTGGTCCCCAGGGGGCCAATTCTCGGTTTTCGCCATCTATGTCGAGTCGACTTCATGGAACGCATAGACCAATAGGAGAACAAGATAAGGAATGTCGACTGTAATCTGTGTTCTCCTATTGGTTGTGCGTTCTATGAAATCGACTCGACATAGAAGGCGAAAACCGAGAATTGGCCTCCTGTGCTACGATTACGTCACGAACGAGTCGAAATGCGCTCGTGTGCGCTTTGTAGTAATATTTCGTAAGTGCTACGAAATATTACTACAAAGCGCGTCCTATCAGTCTTGAGCGCAATTTCTAGCATCTTTCTAGCATATTTTTCTCCGAGATAGTAGTAAGAGACAGTGAACCATAAACAAGGAAGTCAAACTAGCAGCAAGACTCGCGAGTGACCCGCAGTAAGGCGTAATTAATTCAAGGAAGTGCATGTTTTCGCTGAGTCCTCGCGGCCCGGTCGCGCTGGCTCCAACTGCAAGCTAGGGTGCCTGTGTTTTGTATTTTTAAACGACTTCAAAAAGGAGGAAGTTCTCAGTTTTCAATTTAACTGTGGGAGAGCCATGCTTCGGCATGAATGGGCCGGCTGGACCGGAGTGATACCACTGCCTTACAGAAAACCGGCGTGAAGCAGCTCCTCTGCTGTGTTTCGCCGAGTGAGTGAGGGTACCGGAGGCCCATCGGGGGGGTGAAGGGGATAAAAGGTTAGCAGCGCACTTGTTGCATGTGTTCATGGGCGGCGGCAATTGCTTACCATCAGGTGATCCGCCTGCTCGTCTGCTACCTATCACATAAAAAAAAACCATCCGTATGTTTGTTTTTTGTATGTAAGTATGTTACTCGATTTCTCCGCACATTGTAAATGGATTTTTATGATTCTTTTTTGTTTGGTAGGCCATCATTCAAAAGTGATCCCATATAATTTTTATCAAAATTGTTTTTTGAAAAAAACAACAAAATCCAAAACAATTTTTTCAATGGTTAAATAATATTATAACTGTAGTCTTGAAGTCAGTTTTTTTTTTTCAAAAAATTCAATCACATGAAACAACCAAATCAATTTAATGCATTACTTGCGAGATATATTGTTTGATTGCCAAGTCAATAAATGAATAACCAACTTGACAAAACATGGATCTCACCACTTTTTACGGTAGTTGCGAGACTTGGTTTTTTTGACAAGTATTGTTTTTGATGGGATTAACCTTTTTCCTTCTAAATGACCTAGATGGATTCTTATCATAATTTTTACCAACATTGTCAATAACGTCTGCAATTTCGAAAAGTTTTGTTTTAAATTACGAAAATCTTGTGCCCATATTAATTTAATAGGAACTACTCTAGTTTAAGACTACTACGAAAGGATGATTGGCCGCCTCATCCCAATATTAATAACATACTTAGGCTTTTACCAAAAAAATAATATCGAATAAACAATGGCCAAATCGAGCCTGTGTTTTATAAATACATAAATGTATAATATTTTTATAATGCATCCCCGATACAAGTAACTATTGATACATAGCTTATAAGAGTACCATCATATTTTGTACCCAGTTGGCAATAAAGATTATTCTATTCTATTCCTAAACTGTACATTGTTCTCAAGAAGCTTGGTTAACCTACCGGCACATGCAACGTCTTAATTGCTTGAAACTCGTTTTGTATACTTCCTTTTGGACTCTGTCTCTTGTAAGACAGGCGTAACACCGCCTCCTTATACAGGGTGTATCGGCAAACATTTTCATCCTTTTAACCAGCCCTTGTATCAACCATAGGCTGAACTAAATTTCTGTGAGACATTTGAAATTTCATCGAATTTTTTTTTACTTTCTATACAAAATTTACAAGTGACGTGAGTGACTTTGCATGAAATGTCTTTTGGTAGTCCACTGTCGATAGACTATGGATAAGTATCAGCCTAATACTGTTCCACTGCAGGGCAAAGGCCATCCTCCATCTACTCTTTCCTATGGGATTAGGCTTAATCCCCACGCTTGCCTAATAGGGTATTTGACAAAAAAAATTATGTATTTAATCAAAAGACCTCTCAATTTAAGAAACATTATTGAAAGAATTGCTCGATTCTGATTTGAATCACCTGAGATATCACAACTTTAAGAGCTCATATTTTGGGCAAGCCCAAAAACGCTCTATACAAATGGCTACAGGCAAGTGACGTCACATGCTCGTATCTTGTATGCGCGTCTAGTAAATTTTGTTTGGTAGCTATATCAAATGTTTCGTTTAAGTAAATGGTTTTATAATAAAAGTTGGTGGAAAATTTACGGGTAGTTCAATGATATAAATATTTTTTAAAATTTTATACTTTAAAAATGGATTTGCCCATGAAACTTTGAATGCTCATAAAACCAGCTAGACGTTATATTTTTAACTGAAAATGTTGGCCATTGGTTCTCATTTACCAGTAGGTATTTTGGAAAAGTATAAATATTTTTTACTATATCGAGATTAGTCAAATTTATACCCTATTGGTGACTTCAAACTCTTGCTAAAAGATTATCGACACTAAAATAAAAATAAATAGTTATTTTCAGAAAAAATACCAACATCAGTAGCGCAACCATGAGTTGACATCGAAAACTGACATATCGTAAACTATTTCTCAGTCTCTTTCAAATGCATCACAATGAAAGAGACAAAGCGATAGTTTTCGATAGCGAGGATAGTATTTCAAACTCATGATAGCGCTACAGTACTAAAATATAATTTCACCGCGGAACTAAGTTTCACGGAAGCGCACCAAACAGATTAGTTTTGTGCGGAAGCTCCAGTGTTGCCAGGAAGACTTTATGATCATTCTTTTATGCTTTGTGTTGCCAGATTTAAATATTGTACCGTGTGCACAAAGTGCAATTAACGTTGAATACAGGCCACCAAATTTAATAACCACTAAATCCAAATTGTAAACTTTTGAATTGCCTCAGCATATACGATTATTTAAAAAATGAAAAATGAAAAAATCTTTATTTCAGTTACAATAAATAGTTTTAACAATTATCTCCTTTTAAGTATATAAGTAACTTGTACCAGGAAAATCCGCTCTCTTATAGCTAAACGAGTTAAATATTCAACTGAGGCAGTTGTTACAAGGTAAAGAACTAAATAAAAAAACTAAATCTACAAGAGCTAAATCTACGATCTACTAAAAGAACTAAATCTACGATAAAATTTTGTTGTTTTGTCTCAAACTGACTAGTTGTATCTAATACTTTTAATACACTATTAATAAAAGGAGCTACTTACTTCATTCACGAAAATATTATTCACGAACCCAAAACTATTCGTTGACATACGAGTAGTATCCTCTTAAAATATGTCTTTGGAAATGGAGCCTATTTTTTTGGTAATTCCTAGGCCAAAAAAGCCGTGACAAAACTTTTGAACGCCAAACTAATTCAAACTCCTGCTTTAGGATCTGCCAAAAAAGTTTCACAAAGAACTAAAGCACAACTAAACGAAGAAAACTCAGCCAATAAAAGATAGGTACACAAGTTGATCGCAAGCAGATGAGTAGTGTTGTAGCAACCAACCTATCGATAACTAGTGACCCGCCCACACTTCGTTTCGGGACATTAGCTTCACTCTGTACTAATAGATGGCGCTGGGTGTCGATTACAAGGCGCAATTGTATCGTTTTTTCGGTTTAGCTAATAGGATTGTCGCAGTCTTATACTTTTATATATTTTGTATAGATATCCTGGACAAACATACGCATGATGAACACTTATATTTGTTCAGTGTCTGAGTGTTATATATTTTATTTGAGTATTATATTTGTGTTTCCTCTGTTGTCTTATCTGTTATCTTATACCTAATATGTAATACGAGTACAAATGCTTAAGAGCTACTTAGTATGGAGTCAAGTCAAATTAAAAAAAAGCTACATTTAATTGTTTCTCTCGATGTCGCAAGTAAAGTATCCTATATACTGTACCATTAGCTCATAAACCCATATACTGTCCCACTGTAGTACAAAGGCCTTCACCATAGAAATCAAGTCATCGCTACTATGATGGGATTAGGCTTAATCACCACGCTTGCCTAATGCGGATTGGTGATCACAAAACCGAGCTATGTTGTCAAAAAATTCTCGATGTCAAGTTAAAATTAAATTACTAACAGTCACCACTCTTACCCCTTACACCACGTAGGTACTTAATCGATAACAATCTATGGTAATTTGATTATTTAATACAACACTAGTGTAAAGATCGATACTATCGGAGGTTCCCCTTGACCCACTTGGAGATTTGAATGAACGGAACGAAAGAAATCTGTTCCGTTTCTAATATTACTCTCTGAATCATTTCCGGATTAATATGAGCCTTTGTTTTTGTGAAAGCATCTGTACGAAGACAGTGCGTGCATACTTTAATATGTATCTTACGTAATAAATCCTCCAACCGATATTCGGCTACGGCGAATCAACCACGCAGGATATATAAATAGTTGTCAATAAAAAATAAAAATGAATAAAATACTTACAGTCTACTCCTGCTTTTAGTGATTTTATGGCTGATGGGAAGAGACGTCCTGTAGCGCTTCCATGAGTTGACATCTAAAACTGACATAACGTTAACTACTGCTCTGTCTCTTTCAAATGCATCACAATGAAAAAGACAAAGCGATAGTTTTCGATAGCGAGGATAGTATTTCAAACTCATGGTAAGTAAGGTACTGGAAGAAGAAAAAAAACGTTGCTACAAATTATACGGGAGTAAGCCGCAATCACCAGCGTGGAACAACTCTTCAATCTCGCGAAAGATAGAGATCAGTTCAAGGAACTGGCAGCCAACCTTCAAGATTGAAGAGGCACGTTAAGAAGGTTATCATTTGCCAGTAAAACAGTTAATGTACACATAACTTAATCTGATACACATAAACACACAAGAAACACCTTGTGAGACTCCGAAATTCATCTAGAAAAGATAACATCTCAATAAAACACTCCTTAACGAGTTTAATTAGAGCAAAATAGCTAACGAAGCGAGGCTAATTTTGGACCCAATATGCACTACCCATGACACAGTACAACCGTTAACAGCGAGCAATGTGAATATAAAACTTTAAGTGCTAGAGTTAATGTACTTTTGTAGGCTAGTACTGTGTGAATGTGTGAGTGAATTATACTTATCCGTCCTAAGACCAAACAGTGGTTTGATCTTAGGACAGTAACATCGATCCCACTCCGCCACATATGACCTAAAGTAGAACTGTGTTCTGTAGCTGATATCATAGTTTTGTCGTTCACTTTACAGATCGGCCTAGGCATATAAAGATCTTGGAGCCTTAGGTAATTGTATCTGCATCCTACGCCTTACGTAGCGTCATATGACGTCAAACCTCTCATAGGTATGACTTCACTAACTTACTTACTTACTTGTGTAAGAAAGCCCCCCTCCGGGACATAGATATGTCCTATAGCTGTTAGCTGGGGTTATTCTACAAATCAGCTGCAATATTAAGAGATTCTGGAGCCTTCGGCAATTGCTTAAGCATCATATGCTATAGGACGTCATACCTGACATAGATATGAATTCACTGGTCGTCTCCTACACTTTTGTTTTTGCTAGGCCAGTTGCTAGAAGGAACTGTGCGAGACAGCCCCCCTCCGGAACATAGGTATGTCTTATAGCTGTTAGCTTGGTATACTCTACAGATCGGCTGCAATATGAAGATTCAGGAGCCTTCGTTAATTGTTTCATCGTCCTATACCATAGGACGTCATACCTGACATAGATATGACTTCACTGGTCGTCTCCTACACTGCTCCGCGATCCCATACCGCCACATACAACAACAGAACTGTGGGGCCATGGGTAATTGCTGGAAGGAACTGTGCAAGACAGCCCCCCTCCGGTTATTAATGACTACTCACCCTTATTTACAAGTCATTAACTGAGTCTTGGGGCCGTATTTGTAAGCAAATATTTGGGGTAACTATGAATTTGAATTTTTACGCTGTGATACAATGTGCGAGTTTTGTGAGTGGATATTGGGTTTTTAATTTGATAAGGGGGGAAATGGGGTTGATTTTCGTGAGACTTATTAGGTACTACCTTTTTTCAGGTCTTTCTTTGACAAGCATGGGGAGCTCCGCTTCGGCATAAATGGGCCGGCTAGACCGGAGTGATACCATGGCCTAACAAAAGACCTGCGTGAAGCAGCGTCGAGTAAGTGATGGTACCGGAGGCCCAATTGGGGGGAAAGTGTTGGCAGCGCACTAGTGACTCTACTGGTGCTGCAGGTGTCTATGGGCGGCGGCAATCGATTATAGTCCGAGGCAAGAAAGTGTAGTTATGACCTTGAGTGCGCAGAAACCAATTTTGATAGAAAGTCTTATTTTTTACAAGTGCGCAAAATAACGGTCATCGCTATACTTTCGTGCCTCCAGCTATACGATCAGGTGATTTGTCTGCTCCCTTGCCACCTATCACATAAAAAAAACTTTACTGACATTTTCTGGCAAGCAAGTACCTGGTGAGCGTCTCCCAAGATTCGGTCCGTATGCCGAGACGGTAGGAAGGACCATGGGCTGGTGGAGGGCCCTGACATTTTCTGGCATATTCTGTGCGTACTGGGCCTACAGTATGTTAGTGTTTTTTAAATGAGGTGGATATGCAGGCTTTTCTAGATTACAATAAATAATCGCCGCGTTGGTCTATTGGTTTAAGTATGTTCTTGGGTTTGATTCCCGGGTCGAGCAAAATATGTTTCGAATTTTTCGAACATAGCAAGGGTTTGTGATCACCAATCTGCATTAGGCAAGCGGTGATTAAGCCTAATCCCATCGTAGTAGTGTTAACTTGATTTCTATGATGGAGGTCTTTGCCCTGCAGTGGGACAGTATATAGGCTGATACTTTACTTTTATTGAGGTCACCCTGTATTCGACTGTGTACGGGGTCAGTTACCCTTCGAAAGGGTTGCAAAGGTCAGACGGTAGTCGCTTCATCGTAATTAACCGTAGGTTTCGCTCGCACTTATCATAGAAATCATAGCATATAGGTACGTAGAGTAAACAAGTAGTATAAAAATTGAGGAGCTCCCTCTATTGGTAAACTAAAACTGACCGCACAAACGTCAAAAAGGATAGTATTTTTTTAGGATAGTACTGTTTAGGACAAGTAATTTTGCAAATGTCGAGTGATTAAAGAGACTCTGTTCTTCGGAAATTGGTCAGTGACTGAGCTAATTCTCTTAATTTAACTAGGTTTTTGATCATCTGATCAAAACCAAAAACTCTATAGCTACTTGCTATTGAGTGGAGTTCGCGTCAGAACTGTATGGTATCAAATTTATGCAGTTCTGACGCTAACTCCGTATAGCCTCAAAGTGATTCATACAGTTCTGACCAAAGATTGATTTAAATCTTTGGTTCTGACGCGAACGCCGCTCAAAAGTAAGTAATAGAGTTTTTGATTTTGATCATCTACTTTTGTAGACTGTACTAGTATTTAAGTTTCTTCATCTCGATCAAAGATTTATTTAAATTAAAAGATTACTTATCCAGTCTAATTGAAACACTCAATGAAGTGTAGCATATATTTGAAAATAGACTGAAATTTCAGCTCAATCATGAAGGCGGGATCCTTCTCAGAATTAATTAGTGCTAGGTATTAATTTAGCAAACTCTGAGGCTAAATTTGACTTTATTGGATCGGCTTTATCTATCTATCTATAGGTATCTTCTATATATATTGTAAACTGTTCATAAAGATGTAAAAATCTACTTTCCTCTAGACAGCAATCAGCAGGCCTTCAGTGTGAGGATGACAGATTCAATACGTGCATTGTTTGTTCTTTTGTTCCTTTCAACCTCATACATATTTGGATCTCACGGCCGCTACCATCAGGCGGAGTGAGGTCATCTTGATTGTCCTCAATATAAAAAAAATTAAAAGGCTAGTTAATGCAAATACTTCATCCGGGACTAAACGCGACGAAATTTAATAAGTACATTTTAGTTCGTTTGTGACCACGGCTGTTGTAACGCAGTCGAAACGTCAAGCAGTAAGTGCTAATACCTATGTACTTATTAAATTTCGTCGCGTTTAGTCCCGGTTATATGAAGTATTTGTATAATGCGATGCGAAAGTTTAAAAACATAAAAGGCTAGTTGACTTAAGCTGGGCCAGTTTTTTAATAAATAAGAGAACCAAAAACCTTAATCATTCCATTATTTCCTCTTCGAAAACGTTTTTAATCCCATGCAGAAAAGAGACTACCTTTGAGATAATGAAGTTAGGTTCATCCTGGGAGATTAAATCTGCGATATGGATCGATCCCGGGCCTGGTGGCTTATAACGAAGACGTCCCGTAACGAATGAGAATATACCTGTCACATTCAAACAAAAGCGCGCACAGCACGTGTGAAAGAGAGGAGAACTCCGATTCGGTTTAACGTCCACCTCAAATTAGGCCCTCTAGCCTGCTTGAACGCTATAATTGGAGCCTTTAGGGCAAAAAGTTTGTAAAAGCTGCCAAGATTGGCTCTTTTTCGAAGTAATCCCAACTTATATTAAAGGTAGGGGTGTGTTTTGGAAAGCGATTTAGTATGGGTGATATTTGAAGACCTCAATGGAATAGTTGACTATTATGGATAACTAGCTACGTGCCGCGGTTTTACCCGTGTGTATTTTGGATACAGTTTTTCTGATATGTAGCCTATATTGTGTAATTTCATCAAAATCTATTCAGTTGTTTTTGGGTGAAAGAGCAACAGCCATACATTTTTTCATATGTGGCAGACGAGCAGATGGATCACCTGATGATAAGCAATTCCCACCGCCCATAGACACCTGCAACACCAGTAGAGTCACATGCCCTACCAATGTTTGATCCCCTTGATTGGGCCTCCGGTACCCTCACTCACTCGACGAAACGTAGCGCAGGCGCTGCTTGCCGGTCTTCTGTGAGGCCGTGGTATTACGGTCAAGCCGGCCCATTCATGCCGAAGCGTGGATCTTCCACCCTATCATCCAAATGCTAGGGTGCGTCAGGTGTTCGAATTCAAACCACGACCTCACGTTTGGAGAGCGCGATGTTATATACTGAGATACTATCTCTTCATGTCACTAAAGCAAACATTTTGTGTCATCATCATCATCATTATTTCAGCCAATAGACGTCCACTGCTGGACAAAGCCTCCCCCAAAGTTTTCCACACAGATCGGTCCTGTGCCACTCGCATCCAAGGGACTCCCGCGACCTTTACCAGATCGTCGGTCCATCTGGTGGGAGGCCTGCCACATCCATTTTGTGTCATCCTATGTTATTACGAACTTATACGAGTATGATATTGGGTGATATATTTTATATATCAACACTGTTTCCCTACGCAGTTGTTTACAAACAATCCACACACATAAATCGCTTTGTGTAAATCGCGCATATTGTAATGTTGGCTATTTATCCGGAGCTGCTTACACTCCGCCGACCAGAATAGCGAATAAATAACGAATCCGACAGATTTACGGCCCTTTAAAGCGAATTACTGCTCTAATTATGCGTAAACATGAAAATTAAAAGTAGCCCAGTGTTGCCTCGGCGCGACGATTGCCATGTTCTACGGAAATTGGTGCGCCTACGCAAAATAATGTCTCAGTAAGTCATTCCCGATTTATTTAATTACTAGTTACCATAAAACAATTTTGTATATATTTGCTAACGTTACAATTAACTTCATCATTATCATTTCAGCCAATAGTCGTCCATTGCTGGACATAGGCCTCCCCCAAAGTTCCCACACAGATCGGTTTTGTGCCACCCGCATCCAATGGACTCCCGCGACCTTCACCAGATCGTCGGTCCACCTGGTGGGAGGCCTGCCATGGCTGCGGTGTCCTGCGCGTGGCCTCCACTCAAGGACCTTTCCACCCCAACGGCCGTCTGTTCTCCTCGCAATGTGCCCTGCCCATTGCCACTTCAGCCACGCAATTCTTTGGGCTATGTCCGTGACCTTAGATCTCCTGCGGATCTCATAATTTCTGACACGATCACGCAAGGAGATTCCGAGTATGGCCCTCTCCATTGGCCTCTGAGTGACTTTGAGCCTTCTTAAGCGGCCTATTGTAAGCGGCCACGTTTGTCACAATTAACTTGCTATAACTAAAATAGTAGGTATTTTACAGATCAGATAACAACAATAATGTATTTTTAAATAAAATTTCTGCAAACAGGTTTTGTAGTTCTGGTTGCCTCCGATTTCTCTGCATGAAGCCAGGGTTAGAAGTTGGCCGTATCTGTGTGTATCTGTCTGTGGCATCATAGCTCCTGAGCAGATGAAATTGTGGGAGAGCCACGCTTCGGCATGAATGGGCCGGCTCGACCGGAGTGATACCACTGCCTCACAGAAAACCGGCGTGAAGCAGCCCCTGTGCTGTGTTTCGCCGAGTGAGTGAGGGTACCAGAGGCCCACTACCCGGGGGGGAAGGGGATAAAAGGTTGGCAGCGCACTTGTAACTCTACTGGTGTAGCAGGTGTCCATGAGCGGCGGCATTACTTACCATCAGGTGATCCGCCTGCTCGTCTGCTACCTATCACATAAAAAAAAAATGAACCGTGCCTCCAAATAAAAAGTGCCTCCAACATATGGGTGATGGAGGCACTCTCTCATGAGGAGAAAACGGTTTCTCCTCACGTTTACCAGGCATTGAAGACTATAGGAGGAGAATTTTGACAGGAAATTAAAAATTGCACATTCAAAAAAAGTTTTTGTATGTTACGAGTAGGAAAGTTGAATTAGATACAGAACCGATACTACCAAGGATATGTTGAGTTTTACAATAATAATAATAATAAGATAATCACAAGAGCTGAGAAAACGAATAGATCTATTTGTATCCTCCACTCCCCCTAGCAATGCTGTCCTAGGCCCACGGTCATTGAAGAGGATGATATGAGGGATGGCCGATGGTGAGGATGATGACGAGGGCGATGATGATGAGGAGGAGAAGGATTTGAATGAGACAAGCACACCACAGTAACAGTTATATTGAAAACTTACATAAATACTATAATACAGAATAATTTGGCACGGGGGGCTACAACAACTGACGTAACTATTGTGGACATTTCTTATATATCGATATTGTTTCATAAAGAACACTAGAATTTAAACTTAATCAGTGGTCGAAAAGGTTGGGACGATGTAGGTCGCCAACAGTCATCATGAACCGTGTGATAGCCTTGGGAACGATAGCCTTAACATCCTCCGCGCTGACGTGATAGCTGCCCAGGGTGCGGCTTCTTGGGTGCCCGAGTGCATCGCATAATCTATACAATTTATAAAGAGATAACTTCAATAGACAACGACAAGGCTTATAGGTAAACGAAAACATGAAACGCTTGCGCGATGTAATTTAGCACAGCGCCATCTATTGGTTCATTTCTGAATTACGGTCCCGAAGCGAAGTGAGGGCGGGCCACTAGTGGGAAGATAAAATCATTCCAAACGAGGCAGATAAAAATGATTCAGTGTCCATACCGATTGTTCGCGTCGATGCATTCATATGAGTGTTGATTTTGTTGAAATTTGTACATATAACTAGAACTGGTTTAATGATGTGTGCAAATGTAAATTGAACAGTTAAATTTAATGTTCGGTGCGTGTAAATGGACTATGGGAATAGCTGAATAGTTTATTATAAAGGCTCTGATTCATATTTCTGTTGTTGCAGGCTCGCCAATATGGAATTCATAATACCTACCGTAGCCAAAATTTTGAGCGGAATTCCCAATAAGTTCTACCGACTCTTTAATTCAAAGAGGCGGATATTTTATGGAAACAGAGGACCTGTAGCGCTACCATGAGTTGGCATCGAAAAGTAACGTAACGTTACTACAGTCGATAGCGAGTAAACGGGCGTCGAATAGATTTCGATTGAACACGTAAACCTGGCTAGCGTTAGCTCGATAGCGAGTGCGTTATTGTTTACGCAGAAAGCTATCGAAAACTATCGCTTTGTCTCTTTCATTGTGATGCATTTGAAAGAGACAGAGCAATAGTTTACGTTATGTCAGTTTTCATGTCAACTCGTAGCGCTACGTAAACGCTACTCGCTAGCGAATACGTTTCAATTTGACAACTCGATACTACAGATTTTAGTTTCTCAAGTGAACGCTAGAGGCGCTGTACACTTTTTCATACATTTTTTTTACGCAGACGCTAGCGAGTTCTGTCACTGTAAACTCATGGTAGCGCTACTGCATACGTGTTGCCAACCTAGATAATATATAGACATTGCTACAACACAAAGACTGCAGAATCAATATCTCAAGTAAATTTCAGAACTATGAAGATTTGTCTCTTCATTTTGAGGATATTCTTAACCAAAAGGCAGTCGGTAAAATTACCATTTTACTTTGAAAACACTTCATCCCGCGCAAGACGTCTTCAAATTGAAAATCCAATTTAGTTTTCACCGAAATACATTTCGTTAGGACTGTGTTCCAGTATCTTCTATACTATTTATAAAAAGATAAAAGAGAGAGACAACGACTTGCTTATAGGTAAACCGAAAACACGAAACGCTTGCGCGATGTAATTGAGCACAGCGCCATCTATTAGTTCATTTCTGAATTACGGTCCCGAAGCGAAGTGAGGGCGGGCCACTAGTCTACAGATATAACAGAAATGTCCATCTTGGGAGTTTATAATACTGGAATGCAAAGTGGAAGGTATTAATACCAGATACGAAACTGTACGAAATGCTGCCTAGTTTAGAATCATTTGTTTGTTTGTGTATGTGTGCTTGATATTGCCTAGTAGATGTGCATTACAATTTATGGTTAAGAATCTGAGTGAGAACTGCTGCCGATAAACGGTTACGCCGTTTGGCACAAATTTACACATGTAATTAAATGTTTTTAATGTTGTGAAATCAATAAATAAAAAAACAAAGATTTATTTTTTATTGATGACAATCAAGATGACCTTTCTCCACCTGATGGTAGCCGCCGGAGCGGCCGTGAGATCCAAAATTCCAAATATGAGGTTGACAGGCACAAAAGAACAAAGTACTTAGGTATTTAGTATGTCATCCTCACCCTGAAGGCCTGCTGAGATGCCGTTTCTAGCTTCACCAAAAAAACCCACGATTGTATGAAGGAGGGAACACATGAACTGGAAGGGCATTCCATGACTTGATGGCTCGGGGCAGGATCGAGGAGCTAAACCGCTTGATGCGCACCGCCATTGTCCGGATGGTATACGGATGGCAACAATTTTTTAACAGTTATTTTGAATACAAATCGTAGCTAAATTAATATTCAGAAGCATATGGAACTAAATACAGCCAGTCCAGTGAAATTCAATACTGTTATTTATTTTGAGTGCACGTTAGCTTGCGATAAGCATTTTAGTGATTTTGCATTCTAGTTTTTGGAATATTATTTGTGTCCATTAATACAAACAAATGTTTGTAGTTTCATGTGAGTACAGGGTGTATCTGTGAACATTAATCCCTTTAACGGAAAAAAGTCTTTTATTTTGTTTTTATTAGAAGCGGCAAACGAGCATTCAGGTCACTTGTTAGTAAGCAATCACTGCCGTTCATAAACATTTGCGAGATAAGACAGGTTGCTACAGCGTTGCCGGACTTTTAGAAAGGAGTAAGCAGTACCTACTCTCTTCCGCAGTACTACTCTTCCTACAGGGTCTCCCGCAGAATACCAGCGTCGTGACGTGTCAGGAATGACACGGCGCGACTTTTGCTGAGCGCCTATTTGGCACAATGTCTGTTTCTTGTTTTTCTCTCTCTTATTTCTTTTTCATTAAGTTTAATTGTTGTTTTGTATGTGCCAAATAAATGTTTTATTCATTCATTCATTCATTCTTCCCTTGACCAACTGGTGTGACCAAATAAAAGTTAGCTCATGTTTATCTTCGCTAGCAGTGGGTTCTATTCCCTTACCCATCGCGTTTCTAGCGGGACCGTAACTTGTATTTAGAGGTGTGCGCAACACTCTGCCAGCGGTAACAAGCACAATATCTCCTAATAAACTTCGCAAATTCAAGAAAATACTTCCACACATTGATTAAACGAGCTATTCTCTTTTGCTCTTTGCTTAAAAGGTTTTAACTCATTTAGTGGGTACGTAAACGTACGTACGTATAGTGGGTGCGACTCGGTAAACGTAGTGTTGGACGCCCTGCTACAGGATGGGATGACGACATTCGAAGGCTGGCTGGAGTGAGCTGGATGAGAGTGGCCGAAAATCGGGAGCGGTGGCGTGCATTGGGGGAGACCTATGTCCAGCAGTGGACGAGCGTGGGTTGCGAATGAATGAATGTGGGTACGTGAGTAAAACTCTACGCCATTATATCTATTTTCAGAGTGGGAAAGTCACACTTCGGCACGAATGCGCCGGCTCGACCAGAGCACCACCGCCTCACAGAGACCGAATGCGCTGTGTTTCGCCGAGTGAGTAAGGGTACAGGCCAAATTGCGGGGAAAGGGTTGCGACTCCACTGGTGCTAGTGTCTATGGGCGGCGGCAATCGCTTATTTTTTAAGCGGGCGGCTATGCAGGTCATATTCAGACCAGTATCACTGCGACCAGTTTGATCTATTGTGATCTCCGCTATGCTACATTTCAGTCCCAAATCCTGCACTTTTAAGAAAGTGAATTAATTGTTTGGGACTGAGATCCCTAGCTTTATTAGTGCTTAGTACCTATGTGCTTTCCCAGATAAACTTTCCCTTCAAACATATATTTTTATTATGCCTAACCTCTTTCTTAACAATGAATTATTCCCACATTATTCTATAAATGAGAAACCACTTCCTTTTGTTGGTGTTACCATTTCCCCCTTAGCATTTGGAGGTAATTTAACCTGCCTTTGTATTATATATCGAGGGTGTGCTTCTGACACCGACGAAGAAAGAAATTCATGAGTCATTAAGCCATTACCCAGAATTCGATCTGTCAACTGTCGACAGTAACTCGATATAGGAAATTCTCGCCGTTAAAAGCGAACGTTACTTCGTATCTATGAAGTGTGGCGCATATCAGACGAAATACACACCTTTCCTTGTAGGTACAATTGAAACAATCTAATGTACCCACCTCTTGTTTCAATAAAATTAACATACATACCCCCACGTACTCGCTTCTCTCATTATGGACACAGTGCAGCTGACAGTGAGGCAACTCATTTGAAACCTGCCGGGCTAAGATGCGCGCCACGAGATAATTTTGTCGACACTCGTATTGCGTCGGCGCAAGTTGCTTCTCGCTCACCTCACTGAGCGATGAGCGGGATAGAAGGATGCTCTCGCGAACGAGAGTCGACAATATTTTGTCGCCATGCGCATCTTAACTCGGTTGGAATTTATTGTAAACAGTTTAGTGGTCACTGCCATAGCAGATAACTCTGAACTTTAAATGGAAATGCTATTCATAAGAACGAGAGTTGAGCTTGTACGGACCATTAAAATAAAAAAACGCATATATCTTTGTTACATCTTAAGGAACCTACAATACCACCTTCTCCAGACTATCATGATGGGAAAGATTGCTGGCAAACGTAAAATTGGAAGGCGAAATTATGCGTCTTAAAATAAGGGTCAATATTTTTTTCTTAATTAGTCTTTGAGTACGGCAGTACATTGTTAATTATTGTTCCAAATAAAGTAGTAGTAGTATCAGCCTATATACTGTCCCACTGCAGGGCAAAGGCCTCCATCATAGAAATCAAGTCATCGCTACTATGATGGGATTAGGCTTAATCACCACGCTTGCTTGCCTAATGCGGATTGGTGATCTCAAACCCGAGCTATGTTCGAAAAATACTAAACATACTTTTGCTCGACCCGGGATTCGAACCCGGGACCCCGAGATCACGGCCCGGTACGTAAACCACTAGACCAACGGGGCGTTATTGTTTCAAATAAAGAATTTTTATTCTGGTTTTACTGCTCAAATCAAAGCCACTTACGTCTAACCACCAGGGTTAGACGTAAGTGGCATTATTAAATAAGGGAATGGATCTATTGCCAATAGGCCGTGCGCTGTGCAAAATAGGTAGGTACACTAGCTAATGGTGCCCCAAGCTTCACTGTATTCTCTTATACTATATTATGTCTCTGCACTGAGCCAATTTAATCGAGTGCTCGCCGGAATACAGGGCCCATAATATTACCTTTCTTTAGCACTTAGCACTCAGTTGTGTTAGCTTATTGCGCTACCCACTCCGAATTATTCCTCCCATCGCGTACTTTCTTCAAACTAAGCGATAGTAACTATTGAAAATATTGCACGCAATTATGGATAAACATTGAAGGGTTATTTTTTGAGATTTAACGCTCATGATGACTCTGCTCACTCATGCTGACCTCAAATACCAAATTCCATCCAAAGTCCAAGAGCGGCGGAAATTGCTAATCATCAGGTGATCCGCCTGCTCGTCTGCTACCTATCACATAAAAATAAATCTTTCGAAATTGATGTCAGAATCTTAAAATATAGATATCATTATATTATTGATGGAAAAAGCCTTCGATATAATGAAAATAATTGAAGAATCGTATGTTAATTTCGGAGGAATATTGTATTTGAGAACAGCCATGAAAGTTAAATCTCGAAAATTGGCCTCAAAGAAATCTTTGAAAAGGTACAGCGTAAAATTTATTTTATTTTTCTTAAGAAAAAATATTGACACTTATTTTAAAACGCATGAAGGCTATCAATAATCTGACCCTGTGCTTGAAAAATCCATCCAACCATTATTATTAAAATTGTAATACCTACATATCTGTACACTGTTGTGTGGAATTAAAATTGTATTACTTAACTTAAATTATTAAGATTCCCCATACGTCATGACGTTTGCATTGTGAAATGACCTTCCAGTTGCGGTGTTCCCTGATCGCTATGATATGACCTTTTTTAAACGAGATTTGAAAAGAGTACTTCCTTCTTTCACGGTAGGCAGCGGCATGACTGTGCCTTGGCATTGTTGTTGTCTATGAGCGGCGGTTACCATTTACCTTCAGATGGGCCGCATGCTCGTCTGCCTACTACAGCAATAAAAAAGAAAAAAATACTAATCCTTACATACGAGGTCATAAGGCTTATCAAGACGGTAGCTAGAGTAGCGATTGAATAGTTGCGAACACTGTGTACGCTCTCAGCTGCTTAGCCGGCTCGCTAATTTACCGTTCATTAGAGCTAAGCAGCACAGCTACCGGCAGAGTCAGGGCTGCTGGAACGGTTGAAGAAAAATATTTGTATCATAACAAAATATCCTAACTTATATTATAAATGCGAAAGTAACTCTGTCTGTTACGCCAAAACTACTGAACGGATTTTTATTTTTTTATAATATTAAATGGCACTTGACCTCATCTCACCTGATGGAGAGTGACCATGAGGTTTAAGATGCGTACTTTCCCAGAAGAAGCTTAGAGCCCAGAGAGCTACAATTTGGGTGTCTTTAAGTCGAGTCACTCTCGACAGGGAATACAGAAGCCGGCAAGTTGATTTGAATGAAATTTGGTATACAGGTAGGTTTAGACCCTGAAAAAGGACATAGGCTAATTTTTATTGAGAAAAGGGGGCTGTAAGAGGTAAATCATCATCATCATCAGCAAGCAGCAGACATAGGTCTCCCCCAATGCACGCCACTGCTCCCGATTTTTGGCCACTCTCATCCAGCTCACTCCAGCCAGCCTTCGAAATTAGTCGCAGAACTGACAACCGTTGGAGCCATAAAGTCCTTGAGTGGAAACCGCGACTCGGCAAACGTAGTGTTGGACGCCCTGCTGGAAGAGAGGAAGAGGTAAATAGGTAAGGCAAATAGCATGCAAAGCAACTCCTTCGCCAGCCCTAAGAGCGTACAAACTGCAACGATAAACAGGTGCAGTGTACACTCTCACGTGAACTTTAAGAGCCCGTCGCGACTTTAGGATAAACGTTGACGAATTTATGCTTCGTCGATGCGCTAGTGAGTTTTAACGAAAACATACCTCTGCCTAAGAAAAGTATAAAGGCCCACTGCAGGGCAAAGCCCTCCATCATAGACACTAAGTTATCGTTACTATGATGAGATGAAAAGCAGCTGACTTTGACTGGCCGGATGGCGGAATTGGTAGTGACTCTGCCACATTCGCCAAAGGTCCTGCATTCGATGGCTACTCTGGACAAACATTCTTGTGATAAACACTTATGTTTGTTCAGTGTCTGGGTGTTATACTCGTATAATATGTGTTTTAAGTATTGTATTTGTGATTCTGTCATCTGATATCTGTAACACAATTGCATAAGCTACTTAGTACGGAGTCAGGTCAATGCATGAGATGTTGTGTGAATGGTGAATTATTATGCTTGCGCGATGCAATTACGCATAGTGCCATCTACCGGAATAATGGCGAACCGCCTGCTTGTTTGCTTGTACAATCGGTAGAATGAGAATGATTGTTAGTTTTCTACACCTTTCGTGATCACGTTTCATCTAATTTTAGCTTCCATTATAAATTGGAACATATAACAAAGCCACAGGTACTTCCCCGAACCTTCCGTCCGCAAATATACTCCTCTCTAACCACTCCTAACGAACTAACTAATCCAATACCTCCCCAAAATTAATAATCAAATTACGACCTACTCCGCGCAGTACAGACGGCGTCAGGACAAATTACCCTCTGCAGTGCAAAAATAGCACTTGTGTCTCATACATAAGGACGATAAAAAGTCCATGGGGGCAGTGACGCCGTATGTACGTTTAATTAAAAACATAGTGACTCAGTCTTCTGGATAACGTGCTCCTTTTAAAACTCCATATCTTCGAGTATTAGTATAGTCTTTTAAACCGTGGGAGAGCCACGCTTCGGCATTAATGGGACGACTTTAATTTTTTAGCGCCTTCGATGTGATTCGCCAAGTAAGTAAGGGCAGGTACCGGAGACTCAATTTGCTGGGAAAGATTCGATTTGAAAAATCCATAGGTTGATAGCTCGGACTCGAACCATATGGTACCCCGCTCCCCCCGATACCATGGCTCGTTTTTATCCACTGAGTTACCATCATCATCATTTCAGCCAATAGACGTCCATTGCTGGACATAGGCCTCCGCGAAATTTCTCCACACAGATCGGTCCTGTGCCACCCGCATCTAAGGGACTCCCGCGACCTTCACTAGATCGGCGGTCCATTCTGGTGGGGGGCCTGCCACGGCTGCGGCCTCCTGCACGCGGCCTCCACTCAAGGACCTTTCTACCTCTACCATCGCTCGTTTCTATCAGTCTATCAATTTGAGCCTGCAGTTTACTAACCAACCAACCATTACACAAAGTGTATTCTCCCTGTGGAATTCGAGCCCATGACTCCAGGATTCTGAAGAACGGTCCCTAATACACCTCAGCAGTTAGTCTTTCAGTATTAATAGTAGCAGTAATTAGGAGCAAATTAAAACACAGCGTTAAATAAATAGCCGGAGTTACGGGGGATTGTGGCTGAAAAAGTGTTTGAGATCGGTACACTGAGCTTAAAGAGCACTGGCGTTTGTTAACCGCTGGCGGTTATAACGTATTTTTTTTTTACCTTTTCTAAAAGAATAGTATCTCTATCTTCTATATATTTATAAAAGAGATACTTCTAAAGACAACGACAAGCTTCTAGGTCAACCGAAACACAAACGCTTGCGCGATGTAAATTTAGCACAGCGCTATCTATTAGTTATTTCTGAATTACGGCCCGAAGCGAAGAGAGGGCCGGCCACTATTAGAATATAATGTATTTAAGATTCGAGCGTATTCCTTCTTAAAAGGTCGGCAGCGAATTTGCGACTCCCTGGTGTTGCGGGTGTCCATGGGCTGCGGTAATCACTTACCATCAGGCGATCCGTCTGTTCGTCTGCCCCCTATCTCATAAAAAAACCCTCTCAGGTAGCTCAGCCCATGAAACTAAACATCTTTCAATATGGGACCAAGAATAGGGGTTTCTTCATACAAATAGGCTCGGTTCGCTGGTCGATTTGTATGAAGAAACGAATGTTTTTTCGATTTCAGTGTTGGTCCCATAGTGAAAGATTTTCAGTCTCATGGGCTGAGCTCCTACCAGCTGAGAGGTTTTGCGCTATTTAAATAACACGTTGTATAGCTCTGGTCGTTGTCACCAATTCGTATTAGGCAAGCGTGGTAATCCCGTCTGGTTTTTTCATTTGTGTTTGTTTTATTTAGAAGTTCTTTTTTTAAAAACACACAAATGAAAAAAACAGACCATCATAGAAATCAAGTCATTGCTAAGTAGCATTGCTATGATGGAGGCCTTTGCCCTGGAGTGGGACAGTATTCGTGCCGCTCTCTTTTCTTCCTCGACTTCCCCTCCCCCAGGATTTGAATTGTGTATGTAGAGATTTTATCGATGGGTCTCCTACTTGAAACCAAGAATAGACAATGTACAAAAGATCTCACAGAGTTGGCGTCTTCCTTATAAAACAAAAACGCTATAAAAATCTTTACACCCGCCGCTCTCAAACGCCAGTGCCAACCCGGCGAAAAAAGTTTAAAAAGAGTGTTGTCGTAAAACCGCGGTTTTCATTTAGGGTTTTTAATTAAAGACGTTTCAAAGGAGTCGCCATTAATCCACTGTTACCCGGCGAAATTAAAGGGCCTGTGACAAAGGTACAAATTAATAAGAATCGCCTAGACTAGGGGAGTTTTTCTTGCAATGTTGTTTCAACTTTTACGAGGTTTTTTTAATCGTGGGATTTTACGCTGAATTAAGACAAGGTACAGGTACGTAAATAAGAAACGTTAAGCTAAGGAACAATAGAAAAAGTGTTTTATAGTAATTATGATGTTGTTCAACAGTTATTTTAGGTAGGTATATCTGGCCGCTAATCTCCACAAACAGCTAAAACACAGGACATCCATAAATATTATAAATGTGAAATTGTGTCTGTTTGTATATCTGTCTGTCTGTATGTTTCTCTTTCTTTCACGGCAAAACGGAGCGACGGATTGACGTGATTAAGTGGAGATAGTAAAGGATGGAGAGTAACATAGACTACTTTATGTTCCTTTCTAACCCCCCAACACGAGCGAAGCCGCGGGCAAAAGCTATTTTATAATAAAAAAGAGGTTAATTGTAGACTGGTCCGACAGCGCAATTGGTATTGACCCTGGCTCGTGGTCGTGGGTCCGAACCCTACTCTGGACAAACATTCGTGTAATGAACATGAATTTATAAAAAAACATACGTACCACTTACCATCTTATATCCATGAAAGACTATTGTGACACCACCGAAGAAGAGTCTTGGCTGTCTCCATTTGTCTCGGTCTTGTGCAGCTAGTCGCCCATCGCCTGCTCTCAATTCTTGCGGGTTCGCGTTCACTACATCCCGCCAGCAATAGCGTATGCACCCCTCTGGCCAACCACCAGTAGGTTGTCCAAGATATGCCCCCGATCTGGTACCATTCTGTCAACGTGGCCGAGCCATCGGAGTCTACGTGCTTTCGGCTCTCCCATTATGTAGGGTTATGTTTCTAAATAAACCGGCTGGACTAGTCCACCGGTTCAAAGTCGCTCAAAAAGCTACGGAAAGGGCTAAGCTCGGAGTATCTCTAATAGGCCGTATCAGAAATGATGTAATCCGACAGAGAACCAGAGTCACCGACATAGCCCACCGAATTAGCAAACTGAAGTGGCAGTGGGCTGGTCACATTAGCCGCAGAACTGACAGCCGTTGGAGCCGTAGTCCTTGAGTGGAGACCGCGACTCGGTGCGTAGTGTTGGACGTCCTGCGACTAGATGGGATGACGACATTCGAAGTCTGACTGGAATGGGCTGGATTAGGGTGGCCGAAAATTAGGAACTGTGGTGTGCATTAGGGGAGACCTATGTCCAGCGGTGGACGAGTGTGGGTTGCTGATGATGTTTCTAAATATATAAGCAATCATATGCACCGTTATTGAACAAGATTGCCATCATCAATTCTGCAAGATCGCCGCACAAGTGCAAGCCGAGTGCAATCAGCATTAGCCCTGCCGCCTCAGTATCCATAACGCCGGATTGCTCCATATCCTCACACAAATTGCTGGATTAGACGCGTTCCGACGCCGGCCTCTGCGTAATTAGGTGACGTCATACTACCTGTTTGATACGACAGCTTAAGATGCTGCCTAGTGCAAATGAGAGGTAATCTTTGGAAAATCTATACTTCTATACTAATTATAAAGAGGTAACTTAGAAAGACAACGATGAGGCTTATAAGCAAAACGAAAACGCGAAACGCTTGCGCGATACGATCGACACCCAGATCTGGTACAGCGTCTGTTGGTGTGTAAAACCTCATAGTGAAATCACGTCCTGAAACAAAGTGAGGGCAGGCCATTAGTTTATTATAAGTGCCATAGACAGCGGCAATGCATATAGCTGAACTAAAAAACCAAAACGCATATGCAATGCAATTGACGCCCAGCACCATCTATTGATATACAGTGGAATTAATGTCCTGAAACGATCGATGTAAGGGCGGGGCACTAGTTGAGTAAATAAATTCTCACAACATCTCACACTTGACCTGACTTCGTACAAAGTACCTCAAGCACTTGTGTTACAGATATACAGAGGAAATACAAACATAATACCTACTGACCATCCATACACTGAACAGACAACTAGTTCATCATACGAATGTTTGTCCAGGGTGAGGATCAAGCCCACGACCTTTGGCGTATGATTAATTAAGCTGACCCGTTAGATACCTACCTGCAGAGAGCCAAAAACTTAAGTAAGTATTTAATTAAATATTTCGTATAGTTTTAGGTGGTTTCAGTGCCTAAATGTAATTTAAAGGACTTTTAAATGAGGTCCTGTATTGTGTCGACATAAAATGTAGGTAGATTCTACACTAACATCAAATATTAGTAGCAGCCAAATTTTCCGTGGCTGCTTGCAAACGATTTACAAAGAACAGTCCCATTTCCGAAGGTTTTCGTAACATAAAAATAAATAAATCGCGAATGTTGTAAATGTATTCCGGCACCTCCATTGCAGGCGCCTCGCAATTAGGCGCGGCTCGTTAAGCCGAGATCAAGACCTAATGAGCCACGTATATGGTTTAGTGCACTCACAGGATCAAAAATTATAATCCTCTACGACCAGTATTACTTTGCCTCCACCCTAACAGATGTGGACCCTCCGCCCAGACCAAGTTACGCTGGTCCGTGACGCAATGACAAGCGCTTGACATGGGACGCGCGGCGCGATGAGTTTCCGCTTATGTTACTCCGAAATGACATTTACTGCACAGTCTTACGGTGCAGAATCACAAAATGTGCAATTTAATATGGCCGTACAAAATTTTGGATGACTCTGCATGGCAAATGTTGCTGAATTGATTTTTGGTGCGGAATGCTGACGTTGCTGGTTTTAAGAATATTATTTTTAGTTTCAATGTTTCCAAAATATCTTAACAACAGATACTCGTATCGACTTCTAAATAGGAATTGACTAGCCCCTAGCTTCTCCTAGCTTCTCTATCTTCATCCATTCTGCCCTGTTACGCACAACTCTGCTATCTCAAAAAACATAGTTTTGAGAAAAATGGCTTTGAAGTTTTAAACAAACATTTACTTGTAGCGTATTAAGGAAACATGCTATATAATTGAAACTGACAGATTAGGTGTGTAAATGCTTCTAGAACATATTGACATATATATTTTTTTTTATATCTATAAAACTTAATTTTTAAATTGAGATAAACGAGTTTCGCATAACCAGAATTTCATACAAATGTGGTTACGCGTCGTGTGATAACTTAAGTTAGATGAGTTGGGTGCAACCAAAACACACGATGCAGGGAAAGCCTATCTATGTTATCTATTTAGTTGTATTAGATGCGTCTTGACTAAAAGGCCCTGTTTTCTGACTAGTGGATAACAATTGTCAATAAAACCTTAACAAATGGTAAATATCGCTTGAAATGTATTTTTTGACCAATAGTTAGCTGAACCAATAAGCGATTGCTAATCACGAAAGAGGTCCTGGCGAACCACCCACCACCCTGGTCCAGCGTGGTGGGTTATGGTAAAAATCCTCCTAATCAAGAAGACAATATTGGCCTCGGCCCCCAGTTCGCGGCCAGCCCTGCTATTCTGGTTTTGTTAACGACAGGCAGACAGGCAGGGGGTGCTAAGAATCTCCGGGATAAGGAAGGCCGCCACACCACACTGACCGAAGAAACTCGACCAAGTGGTGAAAATCCTTCGGGACGAGGGTGCAAAATTCTGTGAGTGGTTACGTTCGGGCAAGCGGTCTAAACTTTGAAAGAGACTCTGGCCTAATGGACAAGAGGCGGAACGATCCATCAGTCACTTCCGCAGAACAACGGGCTCTGAATAAGTCCATCTCCAAGCTGTTAAGACGTGACCTCCGATAGCTTCAATGCACTCAATACAGAGAGCAATTGAGCAGAACCAGGGGCCCAAAGTCTTCGTACAACAGCTTGGAAGGAGCCACCTGTCAAAGTTGACCATAACAAATGGAGAAGTCACCACATCAAAGCCAGAGATTCTTTCGGAAGTTTACACCTTCTATAGCCAGTTATAAAGTCAAAGTCAAAGTCAAGGCCCCGGGAGAAGACGGAGTCACAACCGAGCTTCTGAAAGCCGGTGCTGGAGGAACTTTTCTCCGGAAGAACTCTTAGGGCGTGGCAGCGGAGCTTGGTCGTATTGTTCTTCAAGAAAGGCGACAAAACCTTAATGAAGAACTATCGACCAATTTCACTCTTATGTCACGTCTAAAAGTTGTTTTTAAGAGTCATTTCGAATCGCCTTACACGAAGACTTGACGAAGCTTAAACCTGCAGAGCAGGCCGGGTTCCGACGGAGTTATAGCATCATATACCATATTCATACAGTGAGACAGGTTATACAGATGACCAAAGAATACAACCAGCCCCTGTGCATGGCGTTTGTGGACTAAGAAAAAGCTTTGACTCCGTCGAGAACTTCTCGAGGCCTTGTTAGGTGCAAAGTCGATTGGCGATATATCGAGGGTTAAGGTGTCTGTACGACGCCGCTAATATGTCCGTAGTAGTCCAAAATGGCCAAACCGAGCCAGTCCTGCTGCGACGTGGTGGGAGACAAGGAAATGTTATATCTCCGAAACTCTCTCCGCTGCGCTGCAGGAACATGTTCGAAACGCTTAACTGGAAAGAGCGCGGAATCAATATTAATGGCGATGTCACACCTGCGATTTCGCAGGACCACATCGTCATCTTGGCAGAAACCTTACATGACCTACAGGAGATGGTGAGCAGCCTGGCTGAATCTTCCAAACACATCGGTCTTCGGATGAACTTGGTAAAAACCAAGGTCATGTTCAACGAGCTCGTTGATCCGGGACTGGTCACTTAATGGAGGTACCTCTCGAAGTTTGTCCAGGAATATGTTTATCTAGGACAAAACGCTCCAATTAGGCAGAACAACTTCGAGAGAGAAGCTAATAGAAGAATTCAGCTAGGCTGGGCAGCATTTGGTAGGACTTCGTCAAGTCTTCTCATCGCCCATCCCTCAAAGTCTTAAGTCGAAAGTCTTCAACTAGTGCGTCCCTCCAGGTCAATGACTTTCGATGCGAGGACGTGGACACTCACCGGCTGGACTAGTCCACTTGTTTAAAGTCGCTCAAAGAGCTATGAAAAGGGCTATGCTCAGAGTATCTCTGAAGGATCGCATCAGAAATGATGTAATCCGACAGAAAACCAGAGTCCAGAGTCACAGACATAGCCCACCGAATTAGCAAACTGAAGTGGCAATAGGCTGGTCACATTAGCCGCAGAATTGACAACCATTGGAGCCGTAAAGTCCTTGAGTGGAGATCGCGACTCGGTGAGCCAAGTGTTGGACGCCCTGCGACAAGATGGGATGATGACATTGGAAGGCTGGCTGGTGTGGGCTGGATGAGAATGGCCGAAAATCTGGAGCAGTGACGTATATTAGGTGAGACCTATGTCCAGCAGTAGACGAGTGTGGGTTGCTGATGATGAATGACATGAATAGGGTATTGACTAATCTCGATATAGTAAAAAATATTTATACTTTTCCAAATACTGGTAAATAAGAACCAACGGCCAAAATTTTCAGTTAAAAATATAAAGTCTAGCTGGTTTTATGAGCATTCAAAGTTTCATGGGCAAGTCCATTTTTAAAGTATAAAATTTAAAAAAAAATATTATATCATTGAACTACCCGTACATTTTTCACCAACTTTTATTATGAAACCATTTACTTAAACGAAACATTTGATATAGCTACCAAACAAAATTTACTAGACGCGCATACAAGATAACGGGCGTGTGACGTCACTTGCCTGTAGCCATTTTGTATAGAGCGTTTTTTGGGCTTGCCCAAAATATGTGCTCTTAAAGTTGTGATATCTCAGGTGATTCAAATCAGAATCGAGCAATTCTTTCAGTAAGTTTCTTAAATTGAGAGGTCTTTTGATTAAACACATAATTTTTTTTTGTCAAATACCCTATTGTAAAGAAATAAATGGCCGCAAGGTGCACGCCGCCCACTGTTCCGCGCGCATCGAGTGACCACGCGTAACTATTTTAACTTCAAGTTAACAGATTTAGATTAAGTAACAGAATTTATTGGCGATGATGCCTCTCTGTTACTTCAAATTGAATGAGTTAGGCATGGCTGCAACGATAAAAATTAAGTAAACGAATTGTCATATGAGTTTCTGGCTCATTGATACACTTTTTTTTTAAACTGTCTTAGTGCCATATAGATCACACTTTTAAGAGTATTTCACACTGGTTACGCGTAACTCATCTAATTTAAATAGCATACTTGTGTGTAACAGGGCAGCATTACGAATATACAAAAATGTTATTGTGGCAATCACAACTTCTCAAAAAATCTTTATACAATACTGCAATTTCATAGGTAAAGACCTATTTTTAAGTAAGATAAATACTTACCCTACCAACACTAAGTTACGATGATTTTTTTTAAATTCACTACTAATACTCTGATTCATAACCATGTAAAGTAAACTGACAGATGTAATTATGACAAGTTTCTATGCATTTTGACATTTTGCACCGTCAAATTGAGTGATAATGTATGGGAACACATTGATATCTGACAGTTTACTTTACATGATTATAAATCTGAGTATAATTAAAAATCAAATGACGCCGCTACTGGAACGTACAGCCTTACGCCTTTGAACCAAAAAACAGAGCCTAGGCAAACATTACTCTCTGAATATCAGACAACGCAATTACGAACCCCTTACGCCTTGTAAAATGACGTTGCGCAAATAAAAAAATCCCCTGTACATTCGGCGGATCGAGTCAATTACTTCGCTAGAGCGCAATATAGAACTCATTACGTGGAATACGTTCCCGGGCGAAAATTCAAGAGGCCCATTTCGCACCGTACACACTTTTAAACGTCGCACTTGACGTTTATTTCCCTTTTTAGGGTTCCGTAGCCAAATGGCAAAAACGGAACCCTTATAGTTTCGTCATGTCCGTCTGTCCGTCTGTCCGTCTGTCCGTCTGTCCGTCTGTCACAGCCGATTTACTCGGAACTATAGTACTACAGTGATGAAATTTTGATGGGAATATGTGTTTGTTAGAAACCGCTACAAAAATATGACACTAAATAGTAAAAAAACGAATTGGGGGGTGGGGGCCCCCCATACAGGTAACTGAGGGATGAAATTTTTTTTTCGATGTACATACCCGTGTGGGGTATCAATGGAAAGGTCTTATTAAAAATGATTAAAAGTTTTTCTAAAAAACATTTTTCTTAAAGTGAACGGTTTTGAGATATCAGCTTTCAAAGTCGTAAAAAGTAGGTCCCCCCCCCTCTATTTTTTATAACTACGGGGTATAAAATTCTTAAAAAAAAATAGAGGTGATGCATGCTAATTAACTCTTTCAACGATTTTTGGTTTGATCAAAGTATCTCTTATAAGTTTTGAGATAGGTTGATTTAACTGTAATTTTGGTTAAGTTATGTGCTTACACTGAAAACGATGGCATTATATTTGCTGCTACGGAACCCTTTGTGCGCGAGCCCGACTCGCACTTGGCCGGTTTTTATTTTTTGTAATCTACGAATTTAATATAGCATCCATGAAAATATGGCGGCGAAAGAGATGACGGCCGCCCGTTTAATTTCAAAGAGGGATCAACGGTTTCCGAGTGGAATGACTGAGGTTTACGCCGTGTGGGTAAAGTAATAAGCTATTAGATCTTGTGTTTGAGCGAAATAAAGTTATATAATATTACCGGCAACTTGTATAATCTAACCTTGTATATAATGCCTAGGCAATGATGTACCTACTTAAAGAATGCCTAAAACGTCACAGAAAACCCACGAGTTTACTATAATAATGCTTAACCTAACCTTAATTTTGTTTTAAGGTCACTAATCCGCATTAACAAGCAACTTAATAACACCTTAGTAGCGATGACTTCATTTGTATGATGGAGGCCTTTGGGCTGCAGTGGGACAGTATAAATAATAGGCTATAAATACTTATATATGCTGATACCTAACTGGCGTAAAGTATCATTTGGAGTTAACCTTTTTGGACTTTGCACCATCGTCCTTATTTCTAAACGTTAAGTGCTATAAAAATAATAAATTGACACAATCTCATACATTGACCTGACTCGGTATTGAGTAGCTAAGCACTTGTGTTACAGATATCAGACAACAGAGGAAACACAAATTTAATACTTCAATGGATATTTTACACCCAAAGACTGAACAAACACAAGTGTTCGTCACAAGTTGCTTATCCAGGGTGGGAATCGAAACCAGGTCCTTTGGCGTATGAGGCAGGGTCACTACCAAATGCGCCATCCGGACAGCCGAATGCTATTTTGCACTATGAGGGAATCGACCTGGCGCTCTGAACACGTCGTAAAGTACACCCCCGCACTAATGTTAAAACGGAAGTGTAATTAATTTCTGGGCAAGTCACGCTCTCTGAACAATCTTTGAGCAAATCCGCAAAACGATAGGCGACTTAGAATACAAATTTCTCAATTTGGTACCCGATAAAATCAAAATCACGAACTTTTAATATCAGCGCTGGCAATTCTGGCCAACAGGATAGGGTTGGCTCAACCGCCTTATGTTGGCGGAGTGAAAAAATATTTAATCAACTTATAGAAACAAAATAACATAAATGTATGTTCTTGATCATAGTAGCGATGACTTAATTTCTATGATGGAAGCTTTTACTCTGCATTGGGACAGTATATGTAGTATAGGTTGAGACTACTATTAGTTTAGTATCTATGTTATTGAAATACAAACGTGATCATGATACTTTTATTGGCACACATTCACCGTTAAAATTTTGGTCCTTTCTAGGCAACACGAATAAAGCCTGTTTTGTATGTTACTAACATCATCAAAATAAGTAAAATAAAATACATCTGTTCCATACATTATGTATGTATAAACTATAAATGAAGAATTAAAATATAAAAAAATTACTCGCTGAAATCTAACACGGGGCAACCCTAGCCAATACCAACTCCCGGACAAAGTAGAAATCGCAGTAATTGGTGATGTTCCGAGTATTTGCAATTCAGGGCCCCGACAGATTTACCCTTTGATTTGAATAATAATTTCTCCGACATTCGACAACCCTTTGACGTTTGATTTATTAAAATAAAAAAAAATGTGATGAATAATTCTACTATGGCTAAACTTGTAGCTTTGTCTGATTATCTTGTAACATTAACTGCATCCCACCTGTATGTTTGTCTTTTATTTGCGGCAAAACGGAACATTTTGATAGAATTGAGATGTTTTTGAAGTGGTGGTAAATAGTTGAAGGGATGGAGAGTAACAAAGGCTACTTTTTGCCCCTTTCTAACCACCATTTTAGGGAAGTGGGGGGCGCGAGCAAAGCCACGGACCAAAGCTAGTAGGTTATACATCAGAATAACCCATAAGCTACAATTTACAAAAATATTTTGTGTGGATTGCCAAAAATATGACGGCAACTTACTCCACGCGTACGAAGTCGCGGGCGGCCGCTAGTTTTACATAACATAGATATGACTACTCAGTGTTAAGAACGCGCCTTCCATGCGGGGGTCCTGGTTCGAATCCGTACATGCACCTGCATTTTTCAAATCCATCCGTAATCCTACAACACCGTACCGTATTTCTTTCTAACAAATTCAACTTTTCATACAAAGTCGGTGACGTAGCTTGTTCATTTTGTTCGGTGAGTTGCAACAATATTCGACGAATTTCCAAAAGTCGTAGAACAAATGTTGTTCAGAATGGTTGGTAGAAGACGTGGTCAAAGCGATGTAAATCTTTTATATCTATACTATATATAAAGAGATAACTTCTTAGACAACGACTAGGCTTATAGATAAACCGAAAACACGAAACGCTTGCGCGATGTAATTGAAGACAGCGCCATCTATTGGTTCATTTCTGAATTACGTTCCCAAAGCGAAGTGAGGGCGGGCCACTAGTGTTCACATATAGGTACACCGTGTAGCTACAAAGGTAAATGCCCCCTTGTAACCTTATGTCTTATGAAATATGAACCAACACAGTTAATTATTTGGCTGATAGTCCCTACGTACAATCTTATTACCCTGTGCTAAAACTAAATTCGAGGAGGCAAAGAAACCCTATGGCAAGGAAACTTGACACCTACAAACACCCGGCACATCGTAAAACGCATATATGTATATCTAGTCTTATACTCGTATATTATTCCGTAAGCTGAGTTTCATCGATAGCTTACTAGTGATGGGAAAAATCAGCACATCAATAATAAATCTTTGTGACGTGTAGATTTTTTACACGTGATTTCGATATCCAAATTAATTGTTAGCTATTTCTATTGATGCACGTAAATTATGCGTTTACGTGCATCAATAGAAATAGGTGTATTTAGGTAGCGGTACTAATACTAACACTTAAACTTGGTAAGTAGGTAGAAAGATGTATTTTCATACAGAGATAGTAATATTTTTTTTTGGTTCCCAATCTTAGAACTGAAACTATTTTTTTTATTTCAACTGTAAAAATCTTTTCATTTGCAAAAATGGCGTCCATTCCGTAACATTACAGTCCTCAACGAAATTACAAATTGCTGTTAGGGATGAGTGTGTGACACAATGATGTTATTAATAGTAGGGCAACCCGCGTCCCGCAGCCGAGAGTCAGCCCGGTGCACGCGCCATTACAAGATAGTGACGTCACAACATGGCTGATTATCGACTCTCTGAGAAAAATCACACACAAGTAGGTACCTGAAGGTGGGCCAGCCATATCTGTAAAACAAACAAATTTCAGAGAAATAGCTGCTGAACTAAACTGAAATGATGATCAATGCAATGGAACCCTCACGTGCCTATAAAAAGTGAGTGGTTGCCACGTAGGGAAAATAAGGAACTGTTACACGCTGTTCTGACAATTTTACAACGATTTAACAGGGGTTAGCTGAATTCATTTTTTTTAAGACTAGCCTGGGTTTTTAGAGAGCCTCCAACCCGAACATTCGGAGTATAACTGTCACCGATTTGGCGATGCAACGAACTAATTAGCTAAATCATTTAGTGAGCTAAATAAATCATTCAGTGAGCTAAATCATTCAGTGAGCTAAATCATTCAGTAAGCTAAATTATTCAGTGAGCTAAATCATTCAGTGAGCTAAATCATTCAGTGAGCTAAATCATTCAGTGAGCTAAATCATTCAGTGAGCTAAATCATTCAGTGAGCTAAATCATTCAGTGAGCTAAATCATTCAGTGAGCTAAATCATTCAGTGAGCTAAATCATTCAGTGAGCTAAATCATTCAGTGAGCTAAATCATTCAGTGAGCTAAATCATTCAGTGAGCTAAATCATTCAGCGAGCTAAATCATTCAGTGAGCTAAATCATTCAGCGAGCTAAATCATTCAATGAGCTAAATCATTTAGTGAGCTAAATAAATCATTCAGTAAGCTAAATTATTCAGTGAGCTAAATCATTCAGTAAGCTAAATTATTCAGTGAGCTAAATCATTCAGTAAGCTAAATTATTCAGTGAGCTAAATCATTTAGTGAGCTAAATAAATCATTCAGTAAGCTAAATTATTCAGTGAGCTAAATCATTCAGCGAGCTAAATCATTCAGTAAGCTAAATTATTCAGTGAGCTAAATCATTCAGTGAGCTAAATCATTCAATGAGCTAAATCATTCAGTAAGCTAAATTATTCAGTGAGCTAAATCATTCAGCGAGCTAAATCATTCAGTAAGCTAAATTATTCAGTGAGCTAAATCATTCAGTAAGCTAAATTATTCAGTGAGCTAAATCATTCAGTAAGCTAAATTATTCAGTGAGCTAAATCATTCAATGAGCTAAATCATTCAGTGAGCTAAATCATTCAGCGAGCTAAATCATTCAGCGAGCTAAATCATTCAGCGAGCTAAATCATTCAGCGAGCTAAATCATTCAGTAAGCTAAATTATTCAGTGAGCTAAATCATTCAATGAGCTAAATCATTCAGCGAGCTAAATCATTCAGTGAGCTAAATCATTCAGTAAGCTAAATTATTCAGTGAGCTAAATCATTCAGTGAGCTAAATCATTCAGCGAGCTAAATCATTCAGTAAGCTAAATTATTCAGTGAGCTAAATCATTCAGCGAGCTAAATCATTCAGTAAGCTAAATTATTCAGTGAGCTAAATCATTCAGCGAGCTAAATCATTCAATGAGCTAAATCATTCAGCGAGCTAAATCATTCAGTAAGCTAAATTATTCAGTGAGCTAAATCATTCAGCGAGCTAAATCATTCAGTGAGCTAAATAAATCATTCAGTAAGCTAAGTCATTCAATGAGCTAAATCATTCAGTGAGCTAAATCATTCAGCGAGCTAAATCATTCGGGAACAGTTTTTTACATTAAGCACTTTACGAGTGCCGCTTTATTTGGTTACGAATGGTGTTTGATTCGAGGAATGCAACCGTTTAGGTAATTGCAAGGTTTTTGATAAGGGTTTTCTCACAATTATTTTTGTGGAAGGTCCTTGGCGACTTCGTCCCTCCAGCGATATCTCGGACGCCATTCCCATTGGTCGTCCCAGATATGATATCGCTCGCTCGTCGAGATATCGCTGGAGGGACGAAGTCGCCAATGACCTTAAAGAACTAAACGTGCATGATTGGTTGGAATTGCACGCTTTTGTTAAAGATATAGGTCAACGAACCTTTCGATATTAAATTTAGGTCTATACAGAACACTTTTGTATGTCAATATGTTTACCACTGGATCGAAGTGTCAACTATAGAGCTGACTTTCTGTGTCTTATTTATTTTGTGGTTTTGTACAGAAACGTACAACCAGTCTTACGGTATGCAACACAGCACCTTAAAAAAAAAGTCTGTGCAAATTACGAATCCTTTAGTTGTTTTCTATGTTATTTTTATTTCAACTGTAAAAATCTTTTCATTTGCAAAAATGGCGTCCATTCCGTAACATTACAGTCCTCGACGAAATTACAAATTGCTGTTAGGGATGAGTGTGTGACACAATGATGTTATTAATAGTAGGGCAACCCGCGTCCCGCAGCCGAGAGTCAGCCCGGTGCACGCGCCATTACAAGATAGTGACGTCACAACATGGCTGATTATCGAGTCTCTGAGAAAAATCACACAAGTAGGTACCTGAAGGTGGGCCAGCCATATCTGTAAAACAAACAAATTTTAGAGAAATAGCTGCTGAACTAAACTGAAATGATGATCAACGCAATGGAACCCTCACGTGCCTATAAAAAGTGAGTGGTTGCCACGTAGGGAAAATAAGGAACTGCTGCACGCTGTTCTGACAATTTTACAAAGATTTAACAGGGGTTAGCTGAATTTAGATTTTTTAAGACTAGCCTGGGTTTTTAGAGAGCCTCCAACCCGAACATTCGGAGTATAACTGTCACCGACGAACTTATTAGCTAAATCATTTAGTGAGCTAAATAAATCATTCAGTTAGCTAATTCATTCAGTGAGCTAAATCATTCAGTGAGCTAAATCATTCAGTGAGCTAAATCATTCAGTGAGCTAAATCATTCGTTGATCTAAATGAGTTGAAGATCTGAAAGAGTGATATTACAGCGGCATATCAAAATGTAATTTTATGACTTTTTTCATCTTAAACTTACCTTCAAAATCAAGCTATAAAGTCCTGTATTTACATTTGACATCACTAACGCACCGCACCTCTGCTGATATAGCTCGCTCGCTCCCACGAGCGGAATTAAATTCCTCCCTTGCTTGGCTTATAAAAATAATACCTAATATGAGGTAGCTTTACGTAACTAGATCACATATTAGTTGCGCGAGCGCTGTTGAGATGGGAAGGAGGATAAGAAACTAACAGGAGCAAGACTTCAGGGAACTAATGTTACCTACATCTACAATGTATAAGCACCACAATGAAGAACTGAATAGCATTAATTATAAATTTGGTTAACACAGTCACAAAAAAATACAATAAGCTAAAAAAAGAAATAAGACAGTTTCCGTGACGTATTCCCAAAATGGGTTCCCCTAAATTCTGTCAAAATGATATAAACCACGTTTTCCAACCATTCTGAACAACATATTTGTTTTATGAAAATTCGTAGAACATCCTGTATACTTTTATGTTAAACGATGATGCTGTTTCATAGAACTCGATCTAAATCAAAGATTTCTTATACCAGTACAGATTGTGACATTCAGGAGTGATACACTCGCGATCGAGTCTAAATAGGCTTAGAACTCCTCGCTTCGTGACGTAATGGAGTCACGTGCTACCCGAACGACTCGACTCGTTGTAACGTAGATCAGGGGCGGCTCTAGCCCATGAAGTACCCGGGTGCAAGCTTGACAGTGTGAGAGCCACGCTTCAGCATGAATGGGCCGGCTCCTCTGGAGTGATAACACGGCCTTCCAGAAGACTGGCGTGACGCAGCCTAGGCTGTTTCGCTGAGTGTGTGAAGGTACGGAGGCCCAATGGGGGGAAAGGCGATTAAAGAGTTGGTGGCGTACTTGTGACTCCACTGGTGTAAGACACAGACTTTGTAGGGAGTGAAGAAACGCACCGGGGAAAGAGCCCTTAACGTCTTCCAAAATTCGGTCCGTAGGCCGAGACGGTAGGAAGGACCATGGGCTGGTGGAGGGAACTGTGTCCACTGGTATTGCCGGTGTCTACGGGGGGCGGCGGCAATCGCTTACCATCAGGTGGTATGTCTCGTCTGCCACCTATCACTTAAAAATAACAAGTTAAATAAAAGTTTGTAATAACCTACCGCCCCCGCCAATTGGCGGTCACTCCTAGACTTATGTAGGAGCAGTGAATGTTGACCCACTACCTTCCCATGGTCCTTCCCGCCTTCTAGGCATACGTACCGATTTGAGGGAGACACCATTGCTCCTTTCTTGGGTAGTTGATGTTGATTGGATAGGAGGGTGTTAGTTCAAGCATGCTCCACATCGTGCTGTCAGCGCCCCTTGGCATATGGCGCCCGGGTGCACCGCACCCCTTGTACTACTCATAGGTAAAGCCGCCCCTGTGTCTGATCTCATCATGGAAGAACACGTAAAGCATCTTGTAAAGTGTTTAGCTTATTTGATAAACAGGTATTCTTTCAGCTTAACATTTGTACCTGAGTATTTCTGTTCAGAAATTCTGAGCCCAAAAGTCTGAAAGTTGGTGGTCTTGAACCCCCGTGCCTCGGAAAGCACGTTAGGCTTAGCGTTGTAACGTTGGTCCTACTTCCAATCTCTGTTCGGGTGTGTCACACTGGTGTCCCGTTGCATTAAGAGGGTAAGAGAATAGAGAGTGCAAGTGTGTGCGCTAACTTGAGGACTATAATATGTCCTGCGCAAGTGGCTGATCTTTAATATTGGCCGTCGTAGCCGAATCGGCCTGTTGCCGGTTGTCGGTTGGAGGATTCATTCCTCAAAGAAAACTAGCGTGAAACAACGCAACTGCATCACTCGTTTTGGACCCGTCAAAAACTTTTAACCATAAGTTATCGTCATCAACATCAGCTATAAGACGTCTGATGCTGCTGTATTCAGTATTTATATATTTTTCATTACATTAAGTGAAGTTGAGGAAGATTTGCGTGGACTCCAGGCTGATGACTGGCAGGAGGTGGCGCAGGACCGACCTAGATGGAGGCTCTTATTATTGGAGGTCAAATCTCACTTTGAGTCGCTGCGCCAGCCTAGGTAGTTAAAGCAGTAGTCAGGTCAGCCAGCACCTATAGTATTTCTGAACTTAACAAGAATTTTATTTAGTACGGCCGTCACATTCACTTCCTGGCAATCCTGCAAGTGTTTCATCATCATATCATCAGCCTATTGCAGTCCACTGCTGGACATAGGCCTCTCCAAATGCTCGCCACTTTGATCGCTCGCATCCAGCTCCAGCCAGCCCTCTTGCGGAGATCGTTACTCCATCTGGCCTGTGTTTAGTTTCTGACAATCCTTATTATTATTATCGACACGTCTTGCAAAAACCTCATTTGTCTTTTCGTCGCGGTTTCCGTTCGCGATTGTCATTCAAACAAAAAGTAATAAAATAAATCCATTTAGCTCACATTTGATACGCTCCCATCGTTGCATGAATGATGGCAGACAACCTCGAGGTGCCTCCAACTGGAAATGAATCCCGGGCCGCGTCGCGAATGCTAATGCCACAAACTTATTCTTGTTAGATTTATGCCCCAATATTCTGGGAAATGATCTTTAAAATAACGCGGAACGGTCCCGTTGTTGGGGCTGTCGATGCATTTTGGAAGTGGAGCGAAAGGATTGTTTTCAAAATAATGTTATCAGACAATTAATAACAAGTACTTACATCTATCCTGTTATGAAGAGGTAAATGCTATACATACCGAGGTAATTAGAGTATATGCAATACGGCACGGTATATGTTATAATGCATAGGCATAGCCCACCGAACTAGCAAACTGAAGTGGCAGTGGGCTGGTCACATTAGCCGCAGAACTGACAACCGTTGGAGCTGTAAAGTCCAATGGAGGTTGCATACCCTGCGACAAGATGGGATGATGACATTCGAAGGCCGGCTGATGTGGGCTGGATGAGAGTGGCCAAAAATCGGGAGCGGTGACGTGCATTAGGGGAGACCTATGTCCAGCAATGGACGATTAGGTATGGGTTGCTGATGAAATGCTATTCAACGACAATGCTAAAGTGAAAAGGCAAAACATTGCGCGAGGGCGTCTGTTGTTTGTATCTGCTTCACTGTCAACTTGCAAGAACTTTTCTTATATGACGGATGGCAGACGAGCAGACGGATCACCTGATGGTCAGAGATTACCACCCATAGACATCCGCAAATAGCAGTGGAGTCACAAGTGGGCTGCCAAACTTTTACCCCCTTTCCCCCGATTAGGCCTTCTCCTCCGTTTTTTTTTCTCGACGATCTTCTGTGAGGCCATGGTATCACTCCGGCCCATTCATGCCGAAGCATCGCTCTTCGACAGTCACATTTTCAGTATTTTCAGCAGCAATATTATGTTAGGTATACCTATTACCAGTCACCGCCTAACACCTCTCACATCAAAATCGCTCAAGAAATTTTAACGTGATCGAAGAACATACAACATAATTGTATGCACGTGGTATCACATCGGCCTCACACCGCCTACACGAGTACCGCCCATTTATAACGCCGCCGAAGACACCCGAAAAGCGTACGTAAAATTGTAAACCGATAAATCACAAGTAGCGTCAGCAAAAAAATCAATGACACAATCGGCAGGGCGTTATACAGGGTGTATCTGTGATCTGTGAACATTTTCCATCCCTTTAACCACGTCTCTTCTACGTCCAATCATTCTGAACAATATTTGTTCTATGACTTTTGGAAATTCCCAAAAAAAGTCAACTTTCATACAAACTCGGTCACGTAACTTGTTTTTTTTTATAGATTCGTAGCAGATGAGCAGACCGTAAGCTCCTGATGGTAAGTTGCCGCCGCCCATAGACAACTGTAATTCTAGTAGAGTCACAAGTGCGTTGGCAACCTTTAACCCCCTTTCACTACCTCTTGACGAAACACAGCGTAAGCGGTGCTTTACAGCGGTCTTCTGTGAGGCCGTGGAGCCGGCTCATTCATGCCGAAGCATGGCTCTCCCACGGTTATACTGTCGACTAATATAGGCATAATATCGACGAATTTTCAAAAGTCATAGAACAAAATGCTGTTTGGATTGGTTGCTAGAAAACGTGGCTTAACAGACGTAAATGTTCACAGAAACACCCTGTATAGGACAGGGGAAAACCGGAGGGAATATAAATCAGGTGCAGGGTGATGATTGATTAGGATGTACTGTCAGACGAACGCGGTTCTAGCACTGAGCACAGTCATAGACAATCATAGACATGTGAGTGGATTGAATGGGGAACGAATGAATGAAAGACTTGTACGAATTTGATGGGGTCAACGAACTTGGAATAAATCCAATAACTCATCATCTATTATGTAGATGCTTTGGTTGACTGCCTCGGTGGCGCAGTGGATAGTGGGTCACACTTTTAAGCGACGGCTACGCGTTCGATCCCCGGGTCGGAACAAAAATGTGTACCTTACGTTTTTCTGTTCAGAAACTCTCAGTGTCAGTCCTAAGTCTGGAAGTTGGCGGTCTTGTACCCCCGTGCCACAAAATAGGGACTGACACAGAAGGCTGACTGCCCACTAAGAGCTAAAAATATGTCATGTACTCACGCATGCGCACTAACGGGCAAAAACGCCTTTTCGACCACATTAATCCTAACTTATGACATAAGATTGTCAAACTGTCGAGGTCTATGGTAGAGGCCGCGCGCTTATGTACTCATGCCGGGCAACAACCCTAGCATATGTCAACGAACTCTTCTAAATTCAAAATCAGGTCAAAGTCTAACTTCTGTGTGTAATCCCTATTTTGTGCCCGTGCCTCGGAAAACACGTTATGCCATTGGTCCTGCGCCCGAACTATCTTCGGCTTCCAACCACTGGTGTCCCATCGAAATATGAGGGTAAGGGAGTAGAGAGTGTACCTGTGTTTGCGCACACAATTGAGCACTATAATACAGGGTGTATCTGTGAACATTTACATCCCTTTAACCACGTGTTCTGTCAACCATTCTGAACAGCATTTGTTCAACCACTTTTCCAAATTCTTCGAAAAAATTTTCGTCTCTCCATACAAAATGACCAAGTCACGTGACCGACTTTGTATGGAAAGATGAATTTTTTTATGCGAATTTTCAAAAGTCATAGAACAAATGTTGTTCAGAATGGTTGGTGGAACATGTGGTTAAAGGGATGTAAATGTACACAGATACACCCTGTTTATCCTGCGAACAGTGGCTGATCGTTAAGATTCTACTGATTTTTTTTAAATGTGATATGTGGTAGACGAGCAGACGGATCAGCTGTTAGTAAGCGATTACCCCAACCCATAGACACATATCAGTAGTCACAAGTGCGCTGCCAACCTGCAACCCCCCTTTCCCCCCAATTTGGCATCCAGTACCCTCACTAACTCGACGAAACACAGCGCAGGCGCTGCTTTACGCCGGTCTTCTGTGAGGCCGTGGTATCACTTCCCATTCATGCTCAGGCGTGGCTCTCCCACGTCAAAAACTCTGACTTGTCAGAGGGAATATAAATCAGGTGCAAGCTTTGATTTGGCTTTGATTGATTACGATGTGCGTACTGTCAGAACTCGGTTCTAGGCAGAGACAATCATAGACAATTGTTCTCGTACATGTGGGCGGAGTGAATGTGGAACGAAATTATTATGGGATGAACGAACTTGGAATATCGGAAATCCAATACATCCGTGAATATGGGAGTTGAGAATAGATCCTGTTATCTCTTTTGTACCCCCGTGCCTGGGAAAGCATGAAGCCGTGGGTCCATAAGGTTGAATATCAATTAAGGAAATTGACAGGTTGTGGTAACCAAATGTGTGACTGACTGTACGTAGCCATGGGTTAGCGTCGTAGTTGAAAGTGCCACGTTCTTTAGGCCTTATATTTCTCATCTTATTTAAATTCACACAACATCTCATACATTGACCTGACTCCGTACTAAGTAGCTTATGCACTTGTGTTACAGATATCAGACAACAGAAGATCACAAATATAATACTTAAATGCATATATAACACCCAGACACTAAACAAACACAAGTGTTTATCACACGAATGTTTGTCCAGGGTGGGGTCCCACGACCTTTTGGCGTATGAGGCAGGGTCACTAACATTGCGCCAACCGACCAGTCTTAATTATTTCCTACCATAATACTATTTAACTGAGGTAAAATTTAAGATTGTCTTCTACAGTGTAAGAGAGTCATTTGTCTGGTAGAGACGCTTTCCCAAATCCCTTATTATTCATCGTAAAACATTCCGATAAACCAACCAATCCCTGGGCAGATTCCGCATCAGTCAATCCGGCATGAACCCCAAAATTAATTTGTGTTCAATTCCAAACTTGAAAATACCTACAATCGTTAGTTCAAAAACCGTTTTGTCATCCCGTAACGCGTAGGAGTTGGCTGCTTTGTAGTGATGCGCATGAGTCGAGTGCGAATCGATGGTTAGGCGCTTAACTCGAGTTCTTGAATCGACTAAAGTCAATACTTCTGAGCTCAATGTGCCTATGCCTCAATTTTAATCCACGATTTAATTAATCGGATCTGTCTGTATTCCGCTAAGTGAAACGGAGGCCCGATCCAGGGGTAAGGGGAGTTTAAAAGCTAGCAGTGTACTTGTGGCTCTACTAGTGTGCGAGTAGTCATGGGCAATGGCAATCGCTTACTATTAGGTGATCTGTGTGCTCGTCCAAAACTTATAACGTTAAAAATGTATAGTTTCTACATTTTTATCGCTGCCCTTTCCATGTTAAATTCAATTCATTTTTTATTACAGCTTGAGCCATGACGCAATTAAAAATGTTCAGACATAACTGAATTAAAAATTAAAACGAGATTTCTTATTAATGATGAATTATAACAATAAAAATTAATAAAACCAAAATAAATGATAAAATCACAATAATAATCGAATCCAATCGAGTCAAACTGCAAAATAACTCGAATGAATGGAGTTTGAAACTAGTCGCATCACTGGAGCTTTGTTTCGGCTTGTTGCAAGATTGATCGTTGGAACTCAACTTGTCCAAGGCTCGTTCAGTCACGTATACTTGCATCTGGCTAACTACACTTTGACAGACGAGTAAGTGACAAGCGTAGTATTGAGACTGAATACAACATTCTCAAATCAAGCATGCTAAGAAGACATGCTTTTTCAAGTTCATGTATGCAACTTTTGCTAAAAATAAGCATGCCTGTTTTGCAATGCAAGAAAATGTTAGTAAGAACTAGCATGCTCAATAATAAGCAAACCTGTTTACACGTGCTAAATGAAACATTGCAACGACTGCCGTCTGACCTTCGCAACCCTTTAACAGGGGAACCAGACCAACGAATCTTGGTTACAAGTTTCAGAAACGCAAGGTACCTAATGCAAGACGGAAAGTTAAGTAACATACGTATGTTGTCCCAACCGGGGATCGATCTAGGGACCCATAGCGCAACTGTCGAGTCATTAGCCAATACCTGTAGACTAGTCATAATAATGGGCGGATCAAAAAATACTTTCAATAAAATTCCAAAAGGCATACAACGAGTTGTTCTTAATGGTCGGTAGAGGAGTTACCGGTAAAAGTTAAATTTAAATGAGCCACTTTTTATGTATCGTTTTTCGGTAGTTTGTATTATTGTTCGAAATAAAAACAACATAAACCAATAAATTGTCCAAAATAAGTGAAACATGTTCAGGGTGGCCAGCCCCGGTACAAGCTTACTACAAAAAACGCAACAAAAAAGTTTTTTCACCAATGACGTGTCGTGTCGGGCAACAAAACTAGATTCCCACAAAATATCCCCCGCAACCAATAAAACGTGAAAAATAGTAACCGATCTAGGCATTAGCATGCGTGCAACGGAATATCTCACAATTGGAGCCGCGAAAATGTTGCCGCGTATAAATCAACTTGTCAGTGTTGCCGTTATAAATTCGCGAACGCACCTGACGCTGGCAACATTACCTTGATTGCGCTGCAGGGCTGGTGCTGGGACCGTGTGGGAAATGTAAATGTTTTAGTTTTTACGCTTTAGAGTCTCAAGTTTAGACCCAAGTTAGAGCTTGTCCAGATGACGCGTGTAAGACACGCGTTTAACACGCGATTTGTAGTTCATTGCTGTTTACGTTGTGTCTTGTTAACAATGCATAGGCATGTTTTAATAGTAAAGAGCAATGAACAAACGCGCGAGAAAACGTGTCATCTGGATGGGTACCGGTAGTGGGTACCGGTAGGTTGTGATCTCTGGATGCTAGATCTAGTGACAGTCTGGGCTGGGTTGCACTGTTATGACGGTTGGGGGATAGAGAATGCACTTGTGTTCGCGCACTGTAATCCTGTACTCGTATAGCTACGTGGCTGTGTGGCAAGCGCCCAACTAAAATTGGTCTTACACCCTATATACTCAAATGATATTTTGCTTTGGCAGGTTATTAAACCTGAATGGAAAGTTTCTAAACTATGTTATTCAGCGATGGCAGCTAAATGGACAACCACGCCTTTCATACAGGAGTCGTAGGTTTGAATCGGAGCATGCACCTATGTGGTTTTCAAAATCTATGTACGTAATTTTACCATTACCTCGGCGGTGAGGGAAAACATGGTGGGGAAATCTGCAGATATATCAAAAAAATACAGAACATGTTCTGTGAAACTGAATGATACTTATTATAACATAAATTCTAACAGAAAACTATGTTTATCAGCCCTGGCGCGTTGCATTACGGCTTCCCACCACGTGTGCTGCGTGGCGCGGGCTCCACCAGGCTCGATAGACCCCCCCTTCCTCCCCCCTACCTGCAGATTACGACGTTGTAGAGAACCTGGGTAGCACACTCCAGTGTTGCCAACTACCTACATCTTAAGTGCAAAACTTCTTAAAACAAACCAAAATGTTTTTCGCAATTTTTTGGCGAAAACATTTAGTAGGTACCTAATTAAAATCATTTATTTGTAATACACAGGTTGTCAATTTGGCGGCTGATATGGCCAGCCTACTGACACTTTAGCTAAGCGTGGTGAAAAAGGACAGTGTCCCTGCAGTGGGACTTTATTAACTTTTTTTTTCAAAAATCGTAGAACATAACAAATTATGCTCAGAATTTTTGGTAAATAAATTCACATTTGGCTAATAAATTCTCAGATACAACCTGTATTTGTACTTAATAGGTTACGTATGGAACCGTTTGTCGGCGAGCCCCTACTCGCACTTGGCCGATTTTCTTTCAGTTGGCTACACCGAGTGCGGTGTTAATTGAGGGGTCCCATTACGATGGTTATGCGGCACCATTCTTCACCCAAGTTTCTTGGTTCAGGGTTCTTTATGCATGTCTTTGTCTGAACCCCCCTCCTCCTTCCTCAGTAATGAGTAGGAACTTTCTCGAATAAGACTCGTAGGGGTAAAGTATCCCATCTAGACTTCCGCTGCTAATATCAAAGTTATGAATGTGCTGGAGTTGCGAACTTCTGATGGCACCAATTTGGAGATGTTAATGAGTTTTAATTGTTGTAAATATACCTACTTGGTCTCGTAATGAGATTGTTTAGTTAGCACAGTATTATTACTCATACAGAAAAACTCAGGTATTTTTTTTTAGCCTTGACACGGGTAATCGTAGGAAATGGCAGTGTCAGCCCGAAGTCTAGAAATTGACGCCCGTTCTGCGCCCGATTTCTCTTCGGTCGTATCACACTGTGTCCCACCGAATTAAGAGAGAAAAGGAATAGAGCGTGCACCTATGTTTGCGCACACTCTTGAGCACTAATATCGTGAAGATAATCGTTGAGATAGGCCGCCGTAGCCGAGTCGGTTGGAGGACATTATCCATAGATGCGTAGCAGTGCTACGAAATCCAAATATAACGACTTCTCGTAGCAGTGCTACGAAAAAACGGCACACAATGCATTTTCTAGTTCACTAAATAGTATATTATTTAATTGTTTTTTTTTTTGCTTTCTACACTAGCTTTTTGTTGATGTCTGGAGAGATCGAAACACATTCAGATACTTTAGCCCAATCTACCTAATAGGTATACATTGCGATCCAGTGTGAAATTATTTAGATGAAAATTTTCAGAAAATTGTATTTCACTTTTTTTTATAAATCCTGTTAAAATGCGGCTCTCCCGAAGTTCAATAGGAGGACCATGCCTTCAGAATTAAAAACCTTCTCTTGTTAAATACTTTTTATTCCATACCTCTAGTCTGTATCGGGTGGCAACGCGTCCACGTCCTCAATATTGGTTAATTTTCCCTCGCGAGTATGTGCCCAGACCGAAGTGCGGGATATAAGCCCGCCATATTGCGTCTCGACAACGTCTCGTTTTGCGAAATTTATTTTTCATTAACTTGAGCTGTTATTGTTTGCCTAGCTCTATGTATCTTTAGGGATCCAATATAAGGTGCGTTGGCTTGTAAGATGCAGAAACAGAATGTATTGTGTGATTTTATTAGTTGGTTGCTCTACAAGACTACTCTACTTCTGCAACTTTTTTTTAAATTTTATCAACGGGAAATTGAAGAAATAAAAAAGTTGAATACTTTTTAAATGATTCTGTAAGTATTCGACAGACACTCAACGGTATAACGAGTCAATAAAGTCATTAAAATTCATAGGGTATTGTATCAGTAACTACTATTACTTTACTCTATGGGATATTGTAGCCCCATATATCTATTACTATTTATAAAGAGGTAAACAGCTTAATCAACGTCAAGGTTTATAGGTAAACTGAAAAAACTAAAAACCAGCGCGATGTAATCGACTCCTAGCACCATCTATTGGCATTGTTCTAAGTTACTTAAGTCGATTGATTCAATCACGCAGAGAAACGCCGAGCATAGCTCTTGCCATAGACCGCTGAGCGACTTTAAACTTAATAAGAGTATCTATCTCATCATCATCATCATTTCAGCCAATAGACGTCCACTGCTGGGCATAGGCCACCCGCATCCAAGGGACTCCCGCGACCTTCACCAGATCGTCGGTCCACCTGGGGGGCCTGCCACGACTGCGGCCTCCTACACGTGGCCTTCACTCGAGGACCTTTCCTACCTACCCCAATAGAGTATCTATCTACATACATATTATTATCTATCTCCTATACTATTTATAAAGAGATAACTTCTATAGACAACGATAAGGCTTATAGGTAAACCGAAAACACGAAACGTTTGCGCGATGTAATTGAACACAGCGCCATCTATTGGTTTATTTCTGAAATACGGTCCCGAAGCGAAGTGAGGGCGGGCTATATAATAAATATATTATATATCCATCTATCGTGAAATTTAACTATTCGTGGCAGCGACATGCCCGGACCCGGGTCGCAATAATAATTAACCTCCGCATTAATGCGCGCCAACGCTCTGTTTTATGTCACCAACAAATTCATATTTGATTTCTGTGACATGAAAATGAAGGATTGCGTTTGCATTGTAGCCAGACAAAGCTGCGTAAATCGTGTTTCAACTAACAGTTAATAAAATTTAGTAATTCTGCTGGCAACATTGATGATTCACCACAAACATTTTGTAATTCCTTGTTAGTAATATTTTTAACGTGAAAAGATAGAAATCAAACATATCTCATTCAGTTTATACAGAACGTTTATAAATGTCAATTATGTAATCTACACATACATACTTAATACCACGGACGTAAAAGAAATACGGACAGAGCATCACACTAAAAACATGTGAAGCATGCAAGGTGCGACAATTTCGCTCGTTGTACACGATTTACACACACAAGACACATGAGTTGTAGCACTTCGCCGTCATTTTAGCCCGACTGACAGCGCGAGCACAAAATAATTACACACAGAAGTTAGACTTTGACCTGATTTTGAATTTAGAAGAGTTCGGTGACATATGCTAGGGTTGTTGCCCGGCATGAGTACATAAGCGCGCGGCCTCTACCACAGACCTCGACAGTTTGACAATCTTATGTCATAGGTTAGGATTAATGTGGTCGAAAAGGCGTTTTTGCCCGTTAGTGCGCATGCGTGAGTACATGACATATTTTTAGCTCTTAGTGGGCTGTCAACCTTCTGTGTCAATATGTATTTTGTGGCGCGAGTGACACTTTCATTGCGGGGATAATTTAATTTCCAAAATGCCATCGTGTGTAGTAAAAAGTGAGACCATATGAGCTGAATATGAGGTGAGGCATGATTAGATACTTCGGAACAGAAAACACCAATGTCAAAAATAAGAACTAATAAATAATGGAGATCTTGTAACTTAATACCTTTGCGTTGCCTCATCCCACGCGCCGTAGACTGCCTAAACAGAATCTCGTAGCGTTCCTCCAGAGATGTTAATATAGGAACCAAGCCGTAAGTCACAGGGTCGTTCAGCAAATCCAGTAATTGTCCAGTTTATTTGAGCTTAGGCTTTGCGCAATGCCAGTGAGAGCCTTGTAAATCCCTGTGTTGTTGACAATCCAGCTCACGCAGAGCGATTTACGTAGGCAGCGGATCCGTACGGCTAAATTCGGGAATTCGATGTTTCCACTTGAGTTGGTTCAAGATTAGTATGTTTGAACGTTTTTAACCTTCTACGGCACAGCTATAAAGAAAGTGTTAAAGAAATAATTCTATACTATTCATAAAGAAATAAATTCTATAGATATCGACAAACCTACAAGACGAAACACTAGCGTGATGCCGTCAACACGCAGCGCCATCTATTGGTAGACAGTGGAACTGTCCCGAAACGAAGTGTGAGTGTGGGCCACTAGTAATATCTAAATGACCTCACACAACATCTTATACGTTGACCTGACTTGCGCACTTGTGTTACTGCAACTTGTTTTGTGCACAAATGCACTCAGCATTTGTGTTGTGTGCGTTGTATGCATTTGTGTTGTTTACGTTGTGTATTATGTTGTGTTGTGTATGCTATGCTAGGCTCTCCCCCGGTGAGACTGAAGGCCTACCGACAAACCCCCAAATGACGCTCCCTTCTTCGCCAGAGTGGGAAGGAGACATGTGTAGGAGTTATTTTTTGCTTAAGTGCCAGACGAGCAGACGGATCAACTGATGGTAATGCGATTGCCCCCATTGACTCAGCCGACGCATTTACGGTGGCAGACGAGCCGACGGATCACCTGATGGTAAGCGCTTACCGTCGCCCATGGACATCTGCAACACCAATAACTTAATGAACTTTGAGTACTTACTTTGACTAACACGTTCCTTTCCAAGATGGTTTTCATCATTAGCAACCCACGCTCGTCCACTGCTGGACATAGGTCTCCCCCAATGCACGCCACCGCTCCCGATTTTCGGCCACTCTCATCCAGCTCACTCCAGCCAGCCTTCGAATGTCCTCATCCCACCTTGTAGCAGGGCGTCCAACACTACGTTTACCGAGTCGCGGTCTCCACTCAAGGACTTTATGGCTCCAACGGTTGTCAGTTCTGCGGCTAATGTGACCAGCCCACTGCCACTTCAGTTTGCTAATTCGGTGGGCTATGTCGGTGACTCTGGTGCTCTGTCGGATTACATCAAGATGGTTTTAATTACCTGCAATATAAGTACGTCAATACTTTTTCAAGCTACAATTTTCGCTTCGCTACTTAAAGACCTACATCGCTTGAACAACCGCTAACCGTTCGGCGATTAATTTATTCCCTGCACTATTCGTTGAAATTGCAGTTCTCGATGCGATCCAAGACGTTCGTATTGAAACTACCGCGGTGCAATGTACTGTGTAAAAGGTGCTTAGTTCGCCCACTCGTTTGAATTGAGTGGGTTTTTATGGGCAAGTTGGAACCTTATTTAATAAAGATCGATTAATTATCAGAAAATAAGAGTATAAATTGACTGTCACATAAAAAGCTTTATTGAAATTACATGGGAAGATTAAAAAAGGAGCCTTGGCGAGAGTAGCATTCTTTTTTTAATGTGATAGGGAGCAGATGAGCAGACGGATCACATTGTACTTACATTGTATTCATCATTTCAGCCAATAGATCGTCCACTGCTGGACATAGGCCTCCCCCCAAAGTTCTCCACACAGAATCGGGTCCTGTGCCACCAGCATCCAATGGACTCCCGCGACCTTCACCAGATCGTCGGTCCACCTGGTGGGAGGCCTGCCACGGCTGCGGCCTCCTGCGCGTGGCCTCCACTCAAAGACTACTTGTATCCCCGTACCTGCGAAAGCACGTTAAGCCATTGGTCCTGCGCCGAATCCCTCTTCGGTCGTGTCATACTGGTGTCAAAGCGAATAAAGAGGGGAAGGCATAGGGAGTGCACCTGTGTATCTGAACACGCTGACCGGCTGGAGGATCATACTTACTACAGTGGCACAGCGATCCGAAGTGGATCTTGGCCTCAAACACGAGAATTCCACTCCGCTCTGTTCTCAGCCACCTCTTGCCATTCCAGCCTTTGAAGGTGTGGTAACCTTCCAACCAAGATCCTTCTTGACGATATCTAGGACGCCCCATTGGGCTCTTCCCGGAAGAAGTAGTCGACAATCAGGTATAAGGTCGCAGGATCTTATAGACTCCCCATTTTCATAAATACTCTGTAAACGGACGGAACTCCAAGTCCTTTTAGTAAAATATGAAGCTGTTTCTTCAAAGGCGACGACGCAAATTCCCCAAGGTTTTACCGATATCCACGCCGCATTCAACCATATCGCCTTCCGGTATCGCCATCTAAAGATTTTCCGTAGGTAGAGGAAATGAAAATGAACGGAACTGTAGTACGCTTGCTCACACCTATAAGAAATACCTGTATGCCTGAACTAGTGGCCCGCCCTCACTTCGCTTCAGGACCGTAATTCAGAAATGAACCAATAGATGGCGCTGTGTTTAATTGCATCGCGCAAGCGTTTCGTGTTTTCGGTTTACGTATAAGTGAACGACAAGTGACTATAGAAGTTATCGCTTTATAAATAGTAGAATGAAACAAAAATAAGTAAGTAGGTACCTATTTGCTCTACCGCTGCACGTCAACTAACCGTAGACGTAAATTAGTAAAGCGAGTAAATATAATAAATAGTGGTGGGAGAGCCACGCTTTGGCATGAATGGGCCGGCTCAAACCTTACCTACAGAAGACCGGCGTGAAGCAAGTGTTTCATCGAGTGAGTGAGATTACCGGAATAACGGGGGGAAAGGGTGTCAAAGGTTGGCAGTTCACTTGTGACTCTTGTTATTGCAGGTGTCTATGGGCGGCGGCAATTGCTTACCATCAGGTGTTCCGTCTACTCGTTTTCAATCTATCACATAAAAAAAAAGTTTATATAAAATCCACTTTACACGAAACGTAGACTTAATTAGTAAAGCAGGTATTTTTATTACGCCTACCTTGTAAAACTAGGTAGGTAATTGAAAACCCTGGGGACTAATTCTCCTGCACTCGACATTGAAGTCGAATCAGAATTTTGTATGGACGAATGTGTGAAATCTCTAAATTCGACTTCAATGTCCGTGCACAAGAATTGGTCCGCTGGTTTACGAGTATATCATCGAAGAATATCGTACAGTTAGCGGTGAGAGAAGAGCGCGTTCCGGATAGCGCACGAGGCGTTCCGGATAGCGCACGAAGCGTTCCGAAACGCGGCATCCGGAACGCGTCACGGCACGCGTGGACATACGTGAACATTGTTGGAGGCGCATTCCGCGGCCGGCGTCGCATACGGTAATTGACTGCGCTTGGACTAATTTAATACACATACTTATACCAGGGTGTACCTATGTGAACAAAGTCTGTGAACATTTATATGCCTTTGACCACGGCATCCAATTGCCTCCTCAAATTTTGTTTTCATCATCTTCATTAGCAACCCACACTCGTCCCGCTGGACATAGGTCTCCCCTAATGCAGACAATGGAGACCGCGTCTTGGTAAACGTAGTGCAGGAAGACCTCAGGCCAGATGCAGTGACGATCTCCCCAAGATAGCCGAAAATCGATCGAAGTGGCGAGCATTTGGATGTCCAGCAGTGGACTGCAACAGGCTGATGATGATGATGATTGGGACAATGCAGGCTAAAATAATAGTACCTACCTACACAGCTCGATGGTCACCCTCGTGTACAGAATATCTTCCCAATTTCGGAGCTCAAGTTGCAAAACCAGTAAGTGCGAGTCTGCAATTAAGCGGTTATCAGCAATTAGCCGGTGGCGTATACCTTAGGGGGGGAGTCTCGAATATCATGCAGTGTTAGGACTTCGGAATTAACCTACGAAATTGAAGTTACGTGCTCGGAATCTCTTTGTTTTGAAATTAAATTGTGTCAGAAATGATGAGATCCGCAGAAGATCTAAGGTCGCAGACAGCCCACAAGTGGCAAGGGCAGGGCACATTGCAAGGAGAACCGACGGCCGTTGCGCGTTGGGGCGGAAAGGTCCTTGAGTGGAGGCCGTGTACAGGAAGTCGCAGCCGTGGCAGCCCACAAGGTGGGCCGACGATCTAGATCAGAATCTATATCCAGCAGTGAACTGCAACAGACAGACGACTGTTTAAAATGATGATGAGGGAAAATGAAATCCTATAAACAGCTACATTCGTCAGATTGATAAAGGTTTTTAATGTAGGCAGGTAATAAATTATTATTAAATTTGATTCGAAGGGAGTGCCTAAGTTATTAGTCTGCCTATTTCTTGCCTATATCTCGAAATTGCGTTCCGAAGCGTATTCTAGTTAATTTCTCTTTGAAGAAGTAATGCTGTCAGATTATCTAGAGACACTGACAGTGTCTATCACTGCCAAAAATATCTCGGTCGCTGTTCGCCGTTGAACAGTTTTCGTTTACGCGGTTAATTAAGAAATGGCCTGAAACTGAATCGAATAATAGGTCGTGGTAATGCATTTACTGAAATAATTATTGGAAAATGGTAAGCAGAAACGCTTTTTTGGGGTAAGGTTGAACACACGGCTTCTGGGTTTCAAAATCAAAGCTCTACCAACTACTATGGCGTACGGCGAGGAAGAAAACAGCATGGCATCAAATACTTTTTTACGCCACTGCACTAATTGGTAGGCCCCTGCCTGGGGGACCCCCAGAGGAGAGCCCCACACTACCCGGCCGTCTCCCAGAGCGGCCGGGAGTGCATAAGGCGGCGCCGACTACCGGCGCCGACGTCGACTCCTTCTATTAAAACGGGTGTTTTTGGAGATTACGCAGTTTTAAATACAGATTCTTGTGATGGTAAAAGGTCACTTTTCAATTTTTTTGAGTTGCGTGACTCTTCAACTAGGTGTGCGATATCATATTTGCGCGCCTGCTGGCAGGCTGGATATCCGTGTCCATGATACTTACCATAACATCTATGTATCAAATGTGTATTAAGCAAATAAATATTTTGTTTCTGTTTCTGAGCCGGCGGCAATCCCTCCGGGTGAACAAAAAAAAAGGTGGGGCGGGACTTTTTTGGTTTAGGCGGTAAACGGCTTTTCGCAAAGGCGTCCAATTTGACTTTTTACAACAGCGTGCGCGCAACGATGATATTCCAAACCACATTGAGACCTACACTTGCTCTGTTCCAGTTCTGGCCACAATGGTGGGTATTCATCATTCTGGCAGTGTCTGTGTTCGTCGCCTGCATGTTGCTCAACTATATAGTGAACAAAATGAACGGTAAATTCTTAAAGAAAAAAGTATTAATTTCTAAAGAAACATTACTGTATACCTTTACACCATCATCAACACTCTTTAACTTTCATACAAACTTCAAACGCTCATTTTACCCCTCATCGGGGTAAGTAGAGTTCTTACCCATGGGGTAAGTAGGTAGCGTTTTGCTCATAGGGGTAAGTAGAGTACTTACCCATATGGGGCTACTTATTGATAAATCCAGATATCTACGCTGTTTATGATTTACCTGATTTAAGTAGTTAAGTTTATAGGTTTTAAAGATTTTGTGATTAATCGCTGAGTAAGTTAATATTTGGCCCTTGTTTCTAAGACAAAAACGTTGAATTAGATAATTCAATAAGTCTCCGGATTGTTTTCATCAAACTACTCTAGCACGTTTCAATTTTGCACGTTTTCAGAAGTCCAACTAGAGGAGCGCCTCGTCGCACTCCAGCTGAAAAGCCCCGCGGGGCGCGTCACACAAGTCCAAGCGCCCCTCCTGGAGACTGGCGAAACCGTCAGAGTAGCTTCCCCTACATTCCCCCTCGCAGCCATCAACTCAGATCTAGAGAGAGAAATAAAACGCGTTAAAGAAACCTACACTTACCCCTCAGACGTTGAAGTCGTGAAAACTCCCCCAAAACCAATATTTCTCGGCAGTATTTATAGGAGCATAGAACTGATTGGAACGCCTACTTCAAATGGTAATATTGTAAGAACTGAAGGGAATCAAAGTGAATCATATTACTGTGACGACATTTTGAACGACTTATTGGATCGTACGATGGAAAAAATAAGTGATATCAATACTCAAACGGCTCCCGTTTTGATAAGCCCAGAGAATAGAAATAACGTTGTTTTGATGTCACAAGTGTGTACTCCCAATACAAGAAACAGAAATGTAATCAATGAGAATATTTTTATCAAGGAGTTATTAGACAATGTGTGGAAGAAAATAAACAAATAGGTAGTTATTAAACAGCTGTTAATCAGTCAGCATCGAAATTATTTTAATTATTCCAACCAACCAAATAGGTATTTTCAAGATTTTTCAGTAGCTTATTAATAGGGAAAATAAATGATGTATCAACAGTTATGTAAACATGAAATTACCTACTATTCACATTTCAGGAGCTAATTAATTTGCTCAGATTTTTTTGGTAGGTTTGAACGCTAAGATAATGTTGATAATAAAGGATTTAATTGAAATAATACTGCATAATTTTCTTAAGTGGGCAATCACTGTCTCGATCACCCTATGTAATAGTTCTACAAGAATCATTACATAAAGTTTAATTTTCAATAAATAAACTTTTTACCACATTAATGCCAGTGCCAAACCCCACTAAACCACATCCATTACTGTAGAAAAAAAAATAAACAAGTGACATTTTTTTTTTATTGAATCGAGATCGAGTTGTTGGCGCCGGGAGTAATTTTCTCTGATTATTTTTGTTTATTTTATCACAAATTGCTAAAACGGGGACAATAAATCAACAATGCAATGAGAAAATCTGATTCCTAAAAGCGTGATATGAATAAGTTCCGCAATTAATTGACCAAGATTGTTTGTCTTTTAAAATGACTTCGATCATCAAAGTACATTGTCTTTCTGGAGCTGGAGACGAGTCTCCGCCATGCTACGTGCTCCAGATTGATGAGTTCAAGTTCCTTCTGGACTGTGGCTGGGACGAGAAATTTGATATGGACTTTATAAAGGAACTGAAGAGGTAAGTTTTGAGGTTATGTTTGTGATTGGTAAATTGCTGTTTTTGTTAGATTTTCTCATCAAATTCTGTTACTGGTTTAATTTTTGGTAAATATTTTTGAATTTTGTTTAGATATAAACAACCTACCTATCATGATTTTGATAACGTGCAGTCTTTTAATACCTATTGAAGGACAAATGCATTGAATAAACTTATGTTATAAGTAGCCATGTAGTATGGGTAAGGTAACAGGTACAGTACCCTATTCTTCTTCAAACCATACTTCTATACGCTATTTAACGTTATTATATGATTTGTATTAAATTGTCTAATAGATTTATATCAGAGAGAGAGAATTCACAGAGTTTGTTTTAATATTTACAGGCACGTAAACAGTATAGACGCAGTATTACTCTCACATTCGGACCCACTACACTTAGGAGCTTTGCCATACGCTGTCGGGAAGCTTGGACTTAACTGCCCGATATATGCTACACTACCAATTTATAAGATGGGCCAAATGTTCATGTACGACCTCTACCAGGCACACAGGAACGTGTCAGAGTTTGATCTGTTTACGCTGGATGATGTTGACTCTGCTTTTGATAGGATTGTGCAGTTGAAGTATAACCAAAGTGTGGATATGAAAGGTTTGTATAATGTTGCATGACTTAATAGCGGTGCATCACGATTTATGAGTTGGAGTCCACTTGAACTCAAGTCTAATCTATCTCTGTATTAGGTGTATTACATCTAAAAAGGTTTTGAAAATGTAATAGATCAATATTTTTTTTACTGGATAATCTCGCTTTGCTCATAGTTTTCCTCTTAACTCTAGGATTCAGTGTGAAGACAAAAGCAAGCCCATCATCAATAAAAAAGCTAGGTTTCAAAAGGTCTGTTTGCTTTAACTAAATTTTTAAAAAACTAAAAATGTCCATTCAAAATTCCAGGAAAAGGCTTAGGATTAAGAATCACACCTCTACCAGCCTGGTCACTCACTCGGTGGCACGGTGTGGAAGATCGCTGCACCCGGAGAAGAAGACATAGTCTACGCACCTGACTTCAACCATAAGAAGGAACGACATCTAAACGGCTGTGAGATTGAGAAGCTGATGCGACCATCACTGTTGCTGTTGGGAGCTATGAATGCAGATTACGTACAGCAACGAAGGAGATTAAGGGATGAGAAACTAATGAGTAAGATCAAGAAATAATTACTTTTGGTGATAATAAAGTAGATATAGCTGGAGGCACGAAAGTATAGCGATGACCGTTATTTGGCGCACTTGTAAAAAAGAAGACTTTCTATTAAAATTGGTTTCTGCGCACTCAAGGTCATAACTACACTTTCTTGCCGTAGACTATACAGAGATTTCAAATCCTATCCTTTGTTTTTTAACCTTCCCTTCTTTTAGTCTATTTTTTTGCAGAAGTTGTAACCATTTTTATACAGTATTAATGTTATTAAATACATCATTGCCACCCCCAAAATGCCACATAAACATTTAGCCTAGTAGTGGTTTAAGTATCGAGCTATGATCTTGGGGTCCCAGGTTCAATTCTTTGGTCGAGCAAAAGTATGTTTCGAATTGTTCGAACATGGCTCAGGTTTGCGGTCACCAATCCGCATTGGGCAAGCGTGATTATTAAGCCTAATCCCATCATAGTAGCGATGACTTGTTTTCTATGATTGAGGCCTTTGCCCTGCAAGGATCAGACTGTAGGCTGATCCTTTTTACTTTACAAGTTAATACCTTCTTAGAATCCTGGGTTTTTTAGGCGTGGCGTGAAACGGCATCTCATCAGTGAACTTATGTGTGAGGATGACAGACTCAATAGGTACTTAGTTTATTCTTTTGTGCCTGTCAACCTCATTTGGATCTCACGGCCGCTTACCATCAAGCGGAGTGAGGTCATCTTGATTGTCCTCAATATAAAAAATAATAATTATTATTATTCTTCCAGCGACAATCCTATCAACCCTCCGCGGCGGCGGCTGCGTGCTGGTGTGCACGGACACGGCGGCGCGTGTGCTTGAGCTCGCGCACATGCTGGACCAGCTGTGGCGGAACAAGGACTCGGGGCTGGTGGCCTACTCGCTGCTCCTGCTGTCCAACGTCAGCTATAATGTGGTGGAGTTTGCTAAATCACAGGTAACGTGAGTTTTTTTATTTGTAAAAAATATTTTGTACCTATTTGTGATAATAATGAAAACCTTTATTTCTCTACTTTTTACATCATTAGCAACCCACGCTCGTCCACTGCTGGACATAGGTCTCCCCCAATGCACGCCACCGCTCCCGATTTTCGGCCACTCTCATCCAGCCCACACCAGCCAGCCTTCGAATGTCGTCATCCCATCTTGTAGCAGGGCGTCCAACACTACGCTTACCGAGTCGCGGTCTCCACTCAAGGACTTTATGGCTCCAACGGATGTCAGTTCTGCGGCTAATGTGACCAGCCCACTTTTTACAATACAATATATGTATGCAATGGTCCTTTCTGTATACCTCTTAAAGGCAAAAGCCTCCTCCAGTCGTTGGATGCTACAGTTGTCCTACCTCCTCTCGCTATATTTTTCTATTTCTTGACACTCTCTTTTTCTATCTCTAGTAAACCAGAATACTTTCTGATAGTGGCTGTTATATTTTATATCTTTGGGTCTTTTATCTGTAAGGTTTTGGTTTATGATTGATTATGTAAAAAATACCATGCAATCTACCATATACCTACCTATGCCCTTGTTAGATATGTAACACTTAGTACACTGGCTTCTGGCAATTGCTTACCATCAAGTGACCGATTGCTCATCTGGCACCGATCACATTACTGATAAGTTTAAGTTTATTTCCATAAGCAATTTACAAACTCAGTAATCAAAACTAGATCTTAGATGAAAGATCTGTAATAGTAGGAATAAATTTAATTGTTTTATAGCGACCACCTAATTTATTTTCTAAAAACCATCATAAAATAATTTTATCATTTACAAATTACAGATAGAATGGATGAGTGACAAGCTGACCCGTGCTTTCGAGGGTGCCAGAAGCAACCCGTTCGCTCTCCGGCATCTGCAGCTGTGCCACTCCGTGGCCGAAGTCACGCGCACCCCGGGGCCCAAGGTCGTGCTGGCCTCCTTCCCCGATCTAGAAGCAGGCTTCGCCAGGGACCTGTTCCTACTTTGGGCTCCTCATCAGCAGAATTCTATAGTTTTGACGGCCAGGTAAAGACACTGTTATAATACTACAAATTTATGGGTCAACAACTGGATTGTTCTTTTTTTATGTGATAGGTGGCAGACGAGCAGACGGATCACCTGATGGTAAGTGATTACCGCAGCGCATAGACACCAGTAGCGTCACAAATTTGCTGCCAACCTTTAACCCCCTTTCCCCCAATTGGGCCTCCGATACCCTCACTCACTCGACGAAACACGGCGCAGGCGCTGCTTCACGCCGGTCTTCTGCGAGGCCGTGGTATCACACAATGCTTTACATCAAGATAATCTTATCTTGATGTAAAGCATTGTGTGATAAAGTTGAAATCATCTGATTTATATTGTAACTAGCGGCCGCCCGCGACTTCGTCCGCGTGGAAAAGTAACTTTTTACCCCCCCTTTCAACCCCTTACAACCCCCCTTTTCGCAATAAAAAGTAGCCTATGTCCTTTCTCAGGGTCTAGATTATCTGTATACCAAATTTCATTTAAATCCGTTGAGTAGTTTTGGCGTGAAAGAGTAACAGACAGACAGACAGACAGAGATACCTTCGCATTTATAATATTAGTATTTAGTATGGATTTGTCCCCCGATCAGATCGTCCCCCGGCACACTGGCCCGCGACCTAATCGAGAAAGGCGGCGACCGCACCATCGAGCTGAGCGTGCGGCGCCGCGTGAGACTCGAGGGCGCCGAGCTGGAGGAGTTCATGCAGCAGCAGAGGGTCAAGGTCAACAACACGGTCAAGTAAGCCCACTATTGACTAATAGTGACCTCACCTATGTCTCAGAATGAAGAGTGGGTTTCTGTACTTGTTACTATTAAGTATTCACTTAATAGTACAAGTACAGAAACCCACTCTTAAAAACCGTTTATACAAAACTAGCGGCCGCCCGCGACTTCGTCCGCGTGGAAAAGTAACTTTTTACCCCCCTTTCAACCCCTTACAACCCCCTTTTCGCAATAAAAAGTAGCCTGTGTTCTTTCTCAGGGTCTAGAATCTAGATCATATACCAATTTTCATTTAAATCCGTTCAGTCGTTTTGGCGTGAAAGAGTAACAGACAGACAGAGTAACTTTTGCATTTATATATATTATTTCAACCCCTTACAACCCCCTTTTCGCAATAAAAAGTAGCCTATGTTCTTTTTCAGGGTCTAGATTATCTGTATACCAAATTTCATTTAAATCCGTTGAGTAGTTTTGGCGTGAAAGAGTAACAGACAGACAGACAGAGTTACTTTCGCATTTAAATATAGTATGGATTAGTATTGATAAAGACTCCGGCTACCATAACATAAAGTTGAAATTCCGACCGCCCAGCGTTCAACACCTACAATTATTCATACCTAGAAGAGCGTTCTCTTTCTATAGCCAACAACTGTCGCGCATGCGTCGCCGAGGGGCCGCCGCATGTACTTGCAAGTTCAATACCTACACGCGGAGTGGGACAGGCCTGGCTATGTCAATAGTGATTGAGCCTAATCCTGTCTAGCATTAAAGCCTAATAACTGTTAGGTGTGAGCAGGAGACCAACGTCGAGGTACACTGTGTCCCGACATATACCTGAGCGGGGACATTTTTGCCACCTTATAGATTTAGATTGTTGTATTAGATTTTAGATTTAGATTAGATTAATTATAAAATTTTCAAAAAACACTAAACTGTACACATCATCTGTATTTTAGGTATACTCAGTAGTGGAACAGTACCTATATAGGCTGATACTTTACTTTTTTTCAGTAGCTATGTGGCTATCACATTATAAAGTTGTTAAAACAAGAGCGAGATTTTAAATGAAAGAAAAGCAAAAATACTTAAAATCTTAGAAGAGAAATAACATGAAATTTTCTTCATCATCAGCCTGTTGCAGTCCACTGCTGGACGTAGGCCTCTCCAAATGCTCGCCACTTTGATAAAATTTGACATTAAGATAAATAAGGCTCAAAATCATAAGGCGGCTTGTAAAGTGGTTGTTTACAGCCTGTAAGGGGTTAACCAAAGCGAAAACCAAAGAAATGTATCTTATCAACAAAACATTTCTTTGGTTTTCGCTCTTATGTCAAGACAGATAAAGTTCAAAATCACGGAACAATTTTCCCCATTGCCTAGAGAGGAGACCGCGGGCATATCATCCGACTCGGACTCGGACGGCGAGCTGGAGATGTGGGTGGTGACGGGCCGCCACGACATCCCCGTGCGGCACGACGCGCGGCCCGCCGGCTGCTTCAAGTCCAACAAGCGCCACCACGCCATGTACCCCTTCCACGAGGAGCGCGCCAGGGCCGACGACTACGGCGAGATCATCAAGGTAAACACGCGGCATCATATACATACACTCGACATCATATATATATGTCGCTGTCATCTGGTTGAAACAGCTATTTGATTGGATGACAAGCGCGTTTATTGAATAGCGACGTTTAATTTAATGACTAGACCGAACGTTGAATGAACAAGCCTCACTCAACGTCCAACAAATTAGCGGATTGAAACATAGCTCTTTGAATATAGCGGACGTAAAATCAGTCAAGTGATTGTAATTTAGTTCATTTTTTTTCCACTGCGGCGTTGGTGCTCATCAAAACAAAGATGGCGTCAAATAGCTGGTACAGATCGAATAAAATAGCAATGTTTTGATATTTTATTTGCGAAAAAAATCTTATTAATGAGTGTTATTATGTCGTTTCATATTTTATTTTATCTAAAGTTAGTTATCTTTTAAGTTTCGAACTTATCAAACATTACAAAGTCAGCTATATCCCATTCAACGACTATGCTAAATGACGTTCAGTCAAGAAGTTGAACGTTATATCAAACAACTTAACGAGTTGTCCTTTAGTCATTCAATTAAACGTCGCCATTCAATGAAAGCGCTAATCATCCAATCAAACAGCTGATTAAACCAGATGACTGCGACATATATACAGTCCGACAAGCCACCACGCCATGTACCCCTTCCACGAGGAGCGCGCGCGGGCCGACGACTACGGCGAGATCATCAAGGTAAATGCACACTCAGTGTCATATACAGGGATCATCAGCAACTCACACTCGTCCGCTGCTGGACATAGGTCTCCCCTAATGCCGCACAGTACAAACATTTGTGTCTATGAACATGTTTGTTTGTATTGGTCTGGGTGTTTTCTATGTATTATAAGTATGTATTTACAAAAGAAAAGTATTATATGTATATATTTGTAATTCCACTGTTGGTTCTGATATCTGTAACACAACTGACCTACCTATCTCAGAGTCAGACCAATGTATGTGATGTAGTAAAATATAATATTATTAATGCGCGCCACCGCTCCCGATTTTCGGCCACTCATCCAGCCCACACCAGCCAGCCTTCGAATGTCATCATCCCATCTTGTCGCAGGGCGTCCAACACTACGCTTACCGAGTCGCCCTCTCCACTCAAGGACTTTACGGCTCCAACGGTTGTCAGTTCTGCGGCTAATGTGACCAGCCCACTGCCACAGGTCTACAGGGAGATTTTATTCATGTCTTCCGCGACGGGTCTTTTTTGACCCCATGGTCGTCATTCCAGGAGCGTTCTGCACCATGACTGGGCCGGCTCGACGGGATTGATACCACTGCCTCACAGAAAACCGGCGTGAAGCAGCCCCTGTGCTGTGTTTCGCCGAGTGTGTGAGGGTACCGGAGCCTGGTGTTGCAGGTGTCCATGAGCGGCGGCAATTGCTTACCATCAGGTGATCTGCCTGCTCGTCTGCTACCTATTACATAAAAAAAAAACCATGATTCCTGTGTTCTGGCTATATGACCAGCGTTCTGCCACTTCAGCTTTGCTACGCATTGTGTGACATCCATGACCTAACTTCGTTCCCCAAATAAATGGCTCTGGAAACGAATTCACCTATATACCTAGTTAATGATCTTTTTTATTTCAGCCTGAAGACTACAGATTGGCGGAAATAGTGGACGCAGAAGGAGAAATCCGTGATGTTCCACCCGCGCCGCCCCCAAAGCAGGAACCTGAAGGTAATAGGCGTGACGACTGGTCCTAAAATTTTATGAAATTGTTTGATGTTATGATAGATTTAATATCGCTAGAAGTATTAAATTATCCAAAAATTCAGGTATCATTGGATAGCCCATCAAATTTTAAATAACATTTATTAAAAAGTAGTTGTCTAAACGCAACATTTCACATAGTGCATACAAAATGCATACAAAATACGTATTTGTGACGTCACGGATATGTAGCGATTTTAAACGGAGCGTTTTTGATCAAATTCAAAACTGTGATTTTCGAATCGTGATGGATTGATCGTGGATTTTTATGATTCTTTTTATGTTTGGTAGGCCATCAGTCAATGGTGGTCCCATATTCTCAGTGGTTTTTTCAAAAAAAAAATCAAAATAAATCCAAAAAAAATTGTTCAATGGTAGGGTGATCGAGACAGTGATTGCCCACTTAAGAAAATTATGTAAAGTTTTATTTCAATTAAATCCTTTATTTTAACAATTGGGTAGCAGTGTGCGACTTTTATATAACGTTGGTAGTTTAGCTTTGAGATAAGTTAGCAACAATTCAAATATCTAAAGAATATTTGTAAATATAACGTTTTGCAAAAAAAAACTTAAAATTTGTTCTAAAAATTCAGTGATTGCCCCTCTAAATACTAAATGGAATGTTTTTATACCATGATAACTGCTTCAAATGATACATCAAAGCTTTAAATAGCTCGTTGTTTAGCTTTCACATTAAAAAAATAAAATAAAAGTGACACAATCATTGAAACTACTAAGTGTATCCGATTCTCCTAAGGAATCCGAGTTTTTTGAAGAGACGAACACCTGCTGTGCAAAAACAGCCAGTATAATATATTTTTTAAAATGTTGACAAATTTCTTATTTAGAATTCTGCTAAAGACTACTCTAGTGTTATTTAACGGATTTAATTCAAAACTACTCCTTTGAAAATAAGTTAAAATCTACGTTAACCTCAAACCTGGCAATCACTGTTTCGGTTCCCCTATATATTGATTGATGATGTAGTCTTGAAGTCAGTTTTGCTTTTTTCAAAAATGATTCATATCTCGCAGAGGAAATGGCGGAGATCCCGAGCAAGTGCATAAGCTCGGTGCGGCAGGTGACCGTAAAAGCCAGCGTACAGTACATCGAGCTGGAGGGCCGCTGCGACGGCGAGTCGCTGCTGCGCGTGCTGGCGCAGGCCAAGCCGCGCGCCGTCGTCGGCCTGCGCGCGCGCGCCGCCGCGCTACAGACGCTCAGGTGACGTACAGTGGCCAGCACATCAAGTTACTACAATCTGTCAAATTTCCTTAATCGAACCTCACTTTTATGTCAAACGTGTTTGGTTCAATATCAACTGAGGAAATTTGACAGATTGTAGTAACTTGATGTGCTGGCCACTGTACCTGCTCACGTCAACTATACTCTAAACTGGAATTCGAGACCAAAAAATCTACGACAGATACGTCACTGTCAAATCTGTTAAAGTCACTTATGTCATTTTCAAGTGACGTTTTCAGGTTTCGCCAACCTTTTTGGCATTATTTTTCTTATTATGCAGACTAAAGTGTCAAGTTTCCATACATTGTTAAAATGTTATGGGTAGATACCAAATGTTATAAACACCTGAAGTGTTACAAGCGCTATACCATCTTTGAAAACTAAAATTAAAGTGTCTTGTATTTATATATAAAAAAGTAAATTAAATTATAGAATCACAATCACCAATAAATAAATTACATACGCGAGTGTTTTTAGAAAAAAACCGGCCAAGTGCGAGTCGGGCTCGCGCACAAAGGGTTCCGTAGCAGCAAATATAATTTTCAGTGTAAGCACAATAACTTAACCAAAATTACAGTTAAATCAACCTATCTCAAAAACTATAAGAGATACTTTGATCAAACCAAAAATCGTTGAAAGAGTTAATTAGCATGCATCACCTCTATTTTTTTTAGAATTTTATACCCCGTAGTTATAAAAATAGAGGGGGGGGGACATACTTTTTACGACTTTGAGAGCTGATATCTCAAAAACCGTTCACTTTAAGAAAAATGTTTTTTAGAAAACTTTATATCATTTTAAAAGACCTTTCCATTGATACCCCACACGGGTATGTACATCGAAAAAAAAAAATTTCATCCCTCAGTTACATGTATGGGGGGCCCCACCCCCAATTCTTTTTTTTACTATTTAGTGTCATATTTTTGTAGCGGTTCATACAACACATATTCCCATCAAATTTCATCACTGTAGTACTTATAGTTTCCGAGTAAATCGGCTGTGACAGACGGACAGACGGACAGACGGACAGACGGACAGACGGACATGACGAAACTATAAGGGTTCCGTTTTTGCCATTTTGGCTACGGAACCCTAAAAAGGGGTATACTATGGTACGATCATTTTGTTGCAGTAGCAACATTTTAGTAGTTTTTTTGGTCTTGAATTCCAGGTTTAGGTATAGATGCGGATACTTTTCGTTTGAGGGAAACAGCGCATATCCGCGTAGCCATAAATCAAAAGCTGTTAATTTGGAGAGGCCTATGCCCAGTAGTGGACTGGAGCAGGTTGATTAATATGATGAATATTTAATCAGTTAAATCGAATTTTACGAAACATCTACTCGATGTAATCCACGCGCAGTGCCATCTATTGATACAACTTGTAAATAATAATACCTGAAACATAGAAGGGTTAACAATAACAGCAGTTTATATGGGCATGCAATTAGTATTATTTGGTTTTCTAAATATATTTTCTTTATATTTTCAGCAAACACTGTCAGAGCGAAGGTATAGAAAAAATATTCACTCCGATGAAAGGTGACGTAATCGATGCCACCACAGAGTCCCATATCTACCAGGTCAGTCAGTTGTACATTTTGATCTATATTTCTTTTCACAAGCGCTGTGCTCTTTAGGCGCAGTGTCATTTGTAAATTATGACATTTTGCGAATTTGACATGCATAAAGATTCTTTTGTTTGTATGCGACAGAACTATTCTCGTTATTCTCTGTAATAAAGTCGTGAAATTTATTCTCGAGGAACTATTACAGAGTTCCATAGTATTATAACCAATGGGGCTATCATACTCTATGACGTAAGCAACGGTGGTTCCATCAATTCATTTCATGATTTTCTTGAGACATGGCGAGGTCCAACCTCAACATTATTGTCTTTGTTTCCCCAAATAAACGCGCGCTTAGGGACAATATTTTGGCATAAAGAAATTTAACTCAATTTTGCAGTTTTGGCTAGTTTAAACTCTGATTTTTAATTATGTAGAGCAAACTGACAGATGCAAATGTCTAGTTTCCATATATTTTGACATTTTGAATCTGTCAAATTGAGTGATAATGTATGGGGATGACACATTGACATCTGTCAATTTACTCTCCTTAATTAAAAATCAGAGTACCTATATACTCCAAACTGGAATTCAAGACCAAAAAATCTACGACAGATACGTCTCTGTCAAATCTGTTAATGTCATTTATGTCATTTTCAAGTGACGTTTTCAGGTTTCGCCAACCTTTTTGGCATTATTTGTTTTGTTATGCAGACTAAACTGTCAAGTTTCCATACATTGTTAAAATGTTGTGGGTAGATACCAAATGTTATTAACACCTGAAGTGTTACAAGCGCAATACCATCTTTGAAAACTAAAATTACGGATGGTTAAGTTTTTATTAAAGTGTCTTGTATTTAAATGAAAAAAGTTTGTAAAATTATTTTTTTTTTAATTATAGAATCACAATTACCAATAAATAAATTACATCAGCGAGTGTTTTTAGAAAAAAGGGGTATACTATGGTACGATCATTTTATTGCAGCAGCAAAATTGTAGAAGATTTTTTGATCTTGAATTCCAGTTTTGGGTATAGACTTTTTTACACGGATCAACGATATTTTTCCAGCTGGTTTTCAGTGTGTTATTGGTTCCCTCAGGTGAAGCTGACGGACAGCCTGATGTCGGGCGTGGCGTGGCGCTGCTGCGGCGCGGCGGAGCTGGCGTGGCTGTCCGCCGTCGTGGCGCCGCGGCCCGCGCAGCGCGAGGCCCACGCCGGTATGCGCTTATGAAGCTTATTTATATTTTTAATATAGAAACTCTTTGCTTAAAAAGTTTTACTGAACGTAACCTCGTACACACCATCGAGGTACGAACGTTTTACCTAATGTAACTTCATGATTAGATAAACCAAGCGACTGCTCCAAAGAATGAAGTCCGAATTGCAATGTGTTTTAATATAGAGATCGGACTTTCTACTCCAAAAAATAAAGTACATTTTTTTTATGTGTAAGGTAGCAGACGAGCAGGCGGATCACCTGATGGTAAGTAATTGCCGCCGCCCATGAACACATGCAACACCAGTGGAGTCACAAGTGCGCTGCTAACCTTTTATCCCCTTCCCCCCCGATGGGCCTCCTGTACCCTCACTCACCATGCCGAAGCATGGCTCTGCCACAATTGCAATAATATGTTTAATAAGTTTTTTTTTTTTTTATATAAGATGGGTTTGCACTTGACCTCATCTCACCTGATGGAGAGTGACAATGACGTTCAACGCTGATCCTTATTTTGAACTTATCTCATTATTCTGATCGCCACACACTGTTGTCGTTTGACCCGCACAGCCGTATCGTCTCTTCGACGTTACGACTGTGCGACCGCCCGCACCAAGTGTGGCCGAAAATTCCAAGACGCCCAGGAGGCCAATTCTCGGTTTTCGCCCTCTATGTTGAGTCGACATCATGGAACGCACGCCCAATAGGAGAATACAGATTACAGTCGACATTCCTTATCTTGTTCTCCTATTGGTCTATGCGTTCCATGAAGTCGACTCGACATAGAAGGCGAAAACCGAGAATTGGCCTCTAGTGTGGCGGTTCACGCGTCGCGTGCTTAGGAGATAACGCGATAGCAGTGCGGCCGCCCCATCCTATGTGTCTTGTTATAATCTATCCATACACTTATACTACTTGACGACCCGGTTGGTTCAGTGGCAGTGAATGCTGCGTCTGGGCCAAGGGTTGCGGGTTCGATCCCCGCACAGTACAAACATTTTTATGCATGAACATGTATGTTTGTATTGGTCTGGGTGTTTTCTATGTATTATAAGTATGTATTTACAAAAGAAAAGTATTATATGTATATATTTGTAATCCCACTGTTGGTTCTGATATCTGTAATATAGGTGCTTGAGCTACCTATCTCAGAGTCAGATCAATGTATGTGATGTAGTGAAATATATATGAAATATAAAAAAAATACATCAAAATATCGCCTAAAAGAAAAGTAAAGTATCAGCCTATATACTATCCCACTGCAGGGCAAAGGCCTCCATCATAGAAATCAAGTCATCGCTACTATGATGGGATTAGGCTTAATCACCACGCTTGCCTAATGCGGATTGGTGATCACAAACCCGAGCTATGTTCGTAAAATTCGAAACATATTTTTTTGCTCGACCCGGGATTCGAACCCGGGACCCCGAGATCACGAGCCCGGTACTTAAACCACTAGACCAACGGGGCGTTATCGCCTAAATTTTTTTTTTTAAATATCACATTGTACGTCCGCAGAGGACACATCGAGCGACGTGGTGATGTCGCTGGAGCCGGCGGCGGGCGCGGCGCACGCGGCGTCGTTCATCAACGCCGTGCGGCTGTCGGAGCTGCGCGCCGCCATCGCCAAGCTCGGGCTCTCCGCCGAGTTCAGCGGCGGCGCGCTCGAGTGCTGCAACGGCACGCTGGCCATACGCAGGGTGAGTAGCGACACTGTTTATACTCGGGTTTTTAATCATGTGGAGTAAACTATCTATAATTAGTTCTACGGCTCGATGAAAGATGGCGCTGTAGTAAGTAACATCGCGCAAGCATTGTGATTTTTCAAATGTAATAAGGGTCAGTTAATTCCGCATGATTAGTTCTTTTGAGGGTTCCGTAGCCAAATGGCAGTGAACGGAACCCTGCGGCTGTCGGAGCTGCGCGCCGCCATCGCCAAGCTCGGGCTCTCCGCCGAGTTCAGCGGCGGCGCGCTCGAGTGCTGCAACGGGACGCTGGCCATACGGAGGGTGAGTAGCCCTAATGGTAGTAGCCAAATGGCTATAAAAGGAACCCTACGGTGCTAGAGTGCTTCAACAACCCGCGGGCCATATGGAGGGTGAGTACCTAATACACTGTTTATACTCTGGTTTTTAGCAAAAAAAAAAAGCAAAGGAACATTGCTTATCTATAATTAGTTTTACGGCTCGATAAAAGATGGCGCTGTAGTAAGTTACATCGCGCAAGCATTGTGATTTTTCAAATGTATAAGGGTCAGTTAACTCCACCACATGATCATGATCGAACTAGAGTATAGTTCTTTTGAGGGTTCCGTAGTTAAATGGCAATGAACGGAACCCTGCGGTTTCGTTTATCAACGCTTTAGGGTTCCGTAGCCAAATGGCAATGAATGGAACCCTGCGGCGCACGCGGCGTCGTTCATCAACGCCGTGCGGCTGTCGGAGCTGCGCGCCGCCATCATCGCCAAGCTGGGGCTGTTGGCGGAATTCAGCGGCGGCGCGCTCGAGTGCTGCAACGGCACGCTGGCCATACGCAGGGTGAGTGGCGACACTGTTTAGTTCTCCTTATCATCATCATCATCATCAGCAACCCACGGTCGTCCACTGCTGGACATAGGTCTCCCCTAATGCACGCCACCGCTCCCGATTTTCGGCCACTCTCATCCAGCCCACTCCAGCCAGCCTTCGAATGTCGTCATCCCATCTTGTAGCAGGGCGTCCAACACCACGTTTGCCGAGTCGCGGTCTCCACTCAAGGACTTCATGGCTTCATGTTCTTATGGTAGTAGCCAAATGGCTATAAAAGGAGCCCTGCGGCGATAGAGTGCTACAACGGCACGCTGGCCATACGCAGGGTGAGTGGCGACACTGTTTATACTCTGGTTTTTAATCATGTGGAGTAAACTATCTATAATTAGTTCTACGGCTCGATAAAAGATGGCGCTGTAGTAAGTTACATCGCGCAAGCATTGTGATTTTTCAAATGTATAAGGGTCAGTTAATTCCGCATGATTAGTTCTTTTGAGGGTTCCGTAGCCAAATGGCAGTGAACGGAACCCTGCGGCTGTCGGAGCTGCGCGCCGCTATCGCCAAGCTGGGGCTCTCGGCGAAGTTCTCCGGCGGCGCGCTCGAGTGCTGCAACGGCACGCTGGCCATACGCAGGGTGAGTATAGTCCGAGGCAAGAAAGTGTAGTTATTACCTTGAGTGCGCAGAAACCAATTTTGATAGAAAGTCTTCTTTTTTACAAGTGCGCAAAATAACGGTCATCGCTATGCTTTCGTGCCTCCAGCTATAGCTACACTGCCGCAGAACTGACAATCGTTGGGGCAAACGAGTTCTGTAGGCACTGACACTCGTTCGCGAGAGCGCATTCTTCTATCCCGCTCATCGCTCAGTCAGGTGAGCGAGACGCAACTTGCGCCGACAAAATACGAGTGTCGACAAATTATCTCGTGGCGCGCATGTTAGCCCGGCTGGAGTGGAAACCGCGTCTTGGTAAACGTAGTGCAGGACGGCCTCAGGACAGATGGAGTGACGATCTGCGCAAGAGGGCTGGCTGGAGCTGGCTGGCGAAGCGTGGCCCTCCCACTGTCCTACGTCAATGGCAAACAATCGTGCGGCTCGCCTGATAGGAAGCAATCATCGCAGCGTATGTATTCGTAATAGTTTTCGCTCGTAAACTGAGAGCCTAAAACGAACCGGACTTCGCGACCGAATCCGAGTTGCACTCCTTTTCGTATAAGCGCGTCACCATAGTTTATTCACACCTATAAAGCGGAAAACTGGCGGTCTACGGGGGCTAACGCGTCTGAAAAATCCGGTAGATGGCGTCTTCGCCATTCTCCACACGAGTTTGCGGTAGTTATACGTACTGCGTATGTAAACCTATCTTTATATTCTACGGTCTTGTTTCAGTTGGACAACGGGCGCGTCGCTCTGGAGGGCGTATTGTCTGAAGAATACTACAAAGTGCGTGAACTGCTTTACGATCAATTCGCGATCGTTTAGTGTGAGTGCTTGTTCGTTATTTGTGTAAATATTATTTTTAAGGAATACATAAACGTTTTTAAATTATCTTTTTTATTTTATTGGCATAAGGCTGCGTCTTCACTGAAGAGGAGCGGATTGAAATCCACCAATAAAATTGCATAAAACTCCGCTTGTAAACGAGCAAGCTTCTATTGGTGGATATTGATTCACTCCGATTCAGTTTCTACCAAACGCAGCTTACAGGATGCGCTTCCTTTAGGTCGGTTGACATTGATGTTGAATTCCTTTTCGACCTACGCGGTGGGCAATGTGTCTTATCGTGTCTCTCCCGCACGCGTTCTGTAAATCTTGTCTCATTTAGCACCACCCAAAGATCACTGTATGTGAAAATAGAGAAACGAAAGCTCAAAAATGAAACGAAAAAATAATACACCATTTCACCGTTTTATAATTTATTTCACAATTTCCGGGACCACGTCACAATAACATTATGTAAATAAACAAGGTACGAATCATTCATTACAAATAAGACACAGGTATTGTTGGATCCTAACATTTGATCTGAGAATAATAATAAAAAAGAATTTTAATAATTACATAATCCAGTCGAAGTTTTCTTAAGTCTATACTTTTCGGATATTCTATATCCTTATTAGTTTTCTACAAATACATTTAAAACTGGCAATTTGAATAAATGTAATGATAGTAGACTGTGCCGACACCCGATGTGACAATGTGATGCATTTCATTATTATTATTATATCAAGAAGTTCAAAATGATTCTAGCTGCCTAAGAGCTAGTTCAGACGACGAATTTTCAACGATTCGTTAGTTTTTTAACGTTAACTATGCTTTGGAAATAACATGAGCACACGCTTCACGAATTGTGAAAAATCTTGATTCGTTAAAACTCAATGAAAAAAAAATCATCTAAAAACATCTATCCGTCAAGGTTTATTGTTTTTTTAACGAATCGTCAAAGTCGTATCCCGTATGAATGCGCCCTAAGAGTGTTACCAGACTAATCTTTCGACTGATCTTATAAAACCCTAATGTTACTTGTATAAAATGAGACAGTAAAAATGTATTTCCTTCTTGCATTTTTCAATACACCACGTGTAAAATATGGATCATCTAACAGTGTAATAATATAAGCTCTAGTTATCAGCGGGCCTATCGCCGTCCCATTCACACGCGTTACATCTCTTCCGTGTGAAAGAGACGGGGATATATGCGTGTCTTCAAATGGTTTTAATATCATGTTCACATACTCCCATCACAATATCAAATCACATTTATTCAAACTCCCGGTGATAAAACAACAAAACTGTAATAATACAGTAAATCGCAGATCAATAACGAATAGTTAACTTAGTCTACAATCTGGCACATCCTCTCCTGTACACCATATATCATACCCTGAAACTACCACCGCACGTTACACAAAAATAATTAAAACTTATAAATAACGTAAATATTCTTAACATAAGAATAACTACAACAAAACCATTTGTTATAAATAACTCACTGGAATTAAGATGAATATAAGACTAAGTAATGTGATTTTTTATTTTACTCAGCGGTACACGAATTGCGGAGGAAAATATGACATACTTTAATTCACTTTTGATATCTGTTTCATTCGAATTAATAAATTAAAAAACGTTGCAGCTAAAGTATAGATCACCTTTGGTATCAAACAAGTACAGGTCAGGTACAGTAACACAACCTGTCAAATTTCCTCAATTGATATTCCACCTAATGTGTATGACAGTAAGATGAGAGTTGATTGAAGAAATTTGACAGTTTTGTATACTTTGATGTGTGGCTGTACCGTACATACAAAACTAAGCTTGAATTTTTATTGCATTTTAATACATTTCGCCCATAAACAAAATTGTCACTTAACAGTTTTGACAGCGTCAAGCGAACTATTGTATCTGTGTAGTGGACCCCCAAATCGGCTGTTTCAGGCACACATACAATTGCAGCCCTCTTACAACTTATTCGACTTATAATGTCGTAAATGAAATTAAAAACTTTCAAATTTTTTGTCATAAAGGGTCTACTTTTTAGAGTGGTCGCTCGCTATATCGTAGTTTTTTTACAGTACAATTCACAAAAACAGTGCGGTGGATGGCTTATTCAACTTGTCCGAGCTAACTCTCCTCACATGCAACGCAAAATGTTTAGACACAGAACGCCGGCTGCCTACAACGCGAGCTAAACAGGCTACGCACACATAATAGCGATCTCAGTATGTTTCGGCACAAATGACAGAAACAAACTATAGCGAACGTTTGCGAGAGAGACACGATACGATATACATACGGAGGTCAAAGAACTTCATCGATCTCAGCTAGATCCAACTTTCTGTGTCCATTTATTTTGCGCATGCACACGTCATTGTAGGTTTTAAGTTAACTCAGAGAAGTCCTAAATGCTCTATCTATTAAAAACAAAGGAAATCAGTTTGATATCTTAGTACCGCTTCTAACATTAACATTTATTACTATTTCTTTCTTTCATCATTCGCTGTCACTTTCAGTGATTGGTAACAGTTTATCGAGGTATTCATAGTTATAATACTGTTCCACTATTACCCAACATCTAAATATATTTATGTACACAAAACCTTTACAGTCGACAGATATATATCATTTATACTATATATTTAACAATATTGTATACATACTATACATTACCATGGCAACGTCTCCAAAATATACTATGACTAAAACCAGGAAAATATATTCATCATTTAGTGGAACAGCTCTACAAAATACATATCCATAATAATATATTTTTGTTTGTTATATTTTAAATAAAACATTTTATTAGTGATGTTGTACAATATTGTTTCAAATGGAAGATAAAATAAGCACGATTGTACTTTGAGATATGGTACAACACTATTTTGTACCTTTTTTAATAAATCTAATGTGATGTTTGTAACATAGAATAAGAATTATAAAATGTAGATAATTCATTTAAGTGGCCGTAACTTCATTCGGAATAAATTCATTTAAACATTCTCCCAAAAATGCATCTCTTGCGATATATTTTGCAGCAGTCAAATTATTTTACAGAAGCGTTCAAATAACCAACATATCAAAAGCTTTTACATAAAAAACAATTGTATGGTTAATCCATACTCCACACTACGCTCAACAAATTTTTAAAAAGTAGGAGTGTTGTAATAATCATTTGTATTTATTTTAAAACTGTACAATGGCGTACATAATTATTACCGTTACTAAAATCAAGAAACAGAATTGCTTTTACTAATAAAAATTAAAAACAAAACAACACCGTTACGGTAAATGCGCCGATATTTTCCTTTAGCTAGGGTAGTTGACACCAAACATAAAAATAAAATCTTTAAAATATTTTTGATAAAAGTTTCATTTCATTGTAATCAATCCATCAGCCAACTGACTAGTAAAATCTACCTTTTTATATAATACTTAATCTATGAAACAAGTGTAATATGAAATTATATTTTAATAATAAAAGATTACACTGAAATTTATTCTATGTATAAATTTTCAATGATAAGTAAAATAAGAGCCAAGTTAATTCAAAACGTCACTGGTCGAATCGGTATACAACTACCCTAAATAATGCAAGACTGCTTGTACAGTCGGGGAAACAATACCATTGACTCACGAACATCAACTTGCGTCACTACACTACAGGGTTAACATTTGTATTTTATCTTTACTTACAAGATCGATTATACTCACTCGAATAAACCACTAATGATATTTGAAGATGTTAGAGTTGTTATTTTGAGAAGTATACATTCAACTACGATTCCACTTTAAAGTCAAGAAAGAAGTTTCACCTGATTTGATGCGGAGTTTAACTCCATTACTCGTACACTACATAATAATACAAAAAGTAAAAACGTCATGAAAGAGTAAAAAAGTTGTATTTTTACACGATTATATTACAACTGAGAAACGCAGGAGATCTACGCCTAAACGCCTAGAAGTCTAGACATTAACCAAAGGGTATCCTACAAACAATACTATCATTATAATGTTTTTTGACAATAGTCAACGTGTGCAGTCTATCCCTATTTGCGAATCAACACTTAGGATTTTTTCCTCGACCATACTTAATCTCTTATAGCACAGTAAAACTAGATATATTTTTTTAATATTATACAAAAATAGTAACAAGTTTTGTACTTAATCCGTCCATCGTTTTTTTGTACATTAAAGGCGCGGGACGCGACTCGGGAACTAAACCAAATCGACAGAATTTCATTATAAATAGATTGCCCGCCAGTCACAGCCATAATCTGCGGACTTGGCGCGCGCACTGCCGCGTGACCGCTCACAGCTCGCTTTTAATTTATTTAACAATAATTAACAGAAAAATATCTTAAAATTCGTCCGAATTTACAGATCAATAATTTGTGATGATTCCAAATTTATCACATTTTATTCTATATTAATCTGTTCAAAACCAAACCTTCAACAATAAGTTTAAAATGAGTCTAATAGACTTGTGTACTTTAAAGTACCTTTTGTGATATTTAAATTCTCTATCACCTTAATATCTAATTTTCAAGTTCTGAACTGCCATGCGGTAGTGCAAGCGCCAATCCGCCAAATAAATATCACTTATTTATATACACTCAATTTGAAAACCGTCTTAAATGCAGACTAAAAAGTATGGCAAACAATTCTGTTGATATGTAGACAGATGTCGCGGCCCCGCGCTTAAAAAAAATAAAATTCGACACTGTCACCACACAACTCAGTCCGCTGATCCGCTGGCTCGCCGAGCCACTGGAACACTCACTCGAAGGTACACGATAGCGATAAGGGTAAGCGTCTAGGATAGTTCTGTAGCCATACCATGAGTTGACATCGAAAACTGACATAACGTAAACTATTGCTCGGTCTCTTTCAAATGCATCGCAATGAAAGAGACAAAGCGATAGTTTTCGATAGCGAGGATAGTATTTCAAACTCATGGTACTGTACTGTACTGTACTCACGGCACCCGCGAGTCGACGTCATCAAATACGAGTGAAAGTCGTAAATACACTAAAATATTTAAAATACATTCTTAAAATCTGGATAGGTCAATCTACATATCGTTTATTGATACAATGAATACACATGACCTAATTATGTACAAATCCAACTCCCGTTCTCATTCAAGGCTTTCACTCATATGTTTGACGCGTCTAATCACAACACATAGCCGAGGATATTCTACCACTAGTAACGCATCAATGGAGACAGACTCGTTCTCGCATGTAGGGGCCAAACGCCTCGCCGACAACCTCCGGAGCTACTACGCCTACGCCTAGGCATCTCAAAAATCAAGTGATTTGGGTGGTCTGTTGTCGGTAGCGATAGGTGGTCGGTAAGTCACCATTCTTGGCTTGAAGTTGACTCGCGTTAAATTTCAGCATACAAGGGTCTGAAGTTCTCAAGACATCGACGAAGTCAGACAAGTTTCTACATCCGGAGACATCGCCGTCAGATTTAATGTCACTTACAATAAGTGTCATTAACACTCAGCCGTCCGAAGTTTGACATTTGTCACTTAAGAGTCTTACAGGTCGGTGTAGTGTAACTGAGACTCACATGCGGTATACCGCTTTTAATCCTCACCGAGGCTGCGCACAAGGTGCCTACTGCAGAGAGGCCTCGGAATCAGACCTAATGTCACTTACAATAAGTGTCATTTTCACTCAGCCGTCCTTTGTTTGACAGTCGTCACTCAAGAGTCCTACACAGGTAACTGAGCCTCACGACCTGCATCCGCCTCGTGTCTTCGCAGGCCTCGCCGTCAGACCTAATGTCACTTACAATAAGTGTCATTATCACTCAGCCGTCCGAAGTTTGACACTTGTCAGAGTTCTATACAGGTAACTGAGACTTACGACCTGCATTCGCCTCATGTCCTCGCCGAGACAGGCCTCGGAATCAGACCTTATGTGACTTAAAATAAGTGTCATTTTCACCTAGCTGTCCTTTGATTGACACTGGTCACTCAGTCCTATACAGGTGTTCCTGGTGTTGGCCGCCTACCGCAGACAGGCCTCGAGCATCTCGACGAAGAGCTTGTTCATGGGCACGCGGCGCTCGCGGTGCACGCCGGACCAGAAGCGGCGCACGGCCACGTCGGCGTGCCGCAGCGCCGGCATCACTAGGAGCAGCTGCTGTAGCGCCGCGTTCGCGTTGTATGGCCTAGAAGGAAGATTAATAGATTAATAATTAATTATAGCAAAAAACACACATGCTATGTGCAATCTTCTATCTATTTAATTCTAGGTCGGCCTACCGGGCGTCGACTCATTAATCGGCTCTGGAGATACCCATAGTAGACCTTAAATAGATGGTATATCCCGTTTTCTGAATACGTTGACGGCGTCGTTCAGCACGCAGGATGAAGCCTAGATTAATCTAGATAGGTCGAGGAAAAAAAGAGGGCGGCAGTATAGTCATCCGCCCCGGGCGGCAGAATAATCGTCCACCCCGACCGGCAACACAGTCTTCCGCCCCGGGCGGCAAAACAGTCTTCCGCCCCGGGCGGCAAAACAGTCATCCGCCCCGGGCGGCAGAATAGTCGTCCACCCCGGGCGGCAACACAGTCTTCCGCCCCGGGCGGCAAAACAGACTTCCGCCCCGGGCGGCAGAATAGTTGTCCACCCCGGGCAGCAACACAGTCTTCCGCCCCGGGCGGCAAAACAGTCCTCCGCCCCAAGAGGCAGGACAGCTTTCCGCCCCAGGCGGCACATACGTTGATTAGATGGCACATGTATGTGTGTGGTGTGGGCTGGATGAGGTGGCCAAAAATCGGGAGCGGTGGCGTACATTAGGGGAGACCTATGTCCAGCAGTGGACGAGTGTGGGTTGCTGATGATGTGTGTGATGTTATTACCTGAGCACGTTGACGGCGTCGTTGAGCGCGGCAAGGATGGCGTCGCGGAAGCGCCTCAGCGCCGCGTGCTCGTCGATGCGCGCCTCGGAGTTGGCCAGCACCAGCGCCTTCAGCAGGTAGCACTCCTCGCGCATGGCCGATATGTTATTACCTGAGCACGTTGACGGCGTCGTTGAGCGCGGCGAGGATGAAGCCTAGATTAGTCTAGATAGGTCGAGTAAGAAAGTGGGCGGCAGAATAGACATCCACCCCGGGCAGCAGACACTCACGTCGACGGCGTCGTTTAGCGCGGCGAGTATGAAGCCTAGATTAGTCTAAGTAGGTCGAGGAAGAGGGCGGCAGCATAGTCCTTCGCTAGCGGGAGAACAGTCTTCCGCCCTAGGAGGCAGCACAGTCTTCCGCCCTGGGCGGCAGAACAGTCCTCCGCCCCAAGAGGCAGAACAGCCTTTCGCCCTATGCGGCACATACGCTGATTAGATGGAACATATATGTGTGTGATGATATTACCTGAGCACATTGACGGCGTCGTTGAGCGCGGCAAGGATGGCGTCGCGGAAGCGCCTCAGCGCGGCGTGCTCGTCGATGCGCGCCTCGGAGTTGGCCAGCACCAGCGCCTTCAGCAGGTAGCACTCCTCGCGCATGGCCGCCGCGCTCTCCAGCCGCCGCGCCACGCCGCTCACCTGCGCCAGACGACGACAATCAAACATACACATTCAACTTTTATGCTCGAAAAAGGTATCTGGTAAGACCTTACAGTCGGCGCCTCCTCGGATCCCCTGGTTTACCAATAGTAGATTAAGCAGATTTAAAATTGTCACGGCGATGTCGATCTGTAGGCCTAACATGCGCACCGCGACAAAATTTTGTCGACTCTCGTCCGCGAGTGCGCATCCTTCTATCCCGCTCATCGCTCAGTCGGGTGAGCGAGACGCAACATGCGGCGACAAAATACAAGTGTCGACAAATTATCTCGTGGTGCGCATGTTAGCCCGGCTGGAGACCAATTCTCGGTTTTCGCTTTCTATATCGAGTCGACTTCATGAAACGCACAACCAATAGGAGAACACAGATTACAGTTGACATTCGTTATCTTGTTCTCCTATTGGTCTATGCGTTCCATGAAGTCGACTCGTCATAGAAGGCGACCATAAAAGGCCTCCTGGACACATTCCATTAAACAAATTCCAATGGCGTATGAATTTAGCCAAGTCACCAAACTGTAAATATGTGGTGTAGTAGAAGAAGTACATCAATTGCTTATGGAAAGTGTTAGGAATCGCCACCGGAAAGATATAGTTTATAGGTTTCTTAAAGTTAATATGCATGATGAAAGTTCATTGACTGCACTCTAAGCAGAATCAACGTCAGACAATACGAAAATGTTATTAAATTTTGTAATTTCCACTTTTAAATCTGTGTCCCATCTCAATGTGTATTGTGCGTGTACCTGTGTGTAAATGTCGAGCGCCCCGAGGTCCCTGGCCTGCTTCTCGTCGAGCGCGAGGTCGGTGGCAAACCGCAGCCGCAGCGCGCCTCCTCCCGACATGGACCGGTACGCCAGCATCAGGCTCAGCATCTCCGCCCACGTGCTCTGCAGGAGACGCATCTGCGAACAAGGAAGCTTTCATTTAGACCACGCTGAGATGCGCACGCGCATGTACAGTCACACATTAGGTTACTACAACCTGTCTGTACGAGCCATCGTACCATTATCACGTTAAATATCATAGCGTAACGTAATATTGCTATATTATTAGCATAGGATAGCAACGCCTTACATATCAATAATGGTTGTGTAAGAGCAGCACTCAAGCGGTTTGAATTATCAATTTATTTATTTAATTCAATTGTACATGCTGACTTACAGTATACACCAAATTGTCAGAATGCTAGTGGCAAAACAAGCATAGTCAAAAATTATAATAAAATACTTATAAAATTAAAAATTACAATAACATGTCAATAAATTAATAAAACGAAAATAAATATCTATAATCAAATCAAAACATTTATAGTCAAATCACAGAAATAATTATACAAAGCAAATTATAATTAAATTACATCAATTAATTCAATCCTGATGAAACCCTCCTATAATCATATCATCTAAAGGTGTGGTTTATTCCCGCACTGTCAAAGGAGTTATCTCAGAATGTATGGAGTCTAGCCGTGGTATGTGTACAGGATACCAAAATAAAGAGAATTATATGAAGAATAGTTTTTGAGTATCCAATTTCTCTATTATAGCTATGTTTTTTGGATTGCAACACACAAAAAAATGGTTGTCGATGTCAGATACCTATTACTTTTTATTGCGAAAAGGGGGTTGTGAAAATTCGCAGGTAACAGCTAGTACTGAAAATAATGTCTGAGGACTTGAACCATAAATTGCACTACCTAATCCGACCACCAATCATGATTCACACTTCCACATTACCTAAAACCTATAAGAAGGATCATCTTGTACATTCTCAAACGTCAGAGACTTGTGATCCTGCATAAAAACTATGGAAATAGTTGTGCGGGACTAACGCACTATTTTGTAAAGTTATATGATTAACTAGCGGCCCGCACTCACTTCGCTTCGGGACCGTAATTCAGAAATGAACCAATAGATGGCGCTGTGCTAAATTACATCGCGCAAGTGTTTCGTGTTTCGGTTTACCTATAAGCCTAGTCGTTGTCTATTGAAGTTATCTCTTTATAAATAGTAGATATAGATAAATAATAATAAATAAAATCTCACCTGATCGTTTAACTGTAAATCCGTGAAGCCGGGTATCTGCTTGGCCCAGCCGATGACGCCCACCAGCTCCCGGTCGTACAGGTCCGCCAGCAGCGCCAGCGTCTTGGCCGCGGGCTCCGTCACGCCGGCGGGCGGCGCGGCGCACGTCAGCAGCTCTGGCTCGTATGATGTGAGTGCTTCTAGTACCTGGAATGGGACAGAAACTCGGTCAATTTAAGTGGATAAATTATTTAAAAGTAAAAGGGAACGATTTAGAATCACGGAGACTATGACGTGTGAGAAATTGGCAAGATGGCGTATAGTAGAACTAAGGTCCATCTATATTTTATACGGAGACGGTGGTTGATTAATTTTGATGTGAGATATCAAAATATCACTAAACCAATGACGTTGAAGTTCATCATGAATTTTATAAACTGGATGCGTCAAGTTGGAGATAAAATGCTATAACAAACATTGGGGGAGGCCTATGTCCTGCAGTGGGCTGAGATAGGTTGGTAGGTATGTTGTTGATGGTCTCACGACGACATCAAGTGCCGACGAGGTACGGGCGCAGGCACTTGGGCACAGTGAGGCCCTCTCCGTCCCACTGTCGCGACGACACACTAGCGTGTTTGAACGTCGGCGTCTTACCAGCGATCCCACGCCAACGCTGAAAAGACCGGGTCTCTCTAAGACTGATATCCCACCATAATTTTATTATCTACCTTGATGTTGTCGAGGTGCGGACGCGGCGGGTGCGGCTGGTCGGGCGCAGTCACTAGCGCGCAATGATGCCCTCTCCGTTCAAATATTGTGACGACTCTAGTCGTGACCCCACTAGAGTTTACACGCCAACGCTCAAAAGACGCTTGTGTGGGACTAATATCTCACAATTGTTATCTACCTTGATGTCGTTGAGGTGCGGGCCTGGCGGGTGCGGCTGGTCGGGCGCAGTCACTGGCGCGCAATGATGCCCTCTCCGTTCAAATATTGTGACGACTCTTGAGTATTGAGTGACCCCACTAGAGTTTACACGTCAACGCTCAAAAGACGCTTGTGTGGGATTAATATCTAAGGCGTGTCGCACACACACTCAAGAGTCGAGGCGGAAGCGTTCAAGAGGCGCATGCTCTGACTTTTCTATACAATCACTTATAGTCAACACATACTGCGAGCCGCGCGAGTCGACGCGATGCACTCGAGTCATTGCGACAATCGCGGGCCAATAATTGAGCCTAATGTCATCGTCTGACGTAGAATATATTGTGTGTAAGTTGCTCGACCTTCGTCGCTTTATATCCACAGCGTCCAAACACCTACTCGCATGACTCTGCATGTCTTACCGCCTCACAATGTTTATAATCTACCTTGATGTCGTCGAGGTGCGGGCGCGGCGGGTGCGGCTGGTCGGGCGCGCGGCGGTACTTCTGGCGGCCGCCGCGCACGCGGTCCAGGCGCACGCCCTCGCGCAGCATGCCCGTGCGCAGGCACTTGCGGAAGCGGCACGCCTGGCACGCCTTCCGCCGCCGCTTGTTGATCTCGCACCTCGTTGGACGCGGGACACGTGTACTCTATGTTGCCCTGGAGATATTAAGCGTTCACACATCTTAACGAACATGTTTGTTGATGAAACAAATATTTGAGGATTGTTGGATCTTGGCTCTGCCTACTTTTGATAAATTCAGGAAGAGAAAGTATATTTTATAGCCATTTTTTTCTGAGAAGGAGCCACCCCCTTACACACATTAACATTTCCAAAAAAAACTGGTTACGTAATACTTGAATGTTCCCTTGGATCTGGGTGTTGACCCTGACGTCACAGCCGCCGGGTCGCGTCGTCGTCGCTGGTTACCACTACTGTAGTAGAGAAACAAATACACAAGAAGTAAACAACACACCTGTATAGTCCTCTTGAAGAAAGCCTTGCAAGCCTCACAGCTGGCCACTCCGTAGTGAAACCCTGACTCTACGTCCACGCACACGAAGCACAGCCGCCTGGTCTCGTTATCACCGCTGGTTGCCGCTGCTGTGGTGGAGAAACAAAGACACAAGAAGTGATCGAACCTGTATCGTCCTCTTGAAGAAAGCCTTGCAGGCCTCACAGCTGGCCACCCCGTAGTGGAACCCTGACGCTACATCTCCGCAGACCAGGCACAGCCGCCTGGGCGCGTCGTCGTCGCGCGCGCCGCTGGCCGCCGCCGCTGTGGTGGACGAACAGTGCTGCTGTTCAGGGCTGGTGTTGCCGACGATCGTCGCGTCGCCTGGCGACACGCAGAACTTCACTTCTTCTTTGGGCTCAAGGTCCAACTGTGAACAATGACGTTACAAGTTTAAATTTGAAGCTTTTGCTCGCGGCTTCGCTCGCGCCCCCCACTTCCCTATAATTGTGGGAGAGCCACGCTTCGGCATGAATGGGCCGGCTCGACCGGAGTGATACCACTGCCTCACAGAAAACCGGCGTGAAGCAGCCCCTGTGCTGTGTTTCGCCGAGTGAGTGAGGGTACCGGAGGCCCACCCGGGGGGAAGGGGATAAAAGGTTAGCAGCGCACTTGTAACTCCACTGGTGTTGCAAGTGTCCATGAGCGGCGGCAATTGCTTACCATCAGGTGATCCGCCTGCTCGTCTGCTACCTATCACATAAAAAAAAAATTGGGGGTTAGAAACAGGCAAAAAGTAGCCTATGTTACTCTCAATCCCTCCAACTATCTCCACTTAAAAAATCACGTCATTCCGTCGCTCCGTTTTGCCGTGAAAGAAAGACAAACATACAGACAGACAGAGAGACAGACACACTTTCCCATTTATAATATTAGTATGGATAACAGATAAGTAGGTTTATACTGTGCGAGAGAAACGCTTCGATATGAATTGGCCAAGTCGTCCCGAGTGATACCACGGTCTCAAAGAAAATCTTGGGGCGTTGTACAAGATTTTTTATGGGAAAATCTTACTCACACTGACCATGTAAGGAAAACAGCATTGGTTCCGACTTTTGCCGGGAGACCAATAACCGTAGGGCGACTATAGTAACAGGCAGATGTCAGTTGGGAATCGAAAAATTAACACTGTACAATAAATGGGGGCTATCGCGTGTGAAAGATCCGTTAGATGGCGTACTGTAGACTGAGGTCCAACTTCAACGCCATTGGTTGTTTAGTGACACTATTGACATCTCATTCAAATCAAAAATAACCAATCACTGTGTTGATGGACCTCAGTCTACAAAGTAGGTACGCCATCTAACGGATTTTTTACACTCGATAGCCCCCATTGAACCCCATTTGTGTCGTCGCAAAAAAGTCATAAGAAGAAAAAGAATATCAAAACACTTTCTTCCACAATCGATTATTTTTAAAAAAGTTTGAAATGTAGGACAGCGATAGATACCGTTATCTTATTATCTTACATGCGCCTTATGCCGCATTACCCTATGCAATCAGTCTGATTCACATATCAGCTGCATTGATAACAGAGATATTGCACTTTTTATTTTCATTACCTGTATATTTCAATAAAACAATTCAATATAACTTGTCAACGCTTGTACTTAAACACGTGACGCAAACATTTTAACGGCGACTTCACGCCTTTGATACTTGGCTTTTAATATTTTATAGATAAGTTTTTAGTTGCGTATGTGTTACAATTTTCGCGACCTATATGACTTATTGTAATGTATTTTATTTTAATCTTCCCCCTAATTTCGGGGAATCCCGTATAAACATCGTTATACGGGATTCCCCAATTTTCTTGCTAAAAATATTTAAAACGTTATTCGTAAAAAGAAAAAATAAAGATCCTATCTTAAACAGAGACTTTTTTCCTTTTTTATCCCTGTAGCAAAAACGACGGGGTGTTTGTGTGTACCTTTCTATGACGTCGTAACTCCCGAACGGTTGAACCAATTTTGGTTTATTTTTTAAAAGATATTGCGTGAGCAGCGGCTGCGGCTCGGGGGGCGAGTACTGCGGCGGCGGCTCGGCTCGTTGCCTCGCTCGACGCAACATAGTCAGTGTTACCTCTGAGGGCTGCATCATCTGCATGGGCCGCTGCAGCGGTTGCGTGAGCAGCGGCTGCGGCTCGGGGGGCGAGTACTGCGGCGGCGGCTCGGCTTCTTGCTTGACCCGCCGTAGCAGCTGCTCCCCGCTGACCACGGACATCATCTGTACCTTGGACAAGCAAAAATATCATGATAGGAGGAAACCAACTATGTCACCTAGTGGATAACATTACACATTTTTATGCAAAAGGAACCATTTGACAGAAGGTTAAAATAGATAAATCCCTTTATCTATTTTTAACCTGTTTATTACGAATATGTAGATCAGTTTTTAGCAATTAAAATGTCCAAAGGAAGCTTTATGTATGCAGTACCAATTTTCTACCGCAACATAAATAAATACTGGTACCTACTTATTTTAAATTCTAACTTAGATGTCACTGACCTTTCGTCCTAACATTTAAATGAGGAGATAATTTGTCTACCTATTTATGATTAATTCAAATGTAGATAAACATGATCATTTTAAATTGCCATGCTCGGTTGCGTTGGACCGTCATCCTACACTAGGACCGTCATCCAGGATTTGGAAAGTCTGTTTATCATGATGATAATCTATATCTATACTATTTAGAAAGAGATAATTTCCATAAACATCGACAAACATACAAACCGAAAAGGCGAAACACTAGCGCGATGCAACCAACGCCCAACGCCATCTATTGGTAGATAATGGAACTACTTTCCCGAAACGAAGTGGGGGCGGGCCTATAGTTGTAATATAAGTTTGTTTCATTAAGTCAGCTAGCTCAGTAGGTCAGAATGCGACTTCCATACGGACGGGCAGACGTGCAGGTGTACTCTCTATTCCCTTACCCTCTTTTAATTAAATGGGACACCGGTGTGACACGAACGAAGAAAGACCGTGCGCAGGACCAACATCTTACGTGCTTTCCGAGGTACAAGACAAGTTAATTGTGGAAGAACCACGCTTCGGCATGAATGGACCTCGACCGGAGTGATACCACTGCCTCACCGAAAACCGGCGTGAAGCAGCCCCAGTGCTGTGTTTCGCCGAGTGAGTGAGGATACCGGAGGGGAAGGGGATAAAAGGCTGGCAGCGCACTTGTGTCTCCACTGGTTTTGTAAGTGTCCATGGGCGGCGGCAGTTGCTTACCAGCAGGTGATCCGCCTGCTCGTCTGCTACCTATCAAATAAAAAAACAAAGACCGCCAACTCCCAGACTTATTGCTGACATTGAAAATGTCTGAACAGAAAAACTCACGAACAATTTTTTGGACCCCAAGCGCAGCCGTCGCTTTAAAGTGCGACCCACTACGCCGAGCAATCAATTTTCTATAGTATACGGATACATAATCAAATGTTAGGTACCTTTCCGAATCGAATAGCTACAAAAAATAAAGGTCACTTGGTCACATTAAATCTCTCGACTCGTTTTATTTTGTGCGACGAAACGAAAACAACCAGCTACTATCTAGATTATTTATTCTTCACGAGTTGGAAAAACAAAATTATCTATCTGCGATACAGCTAGGTAAAAAAAGTTTCAAGGATGCATCAGTCGAGTTCAATGTCCTCTTGACATTGCCAGTGTTATGTATGATAATAGCATTATGACGTAAGCGCAGTTTTAAATGTTCAGCTACATCTGCACTCGGTGCATACACTAATTGCAGTCTGTTTCATAACGAGAACCGTGGGAGAGCCACGCTTCGGCATGAGTGGCCCGGCTCGACCGGAGTGATACTATGGCCTCACACGTGAATCAGCCCCTGCGCTGTTTTTGAGTGAGTGAGGGTACTGGAGGCCCAGTTAGGGGGAAAGGTTATGAGAGCACGTACTTGTGACACTCTACTGGTGTTAACAGGTGTCTATGATCAGCGGCAATAGCTTATCATCAGGAGATTCGTCTGCTCGTCTGCCACCTATTACATAAAAAGGAAAACTAACGGTATCCACGAAAATGAGAGTATGCGACTTGACAGAAAGTTTTTTTATAACCGTGGTTAGGGTTCTGCCAACGGTACAAACTACGATCAGAAGACCACTCAGTGAAAGTGACATTTGGCGTTATACTGTTTTTTTTCTATGGTGTCAAAAACCTTAGCACTTTCAAGAGAAATTTCCGACTTTTGCCGGTAGCCAAATAACCATAGTACAAATGTTACTTATTGAATAACTAGAATAGATCGCTAACAAAAATTCCTTACTTACAAGGTAAATCTTTTTAAATGGTATGGATACAGCAAAAAGACACTCCTGCAGTCAATCTGCGTGGCGGAGTATTAGGCTGGGAATATTTAGCAACTTAGTGCCATCGACACGAGAAGAAGACCAAAAAGAAAGAGACCAAAGGCCTAAACAAAATCTATAAGATCCAACACCCCACGCACGCGCGGTTTAATCAAACATACGACGAGTTCCGCGACCTTTCTCAACTAACCATCAGTTACCATCAGCCGTTTCTGTCTCAGTGCGTGAATAATCGCGACCTTGGACAACGCAAAAAATAGCGCATTACGACCAAAATACCTATTTAGATTAGTGTTAGGTTAGGTTAGGCGTGAATCAGCGCCTCAGTTGTGCTTCGTCGAGTGAGCGAGGGTATCGGAGCCCCAATTGGGGGGTAACGGGATTAAAGATTGGCAATGCACTTTGACTCTACTGGAGTTGCAGGTGTCTATGTGCGGCAGTAATCGCTTACCATCAGGTGATCCATCTGCTCGTCTGCCATATATTAGATGAAAAAAGGTTAGGTGCGTTTCTCAGTGCGTGAATAATGGACCTTGGACAAGCAAAAAAATTGCGCATTGCAACCAAACTACCTAACATTTAGGATAGTAGGTATGAGTTATTTTTGTGGTGAAGCACACAATGACTTCACGGTAGGATATAACTTTTTTACTGAATGTAACTTTTTTTACTAATTTCGAATCATTACTCATGTTACTTAAATAAATAAGTTTTTAGATTTTCGCGTTGCATTAGAACGAGACTCATGTTTCAAAACACCATCGCACCGGTAACATATGAATGTTATTTACATAATATTTATTAATAATTAAACATAGTAACACTCTTTCAATAAAGTAAATATATTGTCGTAATATGTTAGCTCAGACTTAATAAATAGGCGTCATCGTTTACCCAATTTTTGCAAAGGTATTTTCTTAATTTATGACAGTACTGGTTTACCTTTATCAAAAACAAAGATTTCGCGTTATGAAAATTGTTACATAGTCTTCTAAAATTATGACCGAGTGGCCCGCCCTCACTTCTTGTCTGGACTTTAGTTCCACTTTGCACCAATAGATGGCATCGATTTCATCGCGCATGTGTTTTGATTTTTCGGCATACATACGTATAATACTTGTGGCTGTCTATAGAATTTTATTTATCTCTTTGTAAATAGTATAGAAGATAGAAGACGCATAGAAAAACACTTATAAATGCGTTCAGGCATAATCCGAATCCAATATCTAATAATAACGAAATGTGAATTTAAATTAAAAATCAACAAAAACAAAAAACCATCTGGCGGCTATTCTAATCACGACATTTATAGCAAAAAAAAAAAGTAAAAGCAATAATCCAAACCTGATTCCCTACTGCGCCTCAACTGTGCGCTAGTATGAAAAATAGGTAGGTATTATGAATACGGCGCGGGTCGGCGACCGGCCGCCCTCCGCTCACCTTCGTAGATAAACGTCAATTCGACTGCCGCGGCGGCTACAACGTGCCTACGTAACCACTACAATGTTAAGGTAGGCTCCCCAAATTGCTAGGAGCCAAGGCTACGCTGGATTCCCACGACCCTATGCGACTAGGTACCTCAGGTATTTTTAATGGGATAGGTGCGACAAGCAGACGTATCACCTGATGGTAAGCCACACCAACCATTAACCCCTTTCCCCCCAATTGGGCCTCTGGCAAACTTAACTCGATGAAATCGTACCAAAAGAAAAGGACAGCTCAAGAAAGCAGGAGTTAATTAATTAAAAATCACTAAATTAACTATGAGCATTAAATAGCTTTTACAACTACACTTGTTATAAAACGTTTCATTCTTTCTATGGCTCATAATGTTCCCAAATAATTAAATGAATCGTAAATAAAACACTTAATATTGCGAAATTGCCAATATAGGTATTTAAAAATAGATAACACGATAGGGGACCAATTCAGCGACATAACAGTCGATATTCCAAGAGTAAACATTCGAATCTCCAGAGAAAACGTTATAAACGATGCATACATAGGTATTAAACTTATCGAGCCGCACTCGTTATTTACTAAAAATATATTATGTATGTTGATACTGTTTGTGTTAAATAGTGTAACAATATACAACATTGTGAAAGAAAGAAACAAATAGTTCAGGTGGAAATTGAGGCGCTTTTTACATAAACTTGACTCTTTTAATCTTGAAATACATATTTTATTGTTATGCTTTTTAGAATTCTATAATATGCGGAATTGCTTTGAAGATCCTGTTATTAATAAAAAAAATCAACTACGTGTATTTATTTCATGTAAACGGATTTTAAAATTGATATTCAATTAAATTACTTCATTAAATTTGATTTAGAAAGTTCATATTAATGATAAGTGCTAAAATTTTAACGTTTAAGTGAAATAAGCGCCCCAATTTTTACTGGATTTAGAAATAGGTAATCATAAAGATTTCGTTTAGAACCCTTATTTCAAAACAAGATCCATCATCTTGAAGCAACATTAACGTTTGATGAATCGTCACGGCGTGTTGATGATCGTTTATAATTTAAGAATCCTCGTCTCACCAACGTTGTGCATATACACAAGATAATTAGTGTAGCTTTAGGCACTCCTACATTCCAAGAAATATAAAATTAGTTACTTACAGCTACGCTGAAATATAAGGTAATTACGAATCAGACATCAGTAATTTGGGAATATCGAACCTGCTGAAACCATAATTACATAACTGAGCGCAACAGACATCAAAGTTAACGAATTTATTTTAGGTCACCCGAGTCACTTAAGTGTCTAGACTACTGTGACGTGTATTACTAGACACCTATAACTAATTCAGGTAATTGTAATGGCCGTCTCGACCATACCCGTATCCTTTGTTAACTTGATTCCAACATTATAATAGTAAATAAGTTTATGGCTATCAATATCTTGAAATTAGAGGTAATAACACTTCAGGGTGTGACCAGACTAATGGTAACTTGATCGATCGAATATCTAAAATATAATAATGACCCACCCCACACTCGTAACATCTCATACATTGACCTGATTCCGTACTAAGTAGCTTAAGCACTTGTGTTACAGACTATAAAATATTAAAACGGAAATTAACGGACGTTTACTGTTAAGTATATAGTATTGTACTTTTTTTCTACTTAATTTGTGTTACCGATATAAGACAACAGAGGAAACACAAATATAGCCACTGATCATAGATGACAGATGCTCGTTCGATTGATCTGGTAACATTCTTGTATAAACATCTATTTAGTTTTACGTCAATTTGAATAAATTTGACAGAATGTCATGCTATTGGAATTAAAGTAAGTGATCATTAATTAAAATGTAAATTACAAAGCGAAATAAAGTACAGATGGGCATTAACATGAACACGCTACAGTTACTATCGACATAACAACAATTCACGGCCTTGACTGATTGCGACTTGAAAAATATAATACAAGCACCAAAAATATGTTTAATGCCAGAATAATGTGCAAGTGGGCTGGCCATAATATAGATCCCGGTGCAAAAATAAAACTAGAATAGCGATCACCAGCATCCAAAAGAGAAGGTTGACAACAACTGCAATGGATCTTAACATTACAGTATTTGCTCCAAAAACTTGCGACTGTACTGGTGGTGCATACAGGTGTCTATGGGCGGCGGCAATCGCTTACCATTAGGTGATCTGGCTGATCGTCTGACACCTATCGGCTATCATATAAAAAAAAAACAAAAAATAAGAAAATGAAGACAGTTACAGACGTATTTGAAAAATAACAACTTAGCATTTCTCAAATCCTACAAATTCGACGGTGAGGGAAAACGATACAGCGTTGGTTAGGAATCCTTGTACATCGTGGATAGTTCACTACTGTCGATACCTAACCTACCAACAAATGTTGAAATATGTAATGATTCTTAACGTAACCATGGTTCTGTTATTGACTTTTTGCCTTGCATAAAAGAGTTGCGGAGGTTGGAAGGTATTTACATCACTTTAATATGTTGCCAAACTTGCGAATACTGGCACACGGTGCAAGCACTTGGTAATTAAAAAAGAAAGTTTGTTTTTTTTTTTCAAATGAGATTAGCATATTTGCGTTTTGCCCAGGTTGCGTCCCAAGCTGTCGCCCGGTCTATTCGAAGCCCGGGGACCGCTTTTTTTTAAATACTACTTCGCAGCGGTCTTGGGCATCCATTGTGGTGAGTTTGATTGGCACGTATGTCATCTCCCATGACGTCAAGTATTTTTTTTTTCAAATGACAATACGCTTTAAATGTAGATGTCATACTATACATAACAAAAAAAAATCTAAATATATCTCCTACCAGTGGCTTAGTTCCCACACAATGACCGATTAGAACCACGACCTGCCTCAACATTCAAATGTGTAGACTTAACTTGTGGTATTTTTCCATGCCTTATCATCATTATCATTTTGTATATCTTATTCTTTTTCGCGATACCACGTTTATCGTGTTACGAAAAGGCTCGTGGTCTGAAACCGTTTACACAGATGTGTGATGAATCAATAAATTAATACTGCATTCTTTGAGAACTCTGCATTTTTGTTGCAATCATAAGATTTCGATTTTTTTATCATTTTGTAACCAAATCGCTTCATTAGGTTTTGAAACTTTTATTTTATGTTAGTAGCTTCGCTTATCAAAATATTATTATAATCTGGTAATTTAAAAAATATATAATACCTACTTTGTTTTTTATTTGCTCTCACTATTGATATACTACCTACATTTCAAATGAATGTCTAAAATTATTAAAATGAAATGTCAATAAAAAGTAACTCTGATTAAAAATCTAAGTTGCAATATTTTGAATACCTACTTCCTAGTAGAATTGTCAGCAAAAACATGCTGATGGATAAAAATAAAACGTTTTCGATGCATATACATAGAATGCATCAGACATTAGAACTCAAGGCTACGAGCTAAGAGCTCGCTGGCGGCCGGGTGACGTCATTCGTACATTTTTAGCTAGCTGACTCTTAGAATTTTTACCCACTAATAACCTCTTTCCGATCTGCTTCTACAAAGTCGAAAAATATGAAGAATTCTTAGAATTATGTAAATTAAGGCAGACAGTTACAAAGTGAATTTCAAAGTTGAGTATTCTGATTCTATAGTGTAATATAATATAAGTACCTACAGTTATAATAACACCTATTTACACACAAACAATGACGTAAATTTTGCGGTAGGTCAGTGTTTTCGTAAAAGCATCGAATTTGCCTGGGCAAATTCGGCATAGGCTTTTGGGACAAAAATAGGTAGTGGGGAGGCAAGGCGTCGGCGCGTTATGGGCGTGGGGGGAGCCGGAGGTGGAGGGGGTAGTGGGCGGGGTGCGCGGGCGGGGGGTGCGTCTAGACGGCGGCCTTGACCGCCGCACGGTTTCCGCGCGCCCGAGGTCACTCCGACCCGGGCCCACAGACCGACTGCGGCGCTAGTGTACCGTATACCTATGTCATAACACCAAAATTTAACCACACCTGTACCCCATAAACCCATCAAAAGATGGCACACTCTTCCTCTTCAGTAAATAGCTTGAATAAAAGCACCCGCAGCACCAAATTGAGGACCTAACCTACCATAACCGCACCGCAATATCTCGAAACTCGCGCGAACTTTTTGTTCTATTTACAAAAAAAAGGAGGTCAATTTTCTTTTCATCTTATAATATCAAACAAACAGATGCTCTATGCTCTAAAATCCAGCCAGTATCAATTACCAACTTATTTTGTTTCTTTTTTTTGTTCACGAATGTTAGTAATCCTAAATGTTTAGGTGTTATCTAAACATAAGGATTATCAAGCTGCACATTGGTGCCAACTGCCAAATTATTTCATTAGTTTTCGTAATCAAGACCACGTCATGGCCGCAAAAGTGATATCATTCAATTTAAACTGTTTTCAATTTATTGCACCAAATCCAATTTGAATTAGATATCCATTTTTAAAGTAATAAATATTTTTGTTCATCAACATAAAATGAAATTAAGTTTTAAAATAAAGTGTAAAATAAAAAATTAGGTAAGGAAATCCACAAATATAAAAGAAACTTTTCATAATGACAATCATAATCGTTTTTATAATCTGACTAATGAATCACTGCAATGGATTGTTTGCCATAATCCCGCATCCGTCAACACTATTTCATAATGGAGTGGAGTTAAAACTGCATATTCAGAACTTTTAAAAGACAGTAAAAATATTGCTATAACACAATAGTAATAAAACCCCTGTAATACTTTTAAAATAGTAATCCTAAGAACCAACCTTTTACTTCATCTAACCCACATTAGCATAATCAAAATATCAATTTATACATCGAATCAGTATAAAATCAAGTATAAAAAGTATTTTATACTTTTCAAACTGCACCCAACCATCCGCAAAAACAAGGCACCGATTCCTAGAGCCCAGCATTAGGTTGCGTCTACAAAATTTCGGTCGAACAAGACGGTGCGAGCGCGAGAGGAACGCGACGCGGTCTGTGAACTCGGGCGGCTCGACATTGGGCCGACATTGGGCCGAGCTAAATAACGTAGATAGCAATAGGTCGACGACCGACATCGCCCAATATCACGCGGGCGATCGCAAGAATCGCGACGCAGGTACCTGACGCGTGTTATGTAACGTGAAGCGACCTACCCCAATGCAGGAAATTGTGAGGGGCACATGACAATTGACAGTGGAAAAAACACATGTCAAGGACGAAGAATTTTCGCTAGGTAATAAATAAGGCATCACCTATTGACACAAAAAAAAGTGTTATTCGCTAACTTTGAGACGCACGAAACACTGACCTACACAAAAAAAGTAGTTTAAATGCGCCCATTGGTTAATGGAAAATGAACATTCTGGAGCTACCTATCCTAATGCAGGAAATTTTGGGACACACATGTTAATTGACAGTGGCAAAGAAACATACAAAGACAAAGACCTTTTACTAGGTAATAAAAAAGACATTTTCCCTATTGATTGACACAGAAAAGGAACTACCTATATATAGCTTATTTAAACAATAGCTTACACTAACAAAAGAAAATGTTTAATTAAAGAATATTTGCATGCGACAAAAATGATGCAACTTGTACACTTTCAAATAATTCTGGAAACGTCTTAGGTAACAGCAGCAAGCCACACCACCGACCTACGCCAATTCGGCGCAACTTGCGCACCCCATATACACCTGCGTGCTACTTCCACAACCAAAAAAGGTAGGTACAGGGCATAAGTCAATCAAAAATTTCATTGGTATTCACTCTTATTATGTAATGATTATAAAGTTCAAAATCAGGAGGGATCTATTTTCCTGTTGCCTTATTAAGGGTCATAACATCGTCTGTAGAATAAGAAATATTCAAAATAATAGAATAAAAGTGCATAAACACGCAACGGATGCAGTTTTAGTAAGGAACCTAAGCAACCGACACATGACGGCCCACCACAGCGCCGAATTTATTTACATATCTATGCTTAAATTATACAAACTTCCAAAAACTGCTTAAGAAACGAGACGAAAATTTCAGCTGCATGGATCATAGAACTCATATAATTTTTTGTAAAATTTTGTTACAACTTTTAACGTTTAACATACTTAATGTTATAGAACTGACCTACTCCAATTCCGCAGTATTATTAAACATGCAATGTAAAGTTATCGTGTGCACGGACCTCAGAGATATATCTGAGAATTCATACATTATGTACGCAAGAAACATTCGAAATTGGGACTTAGTCCCAAAATTTGCATACACCTAAATTATGACCAGAAAAAGTCCACTACAAAATGAAATTTTGGGATCACGTATCAAATGTAACTGTCTTTCTTACATAAGAATGATACACATTTCACCCTTGGCCCTGGCTTTCAAAAAGTAATTGGATGGATATCTTTAGGACTACACTTACAATGTTTATTTTTAATTTGAAACGCACAAAAATGTTGGTCCTTTTTCGAATTATAGTTTTTGTTTTTGAATTCTTGTTGATTGTATCAATGTTTTTTTCCAATATTCTTTAATACAGGGCTTCGTTTCTGAACAACTTTTGTTTTAGGACTTTTACACATTCACATAAAAAAAATTCAACGAATTTCCAAAAGTCGTAGAACAAAATTGTTCAGAATGGTTAGTAGAAGACGTGGTAACAGGGATGTAAATGTTTACAGATACCTACATCCTATAGGTTATAGCTGACATTTTGATAAAAAAAATATCTTAATTTATTCCGTCTCATCAAATATACCTATCAACGAGCAAAGAATACATTATCATTCAAATTTGATTAGAACGCATACGCGTGTGAAGATGAATGATAATGATGATAAAAATAGTCTTCAACGCTTGACGACGTCACTCGTGACGTCAGCACGCAAATCTACTGACCTACCCCAACAGCGCGGAACTTGAATGGAGATTAGCATACATAAGCGTTTGTGTAGCGCTAAAATTTTGATAACAGCACATACCTAATTGCTAGGCATTTAAACCATTAAAGACAATGGTAGTTGTTCAGTATTTTTTTTATTGAAGTAAAACACCAAAAGGAGATCACAATTGCCATCACAATATACGGGTTTTGTTGATACACAAAACCAAAGTAAGAGGAATCATTTATTGAGGCAAGAAAATTATGCACATTTCTTGACATAATCTTAAGAAATATGAATCCGTGCCTTACCTACTTAAGGAAATGTTACCTAAAAGACAATAAAAAATCATTCGATTGCAAGAAAATAATGGAAATCATTTTCGGGTTAAAAACCCAAAGCAAATTGGGACACGTCCTGCATCCTTTTTTGTTAACGACGATCATTTTGTTCGTCGTCCAAAGTGGAATAAAAACAAAAAACTGCTAAGGATCTCAAGTTTAAACTACACAATTATAACGCTATCAAAACAGTACCTAAATCTGATACCAAAATTCTATTCGGAAATGTGTTCGAGGCTGTTTCCAGACGCGCACGAGGGCTGGGTGGCGCGGGGGGAGGGGCCGAATATCTTCGCGCGAGGTGACATTGCGAGGCCATCGACATTTTGCCCGACCTACGCCACGGCACCGGGGCGCGCGCTCGCCCGCGCCGCGGAAAATACCTCATCCGCAAGTCTATTGTCTACGCGTCCTAGAATATATTACACACGTCGCACCATCCAGAGCTGAAACCTTTTCTTTTCATAAAAAAACAAAAGGCACACCAAAAGCGGATTATCTCAAATTTATTTGATACATTCTGGAACATAGACGCGACTCAGACAGGGGTAATGAATATGTGAGACTGAATACAATATCATATTATTATAAGCTTCAAGGCGTACAAAAGAAATGTAACTAAATAATAAATAATTATTTACACAGCGATCCGTAATTACCAAAACATTAAGCAACATATTTACACGAAGCATGGACTGATGTGTCATTATTAGTATTCGTTCTCGAAGGCCGCGAGTAAAGACTGACATTGGTTTCACATTTTCGAATCGAAAAAACGCGACAAGTCTCTTTTGGACTGGGGTATAGTAGCCCCGTTCTGGTGACGCGTCAGTCGTCATCGACCCAGGGCCGCTAGCTAGCCTGACTCAGGCACTTATTATAGCCAATGCAATTAAAAGGGCTCTATCGATTGAAATCAAATATCGACGATGAGTTAGCAGCAGTATTAATATTCTTTATTTTGTTTGAACTGGTCTCTAGTGAGAATAAGAAAATTTGATACTCAATAGTGTTAACAATCCAATTTCGGCCAAAGATTTAACTAATAAACACCTACTAGAACTATTCAATTTAGTAGTTGCAGTAATTACAGAGTACAATCTCTGCTGAATTAAAAGTAAAATACGAAATATAGAACGACAAACGACGACACGAACAACTAAAGTCAAAGGTACACATTCGAATCATATGTAAATTCACACACAAGAGCTGACCTTGTTTCAAAAAATAAACAAAACCCTGCGTCAGAAGCAAGTGATATCAAAAAGGCTCATCGTCCTGTTACCGGGCATGATGCAACCCATGCAATGCGTGCGATACATTATTACGCCGGCGACGTGGAACAATGCAGCGAATGCAAAGCTTACACACAGCTAAGTGGGAACTTCGAGGAATGTAATAATTCTTTGTTAGTGTACGGCTAGTAGCTCTTTATCTAGTTATAAGAGCTACCGATAGGTAAAGATTCACACAATACGACTCATGCGTTCTCTGTAGGTACTCTAGTCGGGTTATCATGTCGTAATGCAAATACGATTTTGACGCACTGTTTTGGCATCAGTTCTTGAGACTGCCTCTACTTCATTTACAAATCGGCTGTATAAAATACCTTTATCTTTCTACTGGTTACATACATGTATACCTTCACATATTTTTTATCTCGAATGTGCGGCTCTTAGTTAATTCTAAATGTAAAAATGTGTGTCAAATACATCACATCCAACCGAACATCTAATTTGTGTCAAATCAGTTATTTTTACTAACAAACTATACCTATTATCATAGCTAACAAATACATATTTGTTGTGATGCATCAAACAAGATATTGTTTTGCTGATGCTTCTTTTTTAAAAGTTGAAAAATGCATTCCGATGGGCGCAGAGATGGACCTTGACATTCCTATCGGGTGCAGTGATGCACAAAACAATATCTTTTATTTAGCTAATACAGTCTCGTTCTCAACATCACATAGGTAAGTATGAAATGCGATTGTAATCCTGCGCAATTTTTAAAATTGTATTTTTGAGTTGTGTTAAATTTTGTATAAATACTAATCTAGTAGTTGTTTTAAGTTTTTCTAAGTTTATCCTAAGTGGAATAAAGCACAATGAGAAAAAAAACATTTATAGGCCACAATACATAGATAGATAGATGAAATATTTGGATAATTAGTAATCATTACTCCTTATTACACAAAAGGTTACAGAACTTAATGTTATGGTCATAGTTAAATACTATCTCAGCGGTCTTATCGATATTTACATAGAACATAAAACAAGACATTGAACAGAGACAAAGGAGTTACAATTATGTATTTAATAACACTTTCTCTACATACTCCATTTAATAGGATTCTCATGGGAGCATTATACATTTTATTCTAGACTTTTTAAAGCATAAACAATTGAGAATTACCAACAATGACAGATAGAACAAAACAAATTTTAGGATCTAACTAAAATTGACTGAAAAATTATCCCAGACTTTAATGAACCCGTTATTCCCTCCTTTTCAAGCTATGGGCCTTTTTCATTTGGATGCGACAGGTATGTTTTTGTTAATTACGGAAACGGTTTATCGTAGGCTCTCTGCAACAACTCGTAAACTGCACACGAACAAATCGCGGTTTCAATATACACACAACAGAACGGACGTACCCATATTAAGCGAGTCTGTCTCTACATAATTTAAATAGCCCCAATTTATTATGTCTTCGTATCTTGTAGTTCAAACTCATGTCAAGCGCGTAGGTATTAAGTAAAGTTTTATAATTAATGCGGAAAGGTCAATGGTTAATAGTCGCATGTTAGCTACAATGAGATAATACATTTCTTTAATAATAACTATCTCAACGTATTGTTATCTCTTCACCCACAATGTAATTCAACAGTAAACAATTTTTAAGACTTGAGAGTGTTAATCATTCACATGCCGAAGAACGTGTGTGTACTATATACTTACAGTCGATAAAAAAAGACCTTTCGGCCGCATTGGCAACTAAGTTTGACAACCAGTTGCCGAAGAAGAACTGACGTTCTTGCTACGCAACCAGTTGCCAAAAACGAATGGTTTTTCTTTTTTCACATCTGCCTGGTTGTGAAACTTGCAGTTGCCAAAAAAGAACTAACTTTCTTACTACTCAACCCGTAGCCAAATCCCCTCAAAGGTTAAATTTCCTAAAATGATAGATAATTTAATGCTAGGAACCTACTATATCAAAATCCAACATTATAACTTAAAAACAAAACTCAAAACTAAGTTTCCTCCCTATTATCAAAGGGTGATTCTCCAAAAGTGTTAAAATGGTTAACTTTTAAAAGTAAAGTATCAGCTTATACAGAGTGTAGTTTTCTTATAAAAATTAAACTCATTCTTCCTGATTTTTTCCAGACTACCAGGAAAACATAAGTCTATAGGAGGTACACTAGTAAGTCAAATTAACACGAAATTGGTTCTTGGAATTATTTAATTGTCTCACCATTTGGTAGGTAGATAAATAAATACTAAAGCACCATAGCTGTGTAGCAGGTATATATCTTCCTAAGCTAGTATTATATTACCATTAACGTATCGCTACTTATAAGTTAAGAAAGAGATTTTGTTTTAGTTCTTTAAATATATGGTTTTACACGTAAAATGTTGGTTTCATTTTATTGTTTTAAAATAATAATATTATGAGTAAGCATTCCGTAACGTAAATAAGTAGGTTTGTTCGTGTGCTACCTATTACAAAAAAAGGTAGAACGAAAATAATCTTAATATTGGGATACCGTTTTGCCTTTTGTTTACAGAACCATGAAAAACAATAACATTTTAGGTCTGAAAAATAGGTTAGAGATTGGAAGATTTTTTTTTATAAAATGGAGAAATAAGGGTAAAAAAAAACTATATACAAGAATTTAGTTTGATATTTTTTGTCATCAGTCAATTAAAGTTAGATCTAAATTTGATACGTAACTTGATTTTAAAAGTATTACATTTACTAAATAATAATATACAATTAGATAATTCATGCAATTTTGAGCAACTTTTCTTTTGAAACCATTTTCATAAACGCATTATTTAATATAGCTATCGAACAAAGGTCTCCCGTGATGAACACAAACTAGCACGCTGTGACGTCACAGCGTGGTAGGGCCGTTGTATGGAGCGTTTTGACAAAGTTTATTTTATGTGATCTTTGGATGGTGATATCTCGGAGAATATTCATGCTAACAGAGTAATCTTTTGCCGATATTTCTACTTTGGAGAGCTTTTTTGATTACTAATCAGAAAAAAAAAATTGGAAACAGCCCTATTGATAGAGCAAAAATGATTATTATAAAAACTGTAACAAACGAACAAGATGTGAATAAGAAAACGATGACTTCAATTATTCGTGAAATATTGTTCTACAGTATTTAATAGCCCCAATTATATAGTTTCGCTTTATGTAGTTCAAAACTCTGCAAGCGCGTAGGTATTGAAGAAAGTTTTTATATAAGAAAGGTCAAGGTTAATCGGCATGTTAGCTACAATAGAACTACATTTCTGTAATAATAACATTCACGTTTGTATCTCTCACCCACCAGTATCAACAGTAACACATTTTTGACGTTGAGAGTGTTAAATCAGCCATGCCGGAACGTGGTGTTAATATTACCGTCGAAAAAAAAGACACGTTACTATTTCATTTTGTGAAGAGAAATGAAAAGACATAATCCCAATTAAATAGTGACATTGATTACATATTCATTCAACATTTTGTTGATGATGAGCTTGCTCTTGGTTTCACACTGAAACCTTCAAGAGTTGTGAAGAGCGATGGAGTAAGCATCCACTCTTGCTTTAAACAAGGGGGATTGTAGTCATAGGGCAAAATCCGACGCATGAAGGGCGTTCCACTTCTTGGAAGGTGCTTCTTTACCAAGGAGGATGAAAAGCGCTATGTACACAATCGAGAAACATACCAACTGCTAGCAAACTGGATAAGACTATAGAGACAGTTGCATACCTAACGTCTAACTATAGTTAATATACAAAGCCAAAACGTGACATTAACGTAAATGTGACGATAACCTACTATCGGACTATTAGTGGAGTTATGTCGAAAAGTATTAAAATATAAGGTTAGGTAGTTTCGAAGACACGATCGTAAAATTTAATCGGGCTTAGACTAAACATTTACTTAAATATTATTACTTGTATTTTATTACTTGTCCTTATCGTGTCAATCATGCACAAACTTTATTAATATAAATTCACATGGAGAACCTTCGTGAAATTTTCTGGAACGACGAATGGACCCTTAATTACACAAGTATCAAAATCTTGTCATACATTTGTCCCAAACCAGACCCAAGACCAGTCTAAAACTACTTAGGATAGGTCCAAAGATTTACGATCACATAAAAAAATCTGGCAACAGAACAACAAAGCAAAGTCTTGAATAGTGGCAACGATGTAATCGTAAAATAGCATTCATCGCATCTAAAATGAAAACTTAGGAAAAATACAGTCAGGCTGAACGAAGCAGGAATGTTTTGAACAGTGAAATATAAACACATTAGTTTGCTCTCTGCGACAAAATGTAAAAATACAAGTCAATGAATTGATAACCAATGGAGCAGGAAATTGTTAAGGTGTGATATTGTGTGAGCAAATATCTTGAAATGTACATAACTAATTGACCAATTTCTAGAAGTGGAAGTAACTTAACCATTAGGGAGAGAGACGGAAATAGAAAAAAAAACGAATCCTAGCCATAACAATCTATCTAATCTAATCTTTCGTTTTGCCGCCACTGCTCGTCGCGTACTAGAAATAGGTGTATGCCTCAATCAGAATACTAACTCAAATCTTTATGCTAGCTAGAAGAAGATTAGTGTAAAGTGTGTAACAATGATTATAAAAAAGACAGATGCTGTCGTGTTCAGTGTTGAGAACATCACGCGAATAACACGATGTAACACGAGTAGATGGTCAAAATCTCCTCTTGTACATTACATGGACGCATTCACGTGTACGACCCACTGAATTAAATAGGTTAAAAAAAGTACCGACCGCGGTTCAACGACACCGTTTGACATTGAAAAGTTGTATGCCTTACAAATTAATGTGTTTACGTTTGTCTACTTCGACCTTTCTGCGGTAGGCATTAAAATGATCTGGCCCACGTTAGAAAATACATATTCGAGATCAAACGTTAACAGTATGGCTGGTGAAATATTTTTGTACACGTCTGATGTTTTAATGTCATCTTTAGGCTTTCCAAACGGAAAAATAACTAACACCGAAATCTATTTTAAGAATTAGGTAGGTACGAGTTTTGTGTAGGTGGTGTTCTCAAAGATACGGTCATCCAGGTAGGTAAGTGGATAACTTACAAATCAGAATAGATAACGTCGATAACTGAATAAAAAAAGAAAAATAAATATCAGGAAATATTGAAGAGGACAACAAAAGAAAAAAAGAAGACAGATACGGAAATGTCCAACGCGAAACTACTCCATACAGTGTTTAGACAAATGTAACACATGACTTGATCAAAAAATAGATTTTTGCAGAAAATTTTAAGATTTTCAACACACGCATGTTTGAAGCATGAGCATAATTGACAGCTCTTTAAAAAGCTAGTAAACTATTACAGCTTAGAGAGCTGGGATAAGTTGAAAACCAGCGCGGTCCAAGAGAACTGTAATCTCTTGTGGCAGCAAAAGCTGAACTTATCCTTTTTGTCATACCGAATTGACCTTTGATGTTCAAAATTTATAATTATGTTTGTAGAAGGGGCAAATAAACATTTTTTTACTTTTTTTTTTACTTTTATTAAACAAAATCACAACGCAAGCTCTGAAATTTTCGCAATAACTTATTACATACTCTCTAAATATGGACCAAGATAAGATGCTTGACATTGATTTGGTGAACCATAAACATGACGTGAATCTGAATCCATGCATCTAACACGTTTCATTAATTTATATAATGCTAATGAGTTCAGTAATGACGTTTGTAACCCTAATTATCGGTATAACGAGGAATCATTTGAGAGACATGTTCCCATATTAGAAAGTGACTCTATCTGTGTATCTTAAATCACTGAATGAATTTGTAATATTCAAGATTATCTAAGAAGGTTTTTATAAAAGTGGACAGGTCTAGGTATAGAATCACCTAACTCTATAAAGATTTGCATCTGTCTATTTGCATATCCATGTAATAGTAGGTAACTAATTATCTAGTCATCTACACTATTACTCTACCACTCACTATTTTCTCTACCTATCTGCTATATGCCTGCAGGCTAGATTAATATCTATCTGATATTAATATCTGCAGGCAGATAGCCCTTCATCTGAAAAAAAGATGAAAACCCACTAACAACGGTTTTGGGTTTACAACGAAAATAAGTTTGTTTGAAATGTTCGCGGCGCACTGCTCATTTTCAAGCTGCCCATATTTACACCGCGTTCTTTGATTTATGACTAAGTAAAATAAACGAGCGTGCGTGTGAACGACCTCAACTTCGGGTGCGTTCTCTCAGCAGGATTAAAGGTATTGGTATACATACATGCATGTATTATGAGTTTTTCGGCACTCACGTGGTGCGCCGACTCGATCATGTCCAACGAGTTAGCAAACCCAGAGAATAGCCAAGCGTCACTGACTTCGCACATTTTGGTTCACAGCACAGCACTGAGGTCGTACCGATGTGCGCCCTAGCGCGGTAATGAAGGTATGTGGCCGGAGCGGCGCTCACGCACACGCACTGTCACGCAATGCGTACGCGCCGACCACGCCCGCCGCCCCCCCTCCCCCTGCGCGCACGCCGTACGCACGACCCGCCCCACGAGTGACCACGTGCTGGGCAACTTTCAGATTGGTCCCTTCACGCGCCTACGTCGACGAATTAAGGCAAAAGTACGGTTTTCCTGAAGCGTTGCCAAGCGCCGGCGCACCGGATTGGCCGTTCTGTATGGTCGTTATTGCATTGTTGTCAGGTGGGATTGTTAGGTAACTAAGTTTATTTGTTTGTATATATCACCATAAAATAATCGTCAATTGATGAACTCCGGAAAATAACAAACGATGCAAAATTTTAGGTTAGTTTAGTGGTGACCTCACAACGACCTACTTTTTTGCGTTGGTATTTTTACCAGATTATACATCAAGACAGGCAGATAGTACATAAGTAAACACATGTATACCAAAAACAGGATAAATATAGACAGTGGACTAGGCGTGTCCTCCGAGGACCTTTCGCTATGATTTCCATGCAAATCAGTTAGGCTAATGCGATATTTACCTACTTATGACAAAGATGAATAATTAAACTAGTTATTGATAATATTAGATAAAAAATTAAAACAATGAAAAAATTTAGACTGATATTTTAAAAAACTGCTCTACTTCTGTGTAATTCCAAGTAGGTAATAGGAGGTCTTTGAAAACTTGTTTTTTTTTAAGATTTCTTATCTAGAAAATGTATAAAAAAATATTTGGAATTAAAATAATACAATTAATTATTGTAAATAGTCCAGTCAAGGATAATTTATTCTTATCTTTCAATCACGCACAACTTTAAAATATGTAGATCATAATATTACTTATATCAATTAGGTACGGAACTCCTACCTATTATAGGTAGGTATGTAAAATAATTTGAAGGCTAAGATCAACAAAGGAAACTGTTCAAATTAATCTCAACCCATTATATTTCTCGATGACATCATACAAAGGTAGACGAACAAAAACAATACCAATTATTTTAACCAGACGAGATCCAGACAGAGGCATTCCTGTTACAGTCTTGTGATAGGTATGATAGTATTCAAAAGAATAAATCAATGAGGAATAACACTAACACTGCTAACAATTCCGGTAGGGGCGCTGTGTTTGCGTTTTATCAATTGTATTTGACAGTTGCCTTCGCCATTAGAATACCTAATCATGTAAAGTAAACTGACAGATGTCAATGTGTCATCCCCATCCATTAACACTCAATTTGACACATGCAAAATGTCAAAATGCATAGAAACTTGTCATTTTCATCTGTCAGTTTACTTTACATGATTATGAATCAGAGTATAGGTATAATAAAATATAGATTGTTTCCATAAAATTTGGTTAAAGATACCTATGTATTTATAAACATGTCAATTGAAATTCGTGTTTTTTTTCCGCCTTGGATTTAGCATTAATTCTTAATTTAAATATAGATACATAAAAAAGTTTAAACATATCTTATTTAATAACTTGGGTACAAAAAGTATTTCAATCGGTTCAGTTTTGGAGAAGGGATCGGTATACGACGAAACTTTGTTTTTCTATACTTTTAGTAGGTATTCGGTAGGATTTTTCTATCATCTGGTATAATCCTCTTAATTGTCTAATAAACTTTTCAAGGGGATTATACTGATGAAAACAACATTTTTCCCCAAGGAAAATAACGTCCTAACTTAAAATGACCTTCCCGTAGGTACGTAAAAAAATATAAAATCGTGTCATTTTATAAGATAGGTGTTTTTGTATCCTAAGCAGTTAAAATCGCTGTGTATAATCATCGCACATGTAAGTTATTGGACTAACCAATCCAATTTGTATAGGTACCACTTGCATTGTAGCACATTCATAAATGCACCAAAAATGTAGACTTGCCTTATTATACTTTGTCTATTGACTATAAAAATAAGCACGTCCTTTTTATTAGGATCATATAGTTTTTACTGCAAGCAAAGATTTCAGGTTTAGCCAACCGGTTGCTAACAAGCGTGGCCTTGGATCTACCAAAGCGAAACCGAAATGCATTGGTGCCGTCAGTTGCATACGAATATTAGAGTACATTTTCAGCAAAAAAATACACAAATTATTCTAACCAAAGAGCTAAATTGTAATAGAAAACGACTAGAGTTTAAGGTAATCCGAAGAGTTGAAAAAATTGCGCGTTCTATTCGATATCTAGAGCCATATATTGTTAAAGTTGATTTGCGAATTGCGGGCCACAGGTCACTAGTATAAAATATGTTTCTGAGACACATCTAAGAACGGATAGCGTGTCGTTTATGAACGCCTATCCCAGGACTAGCAAGTACTGTAGTACTGGTATCTAAAAGCATAGCAGAAAGAATTTAGTAGACGCTAATAAAAAAATAATGATTGTGTGAGATGGATGGGCCTACTGCGAAAGGGTTAGGGCTAAATAACATATTGCGATAGATTCTGATAGATGATGTCCGCACTTCGTTTCGGGTTCTTAGTTCTTCTCTGTACTAATAGATGGCACTGAGTGTCGCTTGCGTCGCGCTAATATTGCCTTTTCAGTTTCTAATAAGACTTGTCGATTTCTATAGAACTTAGGTACCTATCTGTTTATAAATAACTGTGTGTAAGTGGCCCGCCCTTACATCGTTTCGGGACAGTTGTTCCACTGTCTATGAATAGATGTCGCTGGGCGTAGCTTACAACGCGCTAGTGTTTCGCATTTGCGGTTTATAAATAAGGTTCGTCGATGTCTATGGAGTTTATCTCTTTACAAATTGTATAGAAGATAGATATACCTAGAAGATAGAAAACCGCAAACGTTGACAGTACACTTGTGTCTTGTAACTCGACTGGTGTTAGACTCTGGGTGTCCACGGGCGGCGGCAATCGTTTACCATCATCAGGAGATTTATCTGCTTGTTTACAACCTATCACCGAAAATAATGAAAGTGTTAAGTTATGTATTTTTTTTTTAATTCTACGACAGACCAGCATTTGACCTCGATCACACCTGATGTTAAGTAAAGATGAAGTCTAATAAGTAAAGAAGATTTCCTTGAATAAAAACCTTATTTAATCGTACAGTGTTGGTATAAGACTCGGATTCGGAGCGGGGGCTCGTTACGGGCGAACCGAGGCATTATCGAACATCCGCCGAGCCCTAGGCAGCCTATGTGTAGGTTGTCTTAGGGCAGGCACGGCGTCGGCCCGCCGCGCCAACCAGCCATTTGTTAGCTTTTTTGGCTGTAGGGCTGATACAAATAGAAATATTCTTTATTCAAGTCCTTATAGTACAATAGCTTTTGCCCGCGACTTCGCTCGCGACCTAAAATGGGGGGTTGGAAAGAGGCAAAAAGTAGCCAATGTTACTCTCCATCCCTTCAGCTATCTCCACTCAAAAAATCACGTCGATTCGTCGCTCCGTTTTGCCGTGAAAGAAAGACAAACATACAGACAGACAGACACACTTTCCCATTCATAATATTAAGTATGGTTTTATGAATGTCAAATATTATGTAAGCCACTGATTCGGAAAGTCGATATCTACCCAGAAGAATCAGCAAGAAACTCAGTACAAACCAAAGATTGAATTTGACAATTTTTTTTAATAAACTCGTGAGAATCAATGATGGCGCCACTGCCGCTTGCTTCATCATATAAAAGGTAACCCGATTCGTACGGCAAGGCATGAAACTCTATTATTTATTCAATGGACTTTCTTGACGCATCATAGTCGAATCAATATGGTTGATTTAGTTAGTATTCAAAATTACTTATTCATTCATTTCCACACATTATTGTCATTTAGGTCTTCAACTGTATAATAGCGTGATGATGATGATGATATTTTTTTTGTAAACATACATTATATTAGGTACAGTGATAAACTTGAAAAACTTACAAGTCAACGTTGAAATGGTTAATGAAAAAAATATTTTAATAAACTGCGAAAATTTTTCATAAATGTTTTCCCAAGTGCTTGATGATTCACACTTAGTCCGCTCACTCATCCCGGCCACCCCAATCCTAAGCCCAGGCAACCCTAACTCCTAATTGTGTGGGAGGAGGCAATTCGTGGAATAACTTCTAATGGTGTGTGTGCGTGCGCTTCAAATACGAATATCAAGTCTTAGTGTGCGTGCCGCCGGTTCATTGTCAAGGCCAACTGCCAAATCTCCTGCTCGAGCCCCTTCACTCCCACCTCAGTCCACTCATAGTCAATTATACGAATTTGCCGAAACATCGAGTTGCTCCGCATGTATTGCTCGGAATGCGAAGGCTCCGCCGCCGCCGCTCTACGCCGGCCAGCAGTATACACGCCGCAACATAATGCACTAAAATTTTGGACACATGTCGAAAAATCTGCGATCAGGGTACCGGCAGCGTGGTTGCCGTCGACGCGATAATCGAGTATTTTTAACGTTGCATATCGCATTCCGCCTGCTTTTTATCTACGGTGCGCCTGTGTGAAATTTGGTACAATAAAAAACAACAACACACAAAGGCATTGTTGTCGTTATTACGAGACCCAGACCTAGAGAAGTCGCGTTAGGTTGCATTTTATTATATTATCAAGGACGGCCAACATTAAAACTATTTGATGATGACTCAAAGCTCACAGGTCCATGCAAATTGAATAACAAAGAGCGTCATTGTCCAAAGTAGACGTACTTATAAAAAGTAAGATCACAAATTTGAATAAACGGTGCATTCAAGTCTGAAATGCGATGACAGAATATAATTTCGTATATGTCCACGAGAGATCACAAAGTAAATATGAGATAACGGCTCTGAAGAAGGTGCCACTGATAATCCTAACGATTCCAAAATGATACCATTCCACTTCATCAATCAACCTACTTGTTAAAGAAATAAAACTTGGGAACTGAATGTGTATAATAATTTGTAAACTCTAAATATGTATGTACTATCTAATATTAGTTGCAATAATTTCAAAGACGATTAGAAACTATCAATTTAATCTCAGACAGACGATCAGTCTATGACAGCGTTCATCTCTAAAGCCCAGACCATCTGCGAATAACATAAGTCTGGTTTTAATAGTCAACTTGCATGAATATTATTAAACTAGGTACATAGATTGATACACGTGAGATTGAAGACGTCTTTGATGTAACACACATTAGGTCAAATGTTTTAAAATTTCGGGATTTCGAATCCTTTAGAGTATTTTGCTGAAATCAATTCTTAATTTGCTGAAGTTACAAATTAGATTTAGATCAATTTTGATAAAACCAAGTACCTAGTTAGTGAGTTACTAGTTGTGTAAGTTACCAATTTTTACAATTTCTTCTGTAACGACATCCTCCAAAAAGTTTCAATAATATTCTGTTTATTGGATCCTCAACAAAAAACTGCAACGTTCCAATTAAAATAATTACAATCTTAGGCAAATTGCAAAATTGCGGAAGTGTAACTACAAAATAATTAACGTGTTATCAGTATCGAAGGCACTGCCCATGACCATATGGACTGCTAACCTAGGGTCGATGTTGATAATGATATAACATCGGCAATAGCTGAAGATGTGAGGACAGAAAATGCAAATTGTGTGATAATAAATTATGTTGCAGCTCGGCAAGTTGACTGTATGATACATTTTGATTCTATTCATTCAAATTCAAATGATGTAACGACTAATTAGGTAATACTTATGTGTGTGTATGAGGAAATAATACGAAATCTACTATATTATAAATGATTATTGATGCATTATAAAAGGTAATTAAATCGCAAGGAGCCAAATTATTTAAAGTTCTAGACTTTATAAAAAACTTTGCAAAGTGAATTTTATCTATGAATGTTTCTAAATAGATTCGAGTAACGTTAACACTGTTCAAATAAGTTCTATGCATAATGCCTAAGCCTAATCTACTTTGACGAGCCACTCGTGACTATGACTTTGATATTAATTAAACTGTTGCCATAATTAATAATATCATATACATAGTATTGTCATGTCTGCAATACGTCATCGCGTAACTCGATTCGTAATGATAAATATAGGCAAAATATGGGTGCTATTCATTTTAATCCAATACGTAGTAAAAATCGGTGCAAAAACGGCGGAGAACGAGCCAGGACAGACACGACGGACAGAAATAACGAAACTATAAGGGTTCCTAGTAGACTACGGAACCCTAAAGAGGATAAAAAAATAAGGCCATTGCTATCAATGTAAATAAACATTATAAGAAATGATCGAAGAAGTTTTAGCTAAAGTAGCATTTTACAAGGAAAAGACTCCAAACTTCACAATCAAAATTGATTGTTCCCAATTAGTTACGTAAAGAAGCTAACAAGATTATAACATCTTGATATAACAAGTACGAGTAAGCTTTTGCCAAGTCTGATAGATAAATGTACCATTCATGTCGAAATATTTTATAAACAAAATAATTAATAGAAGTCCAAACCCAGAAAAATAAAATACTATATTGGGACAGTACATAGGCTGATACTTTTTTACTTTTATCGATCGACGCATCAATGAATGTCATATAGGTAAAAATGGATGAAACATTATGACCTGTGTGACACACATGTGACCAAAAAAAAGTCTAAGCATAATTATTTCGAAAATCATTGTCAATTCATTTAACTGCTTCTAATATGGTCAAAGAAATTGCTCAATTAAAAAAATATATTACATACTGTCTTATTTTAAAACTGCATAAAAATTGTGTCATAATAATGCACGAAAAAGATTGAGAGTATGTAGATAAGCAACAGTCAAGGCCGGATCATATCTAAATCATTTGCATCGTGCATCACAACCGATTAGATACATAGGTAGATACGAAAACTTCGGCAACTACCAGAACTAATCCATACTATTTAAAAGGAGATAAATCCTATATACATCGGCAAATCCTATATAAAATTCGAAAACACTAGCGCGAAGCAATCGACATCCAGCGCCATCAATTGGCTCAGATTGCGAAATTACGTCCCGAAAGAAAGTGAGGGCAGGCAATTATAAATGTATGATGTAACAAGAGATGGAATTATGGAATGAGCGGCTGATTAAAAAAATAGAATACTATGCGAAAGTAACTCCGTCTGTCTGTCTGTTACTCTCTCACGCCAAAACTACTGAACGGATTTGAATGAAATTTAATATACAGATGGTCCTAGACCCTGAGAAAGAACATGGCTACTTTTTATAGCGAAAAGGAGGTTGTAAGGGTTTAAAAGGGGGGGTGAACATTATTAAATAACCCCCCCCCCCATATAATCCCTTACAACCTCCTTTTTAAAAAAATACTAAAAATGCTTTTTTTATGTGATAGTTGGCAGACGAACAGACGGATCACCAGATGGTAAGCGATTGCCGCCGCCTATAGACACCCGCAAGACCAGTAGAGTCACAAGTGCGCTGCTATCTCTTTAAAAATAGTATGGAGTATGGATAAAAGAAAATATAAATATTGTTCAATTTTATGATCCAATTAATTGGATGGTTGAAAAAGTTAGAAAGTATTTCAGTAATACTAGATTTTCCAGAAGGTATTAAGATCATGGTCAAAGCGTAATCCGAGAGAGGTGAGACGAAATTGAAAAAATCGACTGTGGGGGCATTCTACCCAGCCCTCCCAGACAAGGCTCTTAAGGAAATCAGAATTAGACGCTCATTCGATCAGAATAAAAGTGAGTAGAACATCATAGTCAGCTCAGGACAATTTTTTTATGTGGTAGGTAGCAGACTAGCAGATGGACCACCTGATCGTAAGCAATTGCCGCCGCCCATGTCTATGGGCTGGTGCAAGTGCGCTGATAACATTCAACCCTCTTTCTTCCCAATTGGGCCTCCGGCACCCTCAATAGCTCGACTTTACGCCGGTCTTTTGTGAATCCGTGGTATCACTCTGGTCGAGCCGGAAAATGGTCCATGATTTAGTGAGACTGGTAATTAAAATGATGTGACTGCCGTCTGATCTTCGCAACCCACAAACTCGTAACCAGTTACACGTTAAAAATCGTTATCTCATCAATTGTTGGTATTCAGTTTGAGAAACTATCCAAAACGCCGGTTTCCTTACGGTGTTTTCCCTCCACCGAGCTAATAGTAAATACCGTAAACCGGGGTTACTTTGAATCTTGGGATGACTTTGATCAAAACTTCCTGTTCACATAAAATTACGAATAACAGGAATCGGAACGACATTTGCTAGGATTTTTTTTTGAAATGACAACACTGATGAACTGTCCTATCGTTTCCTGTTCGTGCGCTCGCGGCACCGCGTAATTTAACAGAAAAAAAGGTAAGTTTCTTTAATTAACTATTTGAGGCTAAAAACATGTGTTGCAAAACTTCATGTGCATCTCAATACATGTCAATAGCATGTTTTTTTTTTATAAACTATGGGTAGTCATATTTATTCGAAAATCCAAAACACGAGTTCTTGTTTTCCTAAACTCAAAAATTACGTAATGGCGTCGTATTATTTTAAACGGGGTGTCATTGATCGGGTATATGGTGTGAGATTGATCAAATGATCAAAGTTACCCCAGAGAATGTTGTGTGCTGGTATGACAATTTGCTTTAAGATCAAAGTTACCCCAGAGAATGTTGTGTGCTGGTATGACAATTTGCTTTAAGGGTTTTTGTTAAGTATTTTATTTTATTTGTTTACCAGGACGATGCCACGCATATAATTAAGAAGAAGATAGGTGCGCGCCAATATAAAAAATATTCCGCCGCGAGGGTAGAAGCGGCTTTTGGACGGAAGACTAAGCATCAGAGGTGCTTCAGAACAATACAACATCCCTTTTGGAACTATTTATAATAGATATAATTTTTTATGCGAAACATATTGTTAGTGTTGCCAAATGACTGATTGTGTGACAGTGATAATGCTCTGTTATTTGAAATTTCCTTAAAATAAAAGACTGATTCGTTTTGAGAGTGTTTCATTAGATCAATGTCACCCCAGAGAATGAAAATGTCAATTACTTTTTTTCTGGCGGACCGATTTTTATTTTTTTTCTTGTTTTAAAATAGTTATTGTGGCTACTTTAAAATTAAATCATAAAAAAGGGGGGTATCAAAGTAACCCCAAAATCATTATATCTTTGATCACATTGTTTTTATTTTTTTTCTCAAAATCTGTCAGTATTTTTCCATTTATTTTAGATGTAACCGAAAGAACTATGAAAACCGATTATTAGATATTTTTCTTTTTTTTTTAGAGCAACTAATTCAAAAGTTATAGACTGTTACATTTTAAAATCGATCAAAGTAACCCTGATTTACGGTAATCTATACTATTAATAAAGAGGTAACGCCTCGGCCTGTGACTGACTGACTGACTGACTGACTGACTGACTGACTGACTGACTGACTGACTGACTGACTGACTGACTGATCTATCAACGCACAGCCAAAACTACTGGACCTAAAATCATGAAATTTGAAACATAGGTAGTTCTTACTATGTAGGCGCGCACTAAGAAGGGGTTTTGCGAAATTCACCCCCTAAAGGGGTGACGGGGGGGGTTTACGTTAGTATGAAAGTCTTTCAATTTTGATGTTAGAGATTTGAAAATTTGGATTATGGTTGTTTATCAAAAATAAAAATTGACCTGTTTTAGTTTTTTTTTAAATTTAAGCCACAAAGGGGTGAAATGGGTGTTAAAACAATGTATGGGAGATTTATTATTTTTAAAGCTAGAGTCTTGAAAATTGGTATTTGGGTTTTCCATACAATTTAAATGAAAGTAATTTCAGCATTTTTTTTTTCTTCAGCTTACAAAGGGGTAAAAGGGGGTTAAAACGTCGTATGGAAAATTCGTCATTTTTAAAGCTAGAGCTTTGAAAATTGGTATTTGGGCTTTGCATGCAAATGTAAAGAAATTGAATTCGGCATTTTTTTCTTCAACCTAAAAAGGGGAGAAAGGGGGATAAAACGCCGTATTGTAAATTTTAAAGCTAGATTCTTGAAACTTGGTATTTGGGCTTTGCATACAAATGTAATGAAAGTGAATTCGTTATTTTTTTCTTCAACCTAAAAAGGGGGGAAAGGGGGTTGAAACGAAGTATTGTCATTTTTTGAAGCTAGAATCTTGAAAATTGGTGGGTATTTAGGCTTTTCATATAAATTTTATAAAAGTCCCCACCTATATGGGGGAAACGGGGGAACTGATTAAATTTGACAAAGTAAAGTTATAGAGTTTCCAGCATTTTTTAAATCGAATCTTTTTGAGATTCCTTCATTAAGGTTTACGATCACCAAAATTATCAATCCTATAAGTATCAGTAAAATTTCTTTTTGCTAATTACTTTGATTGTTGTGAATTCTACTTCGTTCAAAAAATTTAAATACCGAAGCGAAGCGAGGGCGGGCCACTAGTCGCTTATAAAACCAATCATGTAAAAAAACGACGAGTGTGCATAGTACCGTGTTATTATTATGCAACATCAAAAAACCTAACACGTTCAAAAAATGCCCAGACAAACAAAAAATACAACTATCAGACAGAGAGGTCGGTAACTAATCCTTTTATCAAACATAGCAAATGTGCAGTACAAATATTAATAAATACGGACGTTGGCAAAATCGTGCAGTCAAAGAGCATACTGTCTGAAGAAAAAAAACCGCTTCGATATCAACTGAATAAGGCAAACAGGATGATGATGGCACAGACAAAACAAGTCATAAAAACGACATCAAAAACGATATCCTCAAAAGAAAGGATCCATTTATCGCTAACTTTGAGAGCTAATGCAAAATTCTACGAACGGTCCTGTCGGTTTGGGAAATTTAATGTTCCGCTATTAATCTACATTTCAAAATTATACGGCATGTGTAATGGTAATCGTTATGTAAATAGAAGGCCATATCTTTTGTTGCTGGGGCCGACGAGATTGAATTCATTAATTGGGAAAATGAATACCCACATGTCTCGAAAGTTTTATGTATGTAAGGATTTAAAGGAATACCAATTACACATAATATCTTTGCATTTATAATTATTAAATTTAGGAAAGATAAAGAATTAGTTAAGGACCGTGACGTCACATCTACAAAGAAAAAAAAAGGAACATCAAAACACGATGAAGCATTCAACGTATTTATAGTTTCCCAAAAAAACGTGGCCTTGCCAACTTGTGGGCTCGTCATTTCTATCGAGAACGTAGTCGATGATAGTCTATATGTCGCTAAATTCTTATGTGATAGAGATTGCGAAGAGGCTGATGTTTTCCAAAGTCAGGCAGAGGCAATTTTCGTGGAGAAGAAAATTCATTTTAATGTAGATATCGTTGAAGTAGTTGATCCGCTGTCCGCTGTCGTCGAAGACACGGCCTAAGAGGCTGCGTGTATAGCAGCTAAACAACCGTTAGAAGCAGCAACGCTAGAGGCAGATACAATTGTGAGCGGCGCGATCGATCATGGCGCGTTGGGGCAGGTCCGGTACGACGCACGATTTTCACGTGTCGCGCCGGCTTTTTTTATGATCTTGGAATTTTCTGTCAACACATTATGCTTGCGGCTCCGAGAATAGTGCAATATTTATGACATTTACATACAGGCACATTATCATTACGAAAAGATAAAAATAAAAATCGAGTAAGTTAAAAAACACATCAAAATTTTATAATAAAAAACTTCAGTTTTGTTTACCCTGCATATCGTAGAGTTCAATCTGGCTGATAGCGTTATTAATGTGTTGTACATATTTAAATAGACTGTACATTTTATTATAACATTGATTATAATTATTATTATTGGTAGAGCTATTTGCAATAACATCAGACATCAATCTAACCATTAATAGTAATTAATTAGTTGTATTAGCTGTGCAGTTGAATTAATACGTTTAAATTGAGTATTTAATTCTGTAAATTCAAATAAAGAACGTACAGAAAAAGGGGTTTGTTGTCTATGTAAATTTGTTTTTACTTTTTAATTAGTCTTTTTTTTAATTCAATATAATATTCAACGCTGTTTCTGTCATGAGGAGTTAATTACTTTGCTTATGATGTGAGGAAACATTAAAATTATTCTGATAACATTCGGCAGTCAACTGCGGTACAGTTGATAAAATGTTAGGATAGGTCAAGGCAAAACATTATTCACACAAAAAATTTTACTGTACTGAGCTGGATTTTTTTATTTATATTTTGGACATTTTTACAACTGTGTTATATTACAAAAAAAAGGTTACGCACCATATCGTCCATCTCCATCCAATCCATGTCGAGTTGTTGATGTATTGTAAGGTTAGCTCAAAAGTGTGTCTAGGTCCGCGCGAAAGTACTGCGCGTCGCGACGTTCAGTACACGAGTGCAGCGTCGTGTCGTGTGTGTTGCACCGAAAATTCGTTCCCGCACGACGTTCCCGCGCACCGCACCGCACCCCCGAGCTCGCAAAATTTTCAAACTTCGAATCGCGCAACGCCATCTATGGGCGATCGGCTGCCCCCTCCCCCTCCGTGTGTGGCCTTGAACTTGACTACACGTCGCTGCGAGCGACCCACTTTTGCGGCGCCCCCCCTCCGCCCCTCTCCGGCTGGCAGTCGCGCGCATTGTCACGGCCGAGCACCTGAATGGAGCTAAGCGCAGCATAAGACACGTTTTCGCGCTACCGTTCCGACTAAACACTCTCGATTTCATTGCGCTATTACATGGACGGCGATATTTATGCATACAGGCGATATCGGATCGCCGCTTGCCGCCTATTATACACAGAGGCTCGTTTTCGCGATCGCGGCTGCTAAAATGGCCTTAGTATAGATAAGTTATGTCTAACTTTAACAAGTCATGTGCACAGGTTTAGCATTGGCGTTCTACTTAGCATGTTTTATGGTAGTTTCATAACTATAGCTGTTATGACTAACATACAATAAGTTCATTAGTTTTATTCTTCAAAAAGAAACGTTTCTGTCCCAGTTATTATTCAATTTATGCAAGATCAGGAACGTGAACTTTAAACTCCCATGGGAGCGCGTCAGGGTTCTATTCTTGTCCCTTTTTTACAAAGTCTATAAAATACGTAAGATTCAATTTTAAATTTGTTTTGTATAAACCTTTCATTTCATTTTTACTTGCTTTTTGTTGACATTCAAGCATTTTTATGTATAAAGCGAGTGTAATAGTCTTACACGAAATTTGTTTGAGTTTCGTATTTATTAACGAACTATAAATCACCTATCTTAAAAGCTCTTAGTTTCATTTGTACAAACTATAGAAGTTAGAGGAGATTTAGTTCATTGGCATAAAAATAAACTAACCAAATTTTGCCAAACTTTGATTGAATATATGATACGCTTCTCTAAGTTAACAAAATAAACACTATTACTCCAACTAGCTCAAAAGATAGTATTTTCTTAGGTCCAACAAGTTAGACAAATATGTTTATAGAATTCACACTATTAACTTCATCACAAAAAAGGATTAGTAATTATTTTTCATGCGTGAAGACCTCACGTGACAATTTAAAAGTCTGAGTATATTGTTTTATTTTTTCCTCTTTGTTAATATTTATGTCGTCACTCCCAAACGCATTTCCGCAAATATCGTTGGAAACGTTGAAATAAATAACAGGTCTAATTTGAAAACATTTTATAAAGCAAATGAAAAGAAATTGGCAAAGGTAATTTTAAACAGGCGTGTGAGGCCGACATCAAAGGAACTGAATGTTATGGAGTACTGAACAGAGTTGGCATGATTCAGGCCCGTCACTCATCGACAAGTATCGCAAATGTTTCGTAGAAAATATGTCAATTTACTATTAAGTAAGCTCTCATCGTATCGTACCCGATTGCGTTCGAAGCGTCGCTTTTGAGCCAGGAGTACATTGTCATGCTAAGTTTCCTCCACATTGCACAACCTATTGAATTAGATATTTTAGACGTGTCTAAGCCCCAGATTGACTTCGTTTTTCAATAATTGGTAGATATGTTTTTAACTTAGATTAAAAATTAAGTATTAGAGTAGAAATTAATTCCACAAGTATTTTTATGATTGGCGTGATCGAATTCGTTTCTGCCATTATTTTCCGTAAGGCATTCAATTCATTCGAAATAAGATTTTTAAAGATAATTGAATCACGGTGAGTTTTTTTTTTTAAACCAGTCCAGGGTAGAAAGATCACAAGATAAATGTTACGAGAGGAAAAAAAAGAGGAAGATAAAATACTTAATGTAATAATAATGTAACCCTTAAAAGTCCAACAGATCGCTTGGGAAAACCAAAAGACGGAGAGAAAAGAAAAGAGGGTTGATTTAGATTCTTATTAGAACGTAAACGTTTTAAGTTATCCCCGCTGTCTATACACAACCGACACAGGGTTAGCAATGCGTCGCCGGTATCGTCAAAGATGTAGCGTGTGTGCCGCAAAAGCTCATAATAAAATTTACAATAAATCAAAGAAGGATAAAAGGCAAGTGATAAAGACAATGAAATTTTTAAGAAAAAAAATGTAGAACAGCAAAAAAATATTCAGTTTGGCGCCCACCCTGGCGTTTAAGTTTTTTCTACAACAATCTTAACATGTATTAGAAACCTGAAGTTACTTAAAGTAGGTTATTTTTTTTCTAGTTAATAGGTTTGTATCTATTAACGAGAAAAATGTAAGGCTACAAAGCCTTACCTTTTTTACATTTTTCCTTTAAATAATAAAAAGAAACAGAACTCCGATTTGGCGCCCAACTTGGGGTATTAAAAACCTATAAAAAAATCTCCAATCTTCTTAACCTGTACATAGAAACTTAAAGTTACACTATAACTGGTCAAGTTATTTGAGTATGGGGCCTGAACTATGAGAGAGTCTGTATTATAGTTTAGAATTCTAAGCTAATAAATATGGCGCCCTAAATGGTACGGAACTACGGACGTTAAAGAAATTTACCTGTTACTGAAGAACAACTCTCATTTTAATAGAAGAATAAAAAATTACAATTTAACGTTCGCTTTGCATATACCAATAAGAAAACTCACAAAAGCATCTGAACTGATGCCACTTGGTCAATTTATGATCGAGTTTAAGTATTATAAACACAAACACACAAATGAAGTTAACCACCAAATTCATTCCAATTTGAAGACTAGATATCACGTCATGGCAGATAGATTAAAGTGCTATAAAAATATAATCAGGGCTGCCGCGGTTAAAATGTGAATTTAATTCAGAGAAACATAACTCAGATTTGGAGGCATATAGTTGCTGCTTAGACAGTGCTGCCAACTGGTGCGATAAATTTGAACTTAATTGAATTGTCATACAAAGCTGCTGCCTTCTATAGTTACTAAATCTGTCTTATAAGTTGTAGGTCAACTTCAACATCATCAGTTACATTATACATAATAACTTTATCATAGTTTGTGTCATGTCAGAATATAACCAATCATCTTATAGATTGATCTTACATCTACATAAGGCCTACGCAAAATTTCCATTCCCATTGATACATTTTACCAGAACTTTATGCAGTATTTTTACATAGTTTCGCTCTGCATTACTTATAAAAATATATAATAGAATAGCAGCATCAGTGGTATATTATGCTCTATTTTTAGAAATCCTAAACTTTCGTTAGCATATTAGGTTGTTGAGACATGCTGTATTTTTCTACTGGTTATATAATGCTTTACAACATGTAAGTAGACACTTAAAATTATAAATTCTTAGAAAATAAATACTAACCTCAGGCTGCTGGGTTAAAGATCAGAATCGAAGGACAGAGTAAAATGGTTGGCCTTTACACATTTCTGCAGAAACACTCGGATTGCTTAACGATGTGCTGTTCTTGCACATAACTGATATGCACCTGGAAACCAAGAAGGAATTTAAAAATATTTTTAAGTAGTCTGGCAATATTTTTTTTTGTGGGGAGTGAATAGGAAAAAAAGATACAATTTCTTTTTTTTACTTTTAATGAGGATCAAAGTGAAAATTATTTTTAAATTACATGTTGGTTAATTTTTACTTGCAAGCTACAAAATTCATCTCAGAATGTAACATAACATTCATACAAACTGCTTAGTTTGGAGGCCTACAAATGTGTGTTGTAATTAGTAGTTTTCTTATTACTTAATATCAAGCTAAAGAATGCCAACATACTGTACCACTATTAAAAATGCAGTATCTGATCTTACATAAATGTCAGAAGTGTTTGATTTTCAACTCCAGAATTTTCCTTAAATATGAATTAACTAAGTTAGTTTCTAACAAGCTCGATTCCCGCACCAACACAAAATGATTGTTGATGAAACAGATATTTGTGTTGGGTCTGGGTGTTTGTGGTTCCTTCGTTGTTTCTGGTCTCCATAGTACAAGGGAAAACCTTAGTTTGGGACCAGGACAATGTATGTGATGTTGTCTCAATTTATTTATTATTTTATTATAAATTATTTATGAGAAGTGAAAATCAACTTCAATTTTTTTTAAGATCCTGATACATAAAATTACCAAATTTTATCATTTTAGTAAATAAAATGATAAGATACATTAAGTGTTCTACATTGTTCACCATTTCTTTAGACATAATCAGACAGCATCAGACTAAAAATGTCCCCAGAATTTACACTGAAGGTGAATAAGCATCAGTCTTTCCATACTAGCATATTGCGGCATTTTTTTCTTCACACAAGCTTTAGCATTTATTTCTATTTATTTATTTATACTCTAAAGTTTAAACTTTGAAAATAAGTTTTAAAAGCAAAAAAATGTAATGTTACCTGTTTATTACTATGTTTCTTTCATGAATAAATAAAAGTAGTCACCAGTCGAAAAACTTTTGCAAAATAATGACTGTCTTGAAAAATCTGAAAACAAAAACTTATTAAGTACAGTTGAGTTCAAAAATATGTATACACTTTAGGACCTTGTCACAATACATATTTGTAAGGAAGCGAAGTCGTTTTCTTATACATATGTACTGTGACAAGGTAAAGTGCATACATATTTTTGAACTCGACTGTACAACTTATTGAAAACTATGACATATTGAAAATTGGAAAGCCACTTCTGCTCTATATATTTATACTTTAAGTATGTACTTGACGTCATTACGCCCATACAGCAAACACAATACAAAAAAAACAATTGTTTTTGACTTTTATAAGGTTTTTGGGTCTTACAATGTTATAATAACACTTCAATACAATAACTATATCTTCAACTTAGGGCACCTAATTGTTGGGATGAGTATACATTGTATGGGCATAGCTAGGGCTTTTTCTAATGGAAGGCCTTGACTTCAGACATAAATCAGCCCAGTTGTTTTCAGTTACTGGTAAAATTCAGGATGAAGTTATTTTAAGTTAATTTAAGGAACTCTATCTTCGGTGGAGCCAGCCCACCCCTAGCGGTGCCCATGACAGTAAGTAGAGCTTAAAATTTTAAGCATTATTTGGTTTTTATTTCAAAGAAAGTATTGTAGGTTACAACTTTAACAACCTACTTTGTGGAAAAACACATCTAATGACGCAATATTTCTTAAGCATGTGGCTGTTTTAAATAAGTAAACCATACCTAAGTTATCGCTTGATAAAACTTTGGGCACCAATACTTTCAAAATCATGTAAACACTTGCAAATTATAGTATTATGTAAACATAACTTAATTTTATGAAACACTTGTACTTACGCGAAACTGTTTAGGTAATTATATAAAAATTCGCCTTTTAGCATCCAATACCAGATTAGACGCTGAAATTCCCAGTTTCTTGTGTATTTTACTAAATTATTATAATAAAATTACCAATCAGGACAACTGTCAGTGCTTGTAAATGTTATTATAATTTAATATACAACTCATTAAACAGTGCAATTTGTAATTTTTCGCGATTATTGTATTAAAGGTATATTAACTTTTTTGCTAAACAAAATACAAGAGCGATAATAAATAAACTTTTATCAAAATTAGGTTAGAAAATTGTTATTTTTCTATTTCGTCGAAATACCATAGACAATTTTTTTTTCTACTTTCACTTATTTTAGGTAGGCAAAGGACCCATTATTATACAGCCAACCAGAAACCATAAACAGCGTTTTATTTTTAGTTATTTTCAGCAAGAGAATCTTAATTATACAGCTTTCAATACCGGAAGTTATAAATGTTGTCAGAAAATAAGTTAAAAATTGTGAAAAATCAATGCAGTTTGATGTTGTAATTGTAATTAGAGTGAAATTGGTTGTTAATAAAGTGATGCGTTTATTACTGAAATGATAATAACGCTTTGAAATCCAATCTGAAAATAAAGTTTGACATCAATCATGCAATAGAGAAAATGGCAACTTTTTCTTTCACTTCTTCCTTGACTGACTGACGCCCGGCGACGTTTCTCTTTTCGGGCCAACTCATCGGTCTTTTGACACAGAATATGTTTATTTTCAGTTCTTTATGTTATGAATTCTAACTTATTTAGTGATCGTAAGTGATAGTATTAATGGACAAAATGGACCTGTACTATTTGCTGTTTGTACTCAGTGTAATCTGGCATGGAAGTGAAGCTATTATGTGGAGCCTGGCTCCGAACACACAAAAGTGTCTGAAGGAGGAACTGCACGCCAATGTGCTCGTGGCTGGAGAGTACGACGTCACGGAGGTTGCTGGTCAGCAAGTGGACTATGTTGTAAGTGGCTAAGTGATATTGAAGTGATACCTGGATTTGGAAAGGCTGGTAACCTAATGCAGTGTACAGTTCTGTATGTAACATAAGTACAAGCTGTTGAACCGGCTGTAGTTGTATCATATATTTCAATCGATACCTACAAACAGTTCTAAACGTAAAAGCTAATCTTTCATACAATTTTAGTCAACCTTACATAATTTTTTTTTTAAGTTAATGTTTATGATACAGTACTGACTATCATAACTTTTGAAAATAAGTTATTGAGAATAATTCTATGATTATTATTATTTTATCTCTTTTTTACTGTGAAATTATCAATGAAAACTATTACTCGTATAGTAATAATTATATTGCAAACTAGAGTAAAAAATTAAATCATTATTTATCAAATTGTAAATTAATGCATATGAAATGTTGAAGATATGTACTGATAAGATAACATTTTTGTTTTTCAGATTCGAGACTCGAAGGGACACATCCTTTCGCAAAAAGACACAATAACCAAAGGAAAATTCACATTTGTCACAGAAAATTATGACACATTTGAAGTCTGCTTCAGATCAAAAGTACCTCCAGGTATAAATAACAACACTTATTTATTATAATACAGTTGGCAACCCACATCTAGCAATATGGGTGATAACTAGAGATGCGCCGAATATTCGGTTGGTATTCGGTATTCGGCATATTCGGCACTTTTTTCACTATTCGTATTCGGCCGAATTATTCGGTTTTAGTGCTGGTATTCGGTTAGAGTATTCGGTTAGAGTATTTCTATGTTCCTGGCTATATAACATGGAATTTAAAAGGACAAGTTTCTTTATGTAAGATTTATGTTTTTGTAAATTAAATAAAACTGGCGAGGAATGTGTTAAAAAGCTAAAAAATTAAATCAATTAAACTTGAAATCAACGTGTATTTTAACATCTAGAGTCCACATATTTATTTCCTGCCCTATTAGTATATATGTAGCTAACATTAACTTTAAAAAATTACCTAATTCATTTATTTTTAAACCAGATCAATCAATATTAATTTTACTATTTATTTTTATACTTAAAAATATCTGGCCTTATTTAAATTTAAATAAATAATAATTATAAAGCTTTGTTTTCGAACTCAGATCAAAATTAATATTTATTTATTTTTTTTAATAAAAACACTTACCTATGTATGTGGCAAAATATAAAAATAAAAATATGAATCAACAATAAAATTAAATAATTTTATTATAAGTTATTTAATGATAAACAATTTTATTTTTGTTACTTTTTTATATTCTTGCAATTTATTCTTAAGTAGGTGCTCTTAAAAAACCATCCAAGAGTCCAGGTGGTACTCGACCTTTCACATACCACCACCCACTGCATACCAGAACAGCCAACCGGTATGTAGAGGGTTTGAGTCCCACTTGAACCCTGCGATGATTTTATTAAGTGCATTATTGACTTAAAAGACACTATAACAGAAATACTTTAAGAAAATTTCTGACATGGAAGGAATGAACACTTTAGTTATATCTCAGTACGAATTGACTTAAGTGCTTTTTGGTCACCGTATCTAGTATAGAAGAGAGATCGGAAACAAAATAGAAAATGGTAAACCGAATAATTCGGCCGAATATCCGGTTCGGTAAAGATTGAACCGAATATTATTCGGTATTCGGTTATTCGGTGAAACCACTATTCGGCGCATCACTATTGATAACCTATATTGCAAAAATAGCACTTGTTTTTCAAGACATAAGAACCGTTGGAAATCAAAAAAGTTTACTCTGTGTATCGTAATCCCTATTCCAATGTTAGTGACAATGATGATAACAAAAGTTTCAAACAATAAACAACTAGAGATCAACAATAATCTGCTTATAATAACGTCTTAAATGATATTTAAGTTTTTTACTTTTTTTTCCATTAATTTTCAAGAACGTCGTGGCATCAGTCAAGATGTAACTCTGGACATCAAAGTCGGCATTGAAGCTAAAAATTATGAAGGAGTAAGTAACCCTTTATTAAAAATTTGTACTTCACTTAATTACTTATACTTATAACTACAAGTTAGTGGGTAAAAACTATCTGTATTTTGTAAAGGCTTAATTTGTCTTTTATGGAGTAATTACCTGGGATTAAAGACTTATAATGTACATTAATTTACTGTTCTTATATTATATACTTTATGTAATGCTTTTATATTAATTTCTGCTAATATCTCTTCATTGTCGGTGGGTCATCTATGTCGAACTGCAATCATCAGAATTCTTGGGTAGTAAGTTTATATTAAAAATGTAAATGTTTTTGTTGATAATTTGATTGAGTGATACTTTTGGTAAAAACTAACATTCCATTTTTTATTTTATTGACATCTAATTGGAATTTGTTATACTTTGTGTATGTATGATTATTTTTAATTTTACTGTATATGATCCGTGTGTCGGTCGAAAACGCTTTCATTCATTATTTTAACCCTCACTGGCCATTAATATCCATTTGGTGTTAATTTTCATTTATATATCTATACTGTTTATGATACTGTTGAAACTCGGTAAAAAGTCATGATTATTGTCTGAAGTTAATAGTTTGCACGAGAGACACTTTCAAGGAGTAAAATAACCCCCCTCCAAAAAATCTAAAATTATCATAAACTTTTGCATTAAAGTTCAATGTTATGGAACCCTTATGCGCAAGTCCAACTTACACTTGGAATCTTTTTTTATAAAACTATCAATTACTTTCATATTATTGCTATAATTATAGGAAGTATTTATTTGCTTATTAACAAAAAAAAAATGGCCCAAATCCTGAATATGTTTTTTTGCTGACCTTATTCTATTCTGTTCGTATTGTGTTGATTGTTGTCATTTATTAACCATTACTGTAAATCTATTATAACACAATTTAGAGTCTGTTTTTTGACCTGGCTGCATTTGTTTGTGCTGCTGACATTGTTCAGACATACAGACTGTTTTTTACTGAACCAAATGTGTTTGGCCTTGGAGTGAGAATCAACAAAATTTGACCATATATCTGACTTGCCAAAAAAATTTACAAAACTAAAAAGAAGACATTAGAGTCCATTTGTACGTAGACTCAATAGGGTTGTAACATGAGGGTACTATTAAAAAACATACTTATCTAGTAGCGTTTCGAGTGTAGTGAATAGTGAGTATCAGCCATCGAGTTAACAGTGCACTATGATAAGAATCCCATATGTATCAAGAAAGTGCAGTTAATTGAGCATATCATAGTATCAAGATTCCCTAATTCTATTTCTATTTCTAAAGACTCATTCAACTGTTAGAGTATTCATATGCGTCCTAAGTGCACGATTTTATTTCTTATCAGAGTCACGATATAGTGGTTTAGAATACAAAGAAATGCCTTACACTTTTTTATTTGTGACTTACTTTTGAATTGAAATCCAAGCTAAATTTATTAGAGTACCTGCTAGTTTCCCGCCATTAGTGACATTTTAGTTCCATAAAGTACCAAAGATGGCTCTGGCCGTAGTTTACATCGGGCATGTGTTTTGTTTTCGGTTTATCTATAAGCCTTGTCGTTTCCTTTAGAATTTACCTCTTTATAAATAGTAAAGAAGATAAAGTCTAGTGGGAATTAAATAGTATGTCCAAGTAGTAAGAATTTTGAGAATATAATAATAACACGTACAGATGACAATAGAATACAAAAAAAAAGGTGTGAATATGTGTGGTCAATCAGGTCCCGACCTCAGCATTTGCTGCTACGGCGCTATCTGCGGCGCCGCAGCAGCGCTGGTATTCTGGTGGGACCTGGTAAGAAGTACTATTTTTCAGTGAAATATGGATTGATAGGAAATTGATGAAAAAATACAAATGAAGTCTTGGTATCCCAAGGTATCGTTATTTTTTAACGAAGTTATCTTATGCTATATTATTAAATCAGAGTATAAATTACAGATTGCCGAAGCAGCAAAATTGAAGCCGATGGAACTTGAGCTGAAAAGGCTAGAAGATCTGTCAGAAGCTATCGTACAGGACTTCACCCTCATGAGAAAGAGGGAGGAAGAAATGAGGAACACAAATGGTAATTATCTTACTTTACTTAATCACTGTTAACAGTGGGAAAGCCACGCTTCGGCGTGAATGGGCCTGTTCGACCGGAGTGATACCATGGCCTCACAGAAGACCGGCGTGAAGCAGCGCTTGCGCTGTGTTTCGTCAGTGAGTGATGGTACCGGAGGCCCAATTGGGAGGAATGGGGGTTAAAAGTTGGCAGCGCACTTGTGACTCAACTGGTGTTGCAGGTGTCTAAGGGCGGCTGCAATTGTTTACCATCAGGTGATCTGTCTGCTCGTCTGCCAGCTCGTACTAAGCGTTTCGCTTCTTTTTTCTTAATACGAACTGCTCAGGAATGGAACAACTTGCTGGCTTCTGTCTTCCCAGAGAGCTACAATTTGGGTGTCTTTAAGTCGAGAGTGAATAGGCTTCTTCTGGGAAAGCACGCTACATCTTAGACCTCATTGTCACTCTCCATCAGGTGAGGTGAGGTCAAGTGCAAACCCATTTAATATAAAAAAACCTTTTACATGAAAAAAAATATATTACTCTAGAGCAGATATCAAAATGTGTATTAACAAAGTGTCGTTTGTGATCCTATTACAGAGTCCACCAACAACCGTGTCCTATTCTTCAGCATATTCTCCATGGTCTGTCTCCTGGGACTGGCCACCTGGCAGGTCCTATACCTCCGCCGGTACTTCAAGGCTAAAAAACTCATTGAATAGCATCAATAAGTAGTTGCGATCGCGGGTATAGTTACATGTGAAGTAGTAATCATAGAAGTAAAATTTTTTACTCAATATTTTGTCTGAAGCAAATCTCTACAAATACTTGATTTTAAACGGGTCTAAACGCGAGGATTTAGAACTGTAAGTACTTTATAGTACTTACTGCTTGACGTTTCGACCGCGTTACAACAGCCGTGGTCACAAGCGGACTGGAGGCGCGCGGCGTCGTCTGCTACGCCCGGCTTGTGTCTTCGGATACCCTCTCATTCGATATTTGCACTGCCACTAAATAAACTGCACATAACGTAGTTTACACATACGTGGTCTAAAGTCTGAAGACACGGACCAAGAGTCGGTCGACCACTTTGTTAATTTTAACCCCTTAATGGGCTGTAGGTATAAATACAATCAATTCAATCAAATGGATTAGGACCTTATCTCCAACATCATAAGGTTCAAAATATAGTGTCTAACATAAAGAGCCCCATAAAAGGGTTAATGTCTTAATCTATCTTGAAACTTCAGTTCTATTCTTAACAAAGATAGGATTAATAAATAAAATACTATTATGCAGTTGACGAATTTTCCGGTGTACATACCAGCGCTAGGCGATAATCGCTTGCATACGCAGCGGGCAGGCGGAGATAAACCCTGCGCACACGCATAGCGCAGTTCAAGCGATTTCGCCGGCTAAGAGTGACCACACACTAGGGTGCTTTGAGCGTCGGCGTCTTGCCGGCAACCTCACACGAGCGTTTTCGAGCGTTGCGTCTGCGCGCGACGCCCGAAAACGCTAAGGTCGCTGGCAAGACGTCAACGCTTAGAGGACGCCAGTGTGGGTTCGCTATAACTAGAACACCGTTGCGTTCGCTGACCTAGATGTAAAGTCATTGTTATGGAGATGGACAAGATGAATTGTTTACAGTTATTTGTAAAGATCTGTGCCTGCATAGTTGGGAACCAGTGCACCGAAATATAGCTTTTTTGCATCACAATATCACATGTCACTCTATCCGCGTTTATAGATCTTCGTTTACTTTATATTTTAATATAATAAAAGAATAAAATTTTGAATACTTAAAGATTTCTTATTTAATTTTGTTGTAAATGAGTTCGTGTCTGTTTGAGGATGTAAAAAAATCGTTTAAAATAATTTAGTTGTTTTATTAGAGCTCACAATTTTCTCCTTCAATCAAACTAATTTCAACTAATACATAATCTGAATGGTGCAAAATGCATTAGTTAATTTTACTATTATTCTGATGGTAATAAAGATTCTATCAGATAATGCCCTTCTTTGTACGCAATCCACCTACCAATGAATGGCTAAGAAAATGTTACAGGGTAAATAAAATTCAGAAGTTATAATTAAATAGATGCTTTATTTCCTGATTTGAACAAAAAAAATTGCTATCGCCTCCACGGGCCGAATACTTTCAGTAGACTATCAAGTAGTAGGTAATCAGGACATTTTGTGACCATAATAATCCCTGAAATAAACCTAATTAATTACCGATAAAAAAAAACATATGGGTCGAATTGAGAACCTCCTCCTTTTTTTGAAGTCGGTTGATAATCTCAAATCCAGATTAATTCATACACGCATTCAGAACAACGATTAACTTTCTCTGGATGTGAGTGAGCTCAACATCTTGCAGAATTAAAGAAAGCGGGGAACATGACCATTCCAAACAAATTGATAGTTTAAAAAAAACTTGTAACTCAATAAAGTACTAGTTCATAAAATTGTACATTTAGACTAAAACTTGTTTCAATACCCTGCGGTTTTTCTGCCGCGTCTATAACGCGACCGAAAAACAGCGTAATGCACCTTGACTTACCCCCTTATTACAATTACAAAGTTCTGGAACTAAACCCGTTCCTAACTCATAATCAAATTTTGTAACAAGGTTAGTTCTAGATTCGCTACTTAGGTCCAAATGTTCATAAAGTTGTAGCAAGAATATGTAACTTATATTCTATCGTACATAGTAGTCATCAATATCGATAAAATATTGCAGCATTGATAAAAGCTTAGTACTTTACTAGGTACGTACAGCGACACATCAAAGTAGGTATACAAATTGCAAATTTGTTCAATCGACTCTCATCTTACTGTCAAACACATAAGGTTGAATATCAAGTGAGAAAATTTGACAGCTTGTGTTAACCTGATGTGTGGCTGACTGTACTGAACTTGAACATAACGTGTTCCATAAACCCGCCTGGATGCCCTGATGCCTGTCATGTTGGATGCTAGCGCCGTGCATGCATCCGCTTTAAAAGCGATTTTCACTTAAATAAGTAGGGTAGCGAGCTAAGTTGCTTTATCAGCGAGTTAAGTCATTTTTGCCGTTCACACGGCGTTTACACGGCAAAAATGACTTAACTCGCTACTGTACTTATTGAAGTGTAAATCGCTCTTAACGCAGCACACGGCCGGAGGGTTACGAAGGTCAGACAGAAGTTATTTTATTGTAATTACCAGACTTACCAAACCCTAGATCAAGTGCCGTGCGAAGTCTGCTGGGGTAGGCTTGGGGGCACTTCCTCCCAAAAAACTCGGCTAAACCATCTTTGATCAATACACAACTATTAATATTTAATACAGATAGGAATGCAAGTATAAAGGAAGAAGTGCATAGTAATATTGAAAGGTTAGACCTAATTTTCACTTGACATGCTGTGCAATATTAGGGCCACACATCAATGTTGAATTTCCTCAATCGATTCTCACCTTTATGTCAAACACGTTTGGTTCAATGTCATTTGAGGAAATTTGACAAATTGTAGTAACTGAGGAGCGTACAACGAAATTGAATTCACGACCAAATCTTTATCCCCGTCACTTTCACATGCGCGGTACATCTCCTTTGTTAGGGTGAGACAGGTAGTTACGAGTATATTCTCGTTCGTTTTACGCTTTTTGGTTGTACATCCTCTGATGTGTGGATGTCTGTACTATAAGTTCGTTTAATAGAAAAGTCTAAAAGTGACATTCATGAAATTTGCCCAAGGTTGAAGAACATAATAACAAAAATAAACGACTTAGCTATCAAATGCCTCGCCCGCGTAGACTTCAGACTCATAAAATGCACTTTTCTATTGAAATCGACTCGATGGAATAATAATGACGAATAAAATGTAGGTACCTATAGGCAGAACGAGTTTGTGAGCGGAAATTAAAAGTAAAATTGTTCATACATACATGTTTTAAATTCTTTGAATTGTCTAATAATAACATCGTTTTTATTACATTCATAAAATACATTCTGGTCTGTATGAAACAGTTATTGGAAGATTTAGTAACAAAAAGCACCTAAACTAAAAAAATAACAAATCCTAGAGGCCCTATATTACTGTACTATATTTATATTATAATATATACCGACGAATTATACGATGATAGTACCGCAAAATGAATAAAAATGTAAGAGAGAATAAAATTTCTTTATTATTACTGATTAATGTTGCAGGCAGATAAACTACTTACAGCCAAAATGTTTCTATGGGATTTTATTCTCGAATTATAGGATTTAATTCATTATTCCAGAGATCATACATGTACAATGAATATGTAAATATTACAATCCATTTTTTTTATAAAAGTAAAAATGTTTGTTAATAACTACATTTAAAATGAAAATTGGAATGTTTTATTTACAAAATTGTATTTTTGAATCAAATTCAGTATAGAAAGCAATCATTTTTAGACATTTTAGGAAACATACAACTAATAAAATAGCTATAGAATAAAATATACTGTAATGTATGTAATACAAAATCATAAAGTACACAAAAATAATTAGTTACATAGGTACATTTGAGGAAGTCGCTTTTACAAAGGCGATATTTGAAATACATAATCTTTGAAACATTTCAAAGGTAATTTTAGATTTAGACTGATTTGTTATCTACAAAATCAAATATCGCCATTATATCATACTTTGCACACATAACAGGAGGCGACAAAATATAAATCATAAGATTTCCCTATATCACAACACTATGAATAAATATTTAAAAATTGTAATAATTTTCTACTATCGCACCACAGTATAGACAGTTGCAGTAGATCACATTCTTTATATACAATAAAACGCTTATCCACTCTGTGGACACCTGTACATTTGTGATTTAAGCTTAGGATCAAAGGGGCGAGTAATCCAACTGCACCGTGAGGTGTTTGACGCCGGCTTCCCTGAATATTCTGGCCGCCTGGTCGGTCACGTACCGAGGGTCCACTTCTCTAGCCACTTCCAACTTAATAGCACCCACGTGCACGTCACTACACAGAGTCCAGAAATGCGGCTCCTGCACCGCATGGACCCCGGCGAGGCCCACGACGCGCGTGTACAGGTTGGGCAGCGCTCGCTCGAGGCCGGTGGGAGTCCGCTGCATGAGCACGCCTGCGGAGTCGCGCACTAACGGTATCACACTGGCGGCTATCAGCAGCGCGATGGCCATCGAGCAGATGGGGTCTGCCTCGCATCCAGCCGAACACCCGCATGAGGATTGCCGACACAATGACGCCGGCCGAGCCGAGAGTATCCGCCAGGACGTGGAGGAACACGCCCCGCATGATGGCGGAGCCTGACCCGGTGGGCGCCTCGGGGTCGTCGTGGTCGTGTGAGTGGTTGTGGTTGTGCGAGTGGCCGTGGCCGCCGTGCGAGTGGCCGTGCCCGCCGTGGCCGTGTGCGTGCCCGTGGTGGAACGCGTAAATGCCAATTAGATTCACGAGGAACCCGAGGATGGAAACCAGGAGGAGCCGCTCGTGCTTCACCTAGAATAATAAAAAATACACTGATTATTTAAACGTCTTACTCACTTCTCGAGGGCATAGGAACATATGGTCCAATCTTAAAAAAAAACTCACCCTCCCATATAAAAGTGATCAACTGATTGTTGCAATTTGTATGGATTTATTTTTGAGATTAAACCCTACATCTCAGTACAATAATTTTATGCTCTCGTGAGGCGAGTAAGACGTTTAAAAAGCATACTGTCAGTAAGTTAGATGCCCTTTAAAGAAGTATATTCTTACATCCGAATTAGGAATAATCAATTGGCAAGTATCTTAAGATAAAACTTGAATTTTACGAGCTACATTTACATAATTCAAATAAGTTTGCAGTTCTATATGAAACTCTCTACGAAGAATTACAGACCTAATAGTGTTGAAACTTAACTATTAACTTAACAAAGACTGTAGAATATAAAAATAAAACTACACGCCTGTGTCAACTGGCGTTTGAGCAACGGCGTTGCAACATTGGCACCGCAGTCACGGTGTTGAAAGTAATTGTATACGGTACCATTCAGAATTGAAAGTGTTAAACAGAATTTTATTATGGAAACCAAATGAATATAACAATATCATTGGTTGTAATCGATTTCGCAAATTATTATCCAACATGCGAATTTCCTAGGGTCGTTTGTATAAGATCAGCTAAACTAAGAACCTAATCACAAAATCCATGATGAGCGTAACAGTCCCAGGCCCCCAATTCTCGTGCTTGCACTACCTACCTACTTATATCCCAAAAACCTAGTTTTCGCGTGATATCATCTACGGTTTTTCATATCGAAAATCACGAGAATCGGGGGCCAGATGGCTTATAACAAAACCGTCCCGTAACGAATGAATACCGAAAAGAGATCCATCGTGCGTGTGAAAGGGACGGGGATAAAAATTTGGTTGTGTATTCCAATGCGCTTTAGGCCCTCAGGGTCGATTCTAGAATTACTAGTACGCTGATTAGTCGGGACAAAACGAGTTTCAGAAACCTGCTTTGGAAATCTTAATTTAATTTTTAATCATTACTAATGACATCATTTGGTGGTCAAAACAGAGGGTCTAAAACGAACAGACATTACGACCGAATCGGAGTTTCCCTCCTTTTCATAACGCTGTGTGTCACCTCTATATGGATGCGATAGCTATATTCTCATTCGTTACAGGACGGCTTCGTTATAAACACCTCCCGCGCGCCTAGATCAAAACGTATTGATATCCATACTAATTTATAAATGGGAAAGTGTGGTCTAGTGCAGTGTAATGTGTTGCCTTTTTTAACTGGCAAAACGGAGCGACGAATTAACGTGTTTTTTTAAGTGGAGATAGTTGAGAGGATGGAGAGTAACATAGGCTACTTTTTGCTCCATTCTAATCCCCCATTTTAGGGAAGTGGGGGGCGAGAGCGAAGCCGCGGGCAAGAGCTAGTAGTAGGTATAAATTATTATCTTTGGTTGTCCGTATATATTTGACGTCATGTAACTTGATACCAACTTACGACAGTAGGGGGCGACTCCTTATTTAGGTCATCACGTCTATCGTATGTGTACATACTTTTGTAAGTGGTATACCTACTTGTAATAGTTTGAATAAGTAGTGTTGTCTGTATGTTAATTTATGATAATCACTTTCTAAGCCAGATCCCTCGAAAATGGTAAACTGTCTTAGACTGGCGATACACCATACATTTGTACTAATACTAGAAGGCAGGAAATAAGAAGTTTCTATTCTGATAAGATAATCCTTCACCGCAAACAAATTAACTGTAAATTTAAAATCTGTATACCTAACTGTAGTAACCAAAAGACTGTTGTGTATAAACATTTCTTCCGTTTTGTGTAGCTAAGAATATACTTCAAACAATAAAGCATGTAGACTAGTAGGTATATGTCTTCATTCATATGTATTGCCTAAAGTGAGCCAAAAAACGGGTTAATGTGGGCGTGAGATTTACTCTGCTGCAAACCATTCTACCCTCCTAAACATAAACGCCTTATAATTGTCATGTGAAAAAAAAATTGAATGACATTGAATTTAATATTGAGAAATAATAAACATGGCCACAAAATTTTTATTTGGCCACGCGCCCAAACTTCTCATTTAATAACTAAGCATCGGGAAAATTATTTAGCCTTTAATTAACTGATTCATCTTCTTTACAACGGCCACTAAAAATGTAAAAGAAAGCGTCAAATGAATATCCACAATTAATTTAACTTGTCCTTCTGATTTCTATATTGCAAACTAATTTACTAACTCAGCCACGGAATTTGTAACTCATCACCATATTAAGTTTTACAGCATCAATACAACGTCCTCAAAAATAATACATTCAAGCTTCAATACTCAACATCAAAATACTATATCTTAACATCTAAAATAATACTTCACATTCTTTTATCGAGAAAAAAGCTGTACCTACGATTTGGCGCCAGTGCGTGACATGACAGCAACCGGCAAGCATCTGATCGGCCTAGCAATCAGACTGAAATTCGTAATGGCGCCATTGGAGGTAAAAGCACAGTGCTTGGACTGAAAAGAAAGCGTGGAAGGCCAACTTAAGCGCGAGCGGCATTAATAAGCCAGTAATACATCTTTTCTTTTTCTTATAATTTCTGAATTACATACATATACGTGCTAATTTAAATTTATTACTTTACTAAAAACGATACCAATAAAATTGATTTATTTTAATTGCGAGGATTATGAGATATATTTAAAAAAATCCAGCTATGAAAACATAAAGGAATGCATTAACATTTTTTTTGAGATACGTAATAATATTTTTTACACGCGCCAAACAATAATTAATTATATTAATAATTTTGCAATAAAAATCATTGTGAAGAAATTATTACATAAGTAAAAACATTTATTAATACTTTCCTATTTGATTTCATAGCTGGATTGTTTTTTAAATGTTTCTCATATTCCTCACAATTAATATAAATCAATTGGCGGTTAGTATCGTCGCGTTGTTGCCTTAAATAGTTCATGTGTAATTATAATAGTGGCTTTAATATAATATTCGATGACAATTTTAGGTAAATTTAACGATCGATAAATTTAGGATGAGTTACATTTTATTCATACTAAATTATGAAATTAGAAGCTAATATAATTACTATTTTGGTGTCATATATTAATAATTTAGAAGGTTGCTGTTTGAATGCATACCACAAATTTAGATGCTAAAAAATAACTGCCATGCTGAGTTATAATTACAGTGGCTTACATCAAAGATATTTAGTGGCTGAAATACTATAATTCAGACGCGCATTGGTTGTGGCTGACTTAGTAATTTAGAAGCTAACATATATTTCCTGAGGCGAAAAATGCTATTAAAAAGAAGCTCGTTTAAATAGTACCCTTTAATATTCACTTAGCAAAATTATGCTGCGTTTTAGATTATGATGGCAGCATTTTCATTTATGTCGTACGTTCGGACTCCACCGTTTTGGCGTATTTTCAAGTAGGTTCTCATTATGTTGCGAGCACACGATTTCCAGGCCTTATAACTCTATGCTCCTTATTTCAAAATGTAAATAAAGTAAGTCATGGTTTGAAAATGACGCTGTCCCTTTTATAGAAGTAACAAATGAAAGTGACAGCATCAGTTTTAACCAAAACTAAATTTAAACCACATTTTATAAGGGAGCATGATAACATCTATCCTGTCACTACAACTGTGACCTTATCCTAAGATTTAGCAATTAAAACATTCCAACACATACTAAATGTCGACATGTAACTTATCTAAGTATCAGTTAAGATAAGTAAACAAATGATTAACTTGTTTTACACATGGTTAATCAAATGCATAAAATGAAAATGTTGATAAGGCAAGTTTTATTACATAACTCTTACCGTGGGTAGGCTTATTTTATAAGTAATTTTGTACTGAATTTTCTTGGAATCATTTCAATTTTTTATTGCAGCCATTCTCTCATTGATATTGTGCAAATGTTTTAGAAAGAAAAATAAAGATAACTTTGCATTATGGAACACTTTATAGAAAGGTAGTTAAAAAATGCTTACTACCCTTTCTATAAAAGTTCTATGAATTGAATAATTCATTATAATTTTTATGGAACAGTATCAATACAAGTTTAAAAATATACCTAAGTTATAAAGATTTAGAAATTATTCCACTTTATAAACTAAGGAAAAGGAAATGAGATAGTTTAAAATAAATATTAAATGATTGTGCTGATAAATCAAATATTGACTATTAGATTATCAGAATAATTTTATCTCGAGAAATAGGCATAATTTGATACTATTGTGTGTTTGGTGGCAGCTTTTGAATGAATAGACTATTTTAAAAAACAACTTAAAACTAGAAATTACAGTAATTCATTTGTGATAAAAGAAGAAATAGTTACCTCAGGTGGTTCAATAGCTCGCTCCACAGCTGCACTCATAATAAAGAATGCAATAAACAGGAGGAAGAGCCCATTCACAAAGCCCGCTAATACTTCAGCCCTGGCATAGCCATATGAGAAACGTTCATTCGCCCTCCACTTAGAGATTAGAGATGCAGCCAAACCAGCAACAAGACCCGTACAATCAAAGAACATGTGGAATGCATCAGATATCAGGCCTGAAAAAGAGGTAATACATGTTTATAAAAAAAAAACAAAATTATACAAACATTTTACCAAAGCCACATCCACATATTATTTCTTTATCACCATTTATTAACATAGGTAATAAGATATTTATTTTTAATTAGATTCACTAATGGTTAATTCTTATTAAAATGCCTTTTAAGTCAGTAACATTAGTTGTTTTGAAAACATTATTGAAACAAAATATGAAAACTTACCCAAGCTGTTGGTCCATACGCCATAAAATAATTCAACGAACGCAAACGACAAATTTAATATGAGGAAGAGAAATAAATTCCTCGAGTTCTTATCAGAGTATATAAGACGAAGCCAATTTTGAAATTTTTCCCTAATACCAGCCAATGGGCCCCTCGAAACTCGAGTATCTTTTTGAATCAAAGGCAACATTTTAATCTTTTATGTATTCTTGAGCCCAATTCACGTCATTTCAAGCCGAATTTCAATCAAATCACAAACACCAAACACTAGAAACACTGCATACGTGTACTTATCTACCAGGCGGTTCCTAACCTCTCGCTTTGCGAGTTTTGTTCAAGAACCAACCAATTGTGGAAAAGAAAGGAATAACAGAGATCAAAAACGATTTATCTATCTAAATAAGCCATACTTTAATAAAGTTTTAGTAATAAATCGTAAACATTTATCGCTTTTAGATCTTTACGCGATATAACGAACAAGTCAATCGGACAGATGAGCTGTCAAAAATTATTACATATTGCTTTTTTTTAAATATTTATAGCCATGGACTACCAGTTTGAAAGTAATTATGGTTGTTACAATATTATTAAGTCATTTGTCTTGAAACTTTTACAATTTCTTGTTATTTTTTCATTAAGAAATTCTTATACTTGTTTAATTATTATTTTTTTACTTATTTGTATAATTTTTCTTTATGAAATGGGTTGACTAGTTGTTGAAAACAACTTTATTGTCTCTGAGTTTTTGAATTACGAAGCTATCTATGATTGGCTATTTGTAAATCTGTCCAATGGGAACAAAGTATAAAATGGCATGTCGGATAAATGAAAACACACAATGTCTGATGAGTCATAGACTTTAAAATGACACTCGTTTCCGGAAAAGTTTACATTTCTGTCTGTGATGTTCTTCTATATTGTTTATGTTAGCCTGAAAAACGAACTTCAATCGAAGTTTTCAGTACAATTTCAGCATTAAATAGTATTATTAATATGTTTTAGAATCAGTCCAAGATACTCTTTATCGTCAGGTAAAAGAATAAAATTTTTACGGATTCTTTATTTTTCTCCCGCCATTTTTTTGAATGCATTCCACCGGAAATTGGTCTATAGATGCGTTTGTTTCCGAAAAGTGAACGTTTCACGAGTCAACAGCAACGTCTTTCGAGAAGTTCTAGGCGCTGTTTGCGACATTTTTCATTCTTTTATCCGTCATCCAATGTTTAATGTGATGAAATAACACGTCGGTTAGCGTATATTTACGATATTAGTGTTCATAGTCGTAATTAAGTAATCGCTAGATTACGATATAAGCTAATATGGGCGACGAAAGCCACCCGAAAACTCTCTACGTCGGTAATTTAGACGCGAGTGTGACAGAAGAATTCCTATGCGCGTTATTTGGACAAATTGGCGAGGTAAAAGGTTGTAAGATAATACGCGAGCCCGGTAATGATCCTTATGCATTTCTCGAGTTTACAAATCACTCGGCGGCGGCTACGGCCCTGGCCGCCATGAACAAACGAGTGTTCTTAGACAAGGAAATGAAGGTTAACTGGGCTACGAGTCCAGGAAATCAACCCAAGACGGACACTAGCAACCATCACCACATATTCGTAGGTGACTTATCGCCGGAGATCGAGACTCACATATTGCGAGAGGCATTTGCCCCGTTCGGTGAGATATCAAACTGCCGGATAGTCCGTGACCCACAAACGCTCAAATCTAAAGGGTACGCTTTTGTATCTTTCGTGAAAAAGGCTGATGCCGAGGCTGCTATTCAGGCTATGAATGGTCAATGGCTGGGCTCGCGCTCCATACGCACTAACTGGTCCACGCGCAAGCCACCAACTAACAGGCCAAACGAAGGAGGCGCCCCAAGCAGCAAGAGAGCCAAACAGCCAACGTTTGACGAGGTGTACAATCAGAGCTCACCCACTAACACAACTGTTTACTGCGGAGGGTTTACAAGCAATGTCATTACTGAGGAACTTATGCAAAACACTTTTTCACAATTTGGTCAAATACAAGACATCAGGGTGTTCAGGGATAAAGGTTATGCATTCATTAGGTTCACAACAAAAGAAGCGGCAGCACATGCAATTGAAGCTACTCACAATACAGAAATTAGCGGACACACAGTAAAATGTTTCTGGGGTAAAGAAAATGGTGGAGGGGACAATCAGGTGAGAATTGTACTTGTTATTTTTATCTTATTTCTATGTTTACCACTACCTAATGGAATTTGTAACATAAATAGTATCAAACAACTGGGTGTTTATCAATTAATCAGAATTGTTTCTTTTATCTTTCCGTATTGGCAAATTGTCAATCATTTAAAATGCCCAAACATATTAAATTCTTATTCTATAAATCAAGATGTAAACCTCACTTAAAAATTCTGAATCTCACAAGATTTTAACCTACAACACATGTTTTGAGACACTCATAATAAACTTCTAAAATTACTAGTAAATATTGATGATTACAGTTTAGGGATTTACCCAAACAAGATCTAATGTGAATTGGCATAGTAGAATGGTAATCTATTTTGTAATAAATTGATTACTTTACAAAAATAGTTAATAGGTTTGGTGCAATAAATTACATCCCTTTTTACCATCACTTTGAAATTGTTATTGAAGTATTTGAATAACAATTTCCTAGCAATACTCAACACTGCATTTCAGAAAGTTGTTCAATTTCTCTTATCTAATGTTTAATGCTTCAATACTTTTGTATTGGAATAGTTTACATCTGATAACCTTCAAGGACCAGTGACCCACTTATTTGGTTTTTATGTCTTCTTTATCATAAGCTTACACTCATTTTGATCAAATTTTCCAGAAAACTTTCATTTCTTGAGAAATGGTAAAACCTGGTAATTATACAACAGAAACTGGTGGTTTACAGAATAACAGTTATACTGAAATCTCAGATCAGCTAAATGCAGGTTTTCTTGAAGTTGCTAAAAATTTATTACGTGGTGATAGAACCTAAACAACAATAAGCAACTTTGAAAATCGACATGCTAATCATCATAGTAACATTCTGTTATCTTAATGAAATAATGATTACAAATTACAACTGATGTTGCTTCACATATATTTTATTTCTATGTTTAAGGATTTCCCTGTCTGATAAGGTTTAAAATTGAATTGTCTCTTTTTAAAAATAATTAAAAAGTAAGGCATATGTTTTTTTACTCGTCAATGGACCTATCACAATAGATTGTGTGTGGTGCCTGAAGTTTTTACCTTTGTCATAATAAATGTACCAATTTTTATAATGAACAACAATTTTGCGTGAGAAATTGGCTAAATTACTAGGTGTCCTGATATGACAACTTCGGCATTGAGTCTCGCATGCACCTCTCTAGAATTACATAAGTTGCCTCATATGGATGGCACATTAGCCCGAAGGCACAAGTTTACAACACTATCAGTGATATAGATACTTGTCATAAATGTAGTATTATCATTTATTAAATGATAATTTATAATATGAATATGTGTGTTCCGTGTAAATGCTCCAACCAAAGTATAGTCTCATAAGTTTTTAAGTAAAAAAAGAATATATCAATAGTTGATAATAAATTGCTTGAAATAAACATAACTTCTTTTCTGATTACAAATTGTTAAAATGAAAGAGGACTTCACCTCTTCAATTTGATTAGTACAAGCTGCAGTTAATTAATAAGTCATTGTTGGCATGATTCATCTGGGATCTATAAGTGATAAGGCAATGAACATGCTGATACTGAAATAACAGATATTGCAACTATTGTTTGTACTCGATAAGGGGCATCTATCTCTTGTCTTACCTTCAGTTATTCAATATACACCATATTATTTTTCATAATATCATTAATTACCTACTTTAAAAGTAGTAAATGTATTGAACATTTTTTTATTGAAAGGCAATTTTATTTTCATACATTATCCTATGTATCTTCGGACAAACATTGTTCAGAATCGTTAACAGAAGTGACTGTAAAAAGGGATGTAAATGTTACCTGATTCACCTTGTCTTTACTATCCTTAAAGTTATGGGATAGCAAGAGGAGTATGTTGTATAATACTTTGTTAACTTAGTTATGTTAAAAGCTTTAAGAAAGGTAGCAGCACCTTTCTAATGTAATCTTTGATTAAGGAAATGCCTCTCATTATGGCTCCATTCGCAAATGATTGCTATTTGACATTTTCGGAATTTAAAACCCATTACTATGATGGATTAGGGTCGAAAATAAAATGTGTTTTTCGGAATTACATAATATTTTGTATAATAGCTGTAAGTAAAGTCACATGCAGTAAAATGTAAACACCTCAACTCTTATTCCAGGATCATAAGGTTCATATTTCAATTAAGTTGTATACTTATTACTGCATTTGACTACTACTAATGACACACAGGATCACTTTTTCTTACGCTTTCAGTATGGAAATGTATATTCAGAGATCATTAGACTTCTCCAAAGAATAAAGTCCGATTTGCAATATGTTTAATATAAGAGATCGGACTTTGTTCTTCGGAAGAAGCGCATTGATTGAAGAATGTAATGATTGTTTTTGTTTGCAGAGCACG